>VZRW01013120.1:125509-174133 GCA_013398125.1 Aegotheles bennettii
TGCGGAGGAGCCGCTCCCTGTCGGGCCGCGCCCCGCCGGCCTCGGGAGCGGAGCGGTGACCCCGGAGCCCCCTGGGGCTGCGGAACCGCTGCGGGCTCGGTGCGGACGGGACGCGCTGAGCGCGGTGGGTGAGCGGGTCGGTCCGTGCTGCTCGGGCGAGATAAAATCCTGGTGTCTGGTTCTGCAGGCGGGCGATCAGCCCAGGGGCCAGAAGCGGTGCGGGACACAGCCGCTCCCCCCCCCGGCACAGCCGCCCCCGGGCACGGGCGGCACGGGCGGGCAGGCGCCTCCTGCGTGGGACCCGGCGGTGGGAAACACCCGGCTGCCTCCGTGTGCGGGGGCAGAGGTGCGGGAGTCAGTCCCCAGCTGGACGCCATCGGTCTGGAAAACGCCTTAATGTGGGTCAGCCCTGGCTTTATGGGATAACTGGCTATTTTTAGCTTCAGTTGGCCCGATGCTGATCTAGTTACGTGTAACCAGTCACGCCTGTCTGGCGTGTCACCTTAGTGTTACTCCACGGGTTACAAGAGCATGGAGAAGTTGTTTCTGATCTGAAAAGTAAACTACTCAGTTCTGGGTCTCAGGAGTTTACATTGGCTGGTACGAAGGCACGGGGGGTGGTTTTGCCCAAATTTCATTTTTTGTGTAACCTCCAAAGGCGATTGTTTGTCCAGAGGAGGTTTTCATGGTAACCGACATGTGAGAGATGTGTTATTCAGAACGTGTCCGTATTGCCTTTCACTCCACCTGGCTTCAGGTGGGCAGAAGCTGGTTTCTGACCAGGACACGTGTCTGCTAGGATAATATACTCAGCTTCTCTGGGCTGTAAACACGTCTGGGCTGTATTTACTTAACATTTGCGTTTGTGTTTACTAACTAACTCAGAGCATATGTCTGTGAACTTGCAGGTGTTTCTACTTCTCCATGTAAAACTTCTTGCAAATGTGCTCAGAGTCCTGTACAATAAGATGATCCCAGGGTTAATGGTCGCTTGGAATATTGTTTATTTGTTAGTGGGTACAGTATTAAGAAGGTTTCGGGGAAGAAGAGAAAAAGTCAACACAGCTTCTCTCTCTGATCCATAAAGATTGAGGAATTTGCTCTGGGTAGAGTTGTGAGGCAGATTAAACAGCTCTTTACCTGCTTTAATCTGTGCTCTTGGGTTTGTTTTTTTCTCCAACAATGCAAGCTTTTGTTTACTGTTCCATTGCACGTTAAACTGATTAGGATTTTAGGATCAAATTACTTTCTGCTGCAACATCCTTTCAGTACTGTAGCACAGTAGTTCACATGAAAATAAGAGTCACTGGCAGTTTCTTTGAAATTACATTCCCTAAGAAGAAAGGATTTAGCTCAGAAAGCTTATAGTCTAAAAATACGTAGGTTTGTGGGGTTTTTGTTGGGATTTTTTGTCTGTTCGGTTTTGTGTGTTTGTTTGGTTTGTTTTTTTAAGAAAGAATGCCTGTGTCGTTTTAACTAATATTCATTTTTATTATGATGGTCCCTATCTGGACCCCCTAGTTGTGATTATGTCGTACTAGTTGCCACTTAAGATACAGTCACTGTGTTTTACTCTCTGAGATGACGAGAGATGTGTGGAGTGCTAAAGGGAAGTACACTACAATAAAGCAGTCCACTATTTCATATAACTTAGGACAGGGTCAAAGATATTTATAGGAGAAAGAGACAAGCGGGTAGTTACAAGGTGCCAACTAGTGAGCTGATGAAACAAAGTGGGTTGAGGAGGCAGAAAACAACAGAAAGAGACAAGACTCCTGAAGAACTTTAAAGGTAAGGAAAAAAAAAATGCTTGTAAAGAGAAGTCTGTGGGTAAGTTCAGAAAAGACTGAGACTATCAGTTTGAGAAGCAAAGATATGATCATCACCGTCATGGTGATAGGAAGATTTAATGCAACTTTTACAATAAAAGGCTATAATGGAACAAAGTTTGAATATATTTTTGAAGCAGTATGAGTCAAAAATAAAGTTTGGGCATAGCCTGAGTGTCCGGCCCTTATTTAGTTGACTATTGCCAATATTTTTTGTAAGTTTTAGTAGGAAATTGTGCATTAAGCCAGTCAATTTAAAGAAGACTGAAGTTTCAAAAATCAAAATGTTAAGCTATACCTTACGTTTACTTTCTTTTGTTTTATAAAATCTGCTGTTTTCTAATCTGATAATTAATTTGATTATTTGATTATTTCAAGTACAATAGTGAAAAAAATTCCCTATTCACTTTCTTTATGTAAAAGTTGATATACTTTTTATGCTTGGGTGACCATTTTTGTCAAGAAGGGGTATCCTAATATAATTAGGAAGCAATTTTTTACTTGTGATCATCTTTGTCAACCTTCCTGTACTCACAACAAATCCATTATATTATTTTTTAACCAGAGGGACCAGGACAGGAAGTAGTCTTCAACATGCAGTCACACAGTGTCCATACATCACTTTGAAGTGGTTTGTATTTGTTTTTTTGTTAGTACATGTGTTCTGTTTTGTGAATGCTGCTTCTATGGGATCCATGAAAGTTAAACTTTAAAATATACTCTTATGTTTGAAATATGTATCTTTATGTATCAACTAATGTAAATATTACTCGAAGACTAAATAAACATAGTGATTCTAATGTGCTTGCCTTTTGCAGACTCTTAACTTCCTTGGTCCCAGTAGGCAGAAGTCAGTTGTCCTTGACATTTATGTGGGGTTTTTGTATCATAGCATGAGGGCAAAAAAACCCCAAAAAGACCCCAACAGTTGCATGCTGGAAAGAAATACCAGAATCTGAATTTGTTTATGTATCAGTTGGATGTAGCTTCACTGTAGTTTCACTGTGTTTATGTGGACTAATCCTATTTTAAATCAGAATGAAATCAGAGGGATTTTGTATAGAAAGTGATGTCATGTCCATTACCAATCTGTCTGTATGGAATTAACTTACATGCTTGAGGGTTTGCTGGTTAGATATCTGATTTGCTCATATTAACTGTAGCTTTTTGTGGTGAAATTTCTGAAGGCTGTATTTATGCCCATGTCATGCCAGTGTTTAAAAATGTGAAGTGAGATGACTATGACTGGGTCAGGCTGTCATCTAGTAGAAAACTCATACATGACTAGGCTAATGAAAACAGAAAGAATTAAAGAGTATAATTAATGCAAATCAATGTAGTTCTACGGAAGATAGCTATTGTAAAGAAAACTAACTTAATGCTTTGATAAGATTACAAGATTGGCATAAAAGTAACTGCATAGCTGTAACACTAAATGTTCATGTTTTTGAACAGTTTTATCAAAGGGGTGTTAATCAAAGATTACTAAAACAAGTGTGACTGATGAATAGCAATTAACTATGTCGATGTAGTTATGCAGAGTAATTAGATTGGTTAGTAACTCAAGTTCACTCAAAAATGAGAATGCAAAACTGCAGAAAATATTCAAAGACTGGAAAAAGTTTGAGATGTTTAAAGAACTCTGCCTATTAACTCAAAAAGTAGATTTTGTGGTATCTCACAAGGAGAAGATACAGGCTTCCAGAGGTTTCTTATTTTGGAGAATAAGGTGAAGTGAATCATTGAAGTCTGACAAATCCACATGCTCTGACAAATAAAAGTTAGTGGGTTCAGTACAGGAATCACTGGGTGAAATTTCATACGCTGTGAAGCAAAGGAGATCATAAACTACAAAATACAGGTTTTCATATCTTGGGGTAAAAATGTAATGGGAAAAGAAGACTTGGTAGAAGATCCTTTATTTGAGTTAATTTAACTAGTCCAAACTCCTCATGGTATTTGTAACACAAAGGCAGTGTATAATTTCTTAATAGTTGTCTTACCTGGAAATTCTGCTTTTAAGATCTCTAAAGTTCATTAGTACTTATAATTTAACCGAGCTCTTTGTGTTTTTTCCATTGATGATCACTTCTTTGTGTATATGAATTTCTTCTAAATTACTCTGTTTCTTGCTCTTGTCAGTTTTTACTATGATAGCTTAATTTTTGTGGCTTGCTCTTCCTTATTCTCCCTTCCAGCGTATTTTCATCTTTATTGTTTGATGGATGTCTTCACTCAAAATCTGTTTTCAAACTGCATCCTTTTGTTCAGTCATTTAAAAAGTCTCATGATTGTTAACCGTTAGTTAATTTCTCTCCTATGTCCAAGTTTTGTTCAATAATGCAGTCAGGAAGCCTGTTTTATTTCCATGGCCTGGGTCTGCATGGTCACAACATATATCCAAGCCCTCTACTGCTTGTGGATAGTGCCTAAGTAATGCTTTTCTGGCGGAAGATTGATGAGACAGATCTGTGCTCTGTGCTAGAGAGAGGAACCTTTGTGATATGGAAATTTTTGTGGTGATGTGCTGGAGGTATATACCTTGATGTATTTGTGGTTTTGAGTAGAATGAAGTGGTTGAAGAGTGATGTAGAATTAAGTTTATTGTAGGAAATTTATATGAGTTGCTCTAGCACATTGTAAAAACTGAAAGACTTTACAGTGGAGTCTTCATATTGTTTGGTTTCTTTGCCCATGTATATTTATAAAAGATGCACTGAATCCATTATGAGGATTTAGCATAGGCCTTTTTGCCCATTAATGTAAATAGGCACTTCATATACAAGGTGTGGTGTGCTAAAGATTTCTGGTATAGCATCATGGTCTTGGGCTAGATCTTGTGTATATGCTTTAGTGATAATGAAAGTTGTATTTTCAGCTTCAAAAACTGCTTCAGATTTTGGAAGAGAAGGTCATTTCAGTTTCTTTCTGGAACTCGAGTAATATGCATTGGCCATGGACTAGTTAGGGGAGGTAGAGAACTACTACTGATACATCACAAATACAACTAAACATTGTGAAGCCTTTTTCCAGTTGTTTTTTGGGAAAATTCAGTAAATTCCTCATGTTGCTTCTGTCTGTTCAATAAAAGATTTGTCTCTGTAATGGACTTTATGTCTAATATATGTTAAAACTTTGGAGATTTACTAAAGGAGGACTTTTCATGACTGAAGAAGTCATGATCTTTTTGTAAGCGCTTGCTGTAATTATCACTTTGTGGGTTTAACACTTGTAATTGGCACTTAGTCAACATATAATACAAGTAGATGGTGATTTAAGTATAGGACTAATCATAGAATCATCGAGGTTGGAAGAGACCTTCAAGACCATCCAGTCCAACCGCCTACCTACATCACCACTAAACCATATCACCCAGCGCCACATCCAGATGCATCCTGACCACCTCCAGGGGGACAGTGACTCCGCCGCCTCCCTGGGCAACCTATTCCAATACCTAATCACCCTTACAGTGAAGAAATTTTTCCTAGTGTCCAATCTGAATCTCCCCTGCTGCAATTTAAAGCCGCTTCCTCTTGTCCTCTCACTATGGGCATGACAGAAGAGACCGACCTCCACCTCACTACAACATCTTTCTAGGTAGTTGTAGAGAGCAGTGAGGTCCCCCCGAGCCTCCTCTTTTCCAGACTGAGATGAATCCTAAAGATGAATATTTTAAAATAATATTTGCACAATATTGCTCACAAGTCTTCTATTGTTATGCCCTTTTACAAGGTGTCTACTTATTTCTTCCTAATGAAGTAGATTAAGCCTATATGTTAGTAAAGCTGGACCTTTTTGATTCATTGAGGTTAGGTTTTCTTTAAACACTCTTTGGAACAGTCCAATGGTCTGACATTCTGGATGTATAACAAAGCTTATCTCAGCAAGCTGTTTGAGCTGACAGCTGGGAATATTTTCTCAGGATGTGTTAGAGGGTGAATCAGAGTCTAGCCATAGGGACGAACAGAGCCTTTGGTGCTAATAGTACTTGCTATGACTATGTATGTAGGAAATTGTGGCGTAAAGATCCTGCACAGCTGCTGTTACTAAGCTGCAATCTAATTCTAATTTTTTTTTTGTTACTGTCTTGCTACAATGCCACCCATGAAGACTACTAAACTAGTACTGTAATAATAGCATCTTTGACATTTAATGGCAATTACAGGAGCATGTTCACGTCCAGGTTGAATGGGACTTGGAGCAACCTGGACTAGTGGGAGGTGTCCCTGCCCATGGCAGGGGTGTTGGAACTAGATGATCTTTAAGGTCCTTTCCAACCCAAACTATTCTGTGATTCTGTGAATTACAAGAACTCGTAACTGTTCCCTTTTGAAAAGTTTTTTTTGATGAGTGTGAAAATGCATTTACGTTTCTGGTCTAAAATGATAACCACAAAATTTATTGCCTTGTTCTGTTAGTGCTGCAACCAGAGCTAAACAGCGATCTCTTTCCTCAGTCTCTTCAGATTGTGGGAATGTGAAGTTTTTGAAAAAGTACCATTAGCTTTCAGCATTCCAGGTCTGTATGGATTAAAAGACTTCATGAAAACACCTGTAGAAAAGTTCCCAGACTTCACCTTATTTCTTATTCTTTGCTGCAGCTATCATCACTCTTTGCCTGTTCAGCATTCTCTCTACACTTTTGATTTTTTTTCCCCTCTGTTGATACGGAGGATTTTTCATTGATTTTGATATTTTTTTTTTTCGTGTGTGTGTGTGCAGCAAAATATGAACAAATTATCAAGACAGGAAAACTTTACAGGTCCACTTGTGTAATTCACTATATTCTTCTGTCAACTGGTATGTTGTACTGTCACTAGACTCAAAGTTTGTCTTGTAATTTACTGTTGGAATTTCTTTATTGTTAGAAATTGTTGCCTTTTATTTTTAATTCTGAGTTTTGAATTAAAAATTGAAAGATAGGAGCCAAAGCTGTCAACTGAAACAATATTAGACTCCTTGGTTTTCGGCTTGATGGCAGGTTCGGAACTACCAATTTGAAAAAATTAAAAAGGTGCATGACACTAGGGTACAAAGAAGGTCTTTCTGCATAAAGAAACATTTACAAGCAAGCTACAAAGTCATCATATTGTCAATGGGGTACAGATGCCTACTATTAGTTTTGTATGCATTAATTTGGCCAGCAGTCAAAGGTTGCCTAAGTAGATGTGAAAATACTCTGTCTTGTGAAGATACTCACTGTGGATAATAATATATAGTGAAGCTCATGTCCTTGAAGCTGGCCTTTGGAAGGGAAGGAAAAGGAGGAGAAAGATATAGAGTTAAGCACTAAGGCTTACTGAATAGGTCTTGACAAGCAATTCAGATAATCTGACAATATTTGCAATGACAGGAAAAGGTGAAGTAGCTCTTTGAGATGCCAACAAAGCCAATATTTACTGCAGTCTCTCTGACACTTTTGAAAGATTTCAGTACACCGGAAGAAACTCCATGCAAAGTCCTTCTAGTTAGTAGAAGAAGAAAATTCTTAGGATACAGACAAGATGATGTAAACTGATAATAAAAAATTTTCTACAGTACTTCAGAATAACTAAAGCTTAGAAGCAGACTCGGTATGCTTTTTAAAGAAACTAGATTCTAAAATTTACAGACATATTTCTTGTAGGTTGTAATTTTTTTAGAAATTTCAGTTTTAAAATAAACTCCACTATAGAAAACATAATAAAATTTCAAAACTTCTATTATCTAAGCATCAAGATACATTTTAAGTTTTAATTTTATTTGATCATTTGCAAGCAAACAAGAGGACTGATTTATAACACAGCAAATTTCTGAATTGGTATTCACACAAATTCAGACATTTAACTCAAGCTAAATCAGAATCTTTTCCCTTCAAGTGGGAAAACAGACACCTAACTTTGGGCTGCACCTCATTTAGAAACCTACTGTAGCAGGATGCATCACAAATTCAGCCACCATGAGTTAGATGTCAAATGTGACTTAGTGGTCTGGGCTTCATCTGCAATTCAGAGAGAGAGAGAGAAGCCCTTCTAGAGGGTGATTAATCCTGTTCTGAATAAATGTTCTGAAATAAGATTGCATAAATTGCTTTTAAGCTGTATTTCTCTTGCCTCTTAGAAAAAGAGGCAAATTGGTCGCATGAGGTAACATGAATCCTGTCCCCTGTGGGCAACTTGAGGTGGATGTTTATATAGACTCCTCCATAGTGTATCACAGAATCAGAGTGGTTGATGTTAGAATGGACCTCTGGAGGTCATCTTGCTCCAGCAGGGCCACCTAGAGTTGGTTGCCCAGATTCACGTCCAGATGGCTTTTAAGTGCCTCAAAGGATGGAGACTCCACAACTTCTCTGGGCAACCTGGGCCAGTGCTCAGTCACCCTCACAGTATAAAAGTATTTCCTGATGTTCAGACTGCACCTCCTGTATGTCAGCTTGTGCCTGTTGCCTTTAGTTCTACCATTTGCACCACTGAAGAGCCTGGCTATATTTTCTTTATGCCCTCCCTTCAGGCATTTATATCCATTGATGAGTTGCCTCTGAGCCTTCTCTTCTCCAGAATGAGCAGCCTCAGCTCTCTCAGCCTGTCCTCATATGAAGGATGCTGTAATCCCCTAACTCTCAGTTAGCTCCTCATCCATCCCCAGGCAGAGCTCCGTGCACTCCAGCTGCTCTCTCACATAGAGGCAATTCCCCCTCCCTGTCTTCCTAGCCTGTCCTTCCTAAAGAGCCGGTCTCCCTACATTCCATATGCATCCTTAGCATTCAAATGCCTCATTTTTTAAATTGGTGAAATTATAGGATTGGCAAGAATAAGATTATTCAACAGCACACAGCCTCTGATAGTAAATTCTGGCATTTCCATGTCTGTCTAATTATAGTCCTATTTGTAGTACTCCTTAGCTTTGTGTTAATATTAATTCATGTGAAAATGTACACATTCAGTGAGTCAAACTGTGTGTAATATTTTAAATTAGTGGCCATAAGTATTAAAAAGATTTTTCTCTTTTAACTGTAATAGTAGATAATGTCTCAAGCAAAAATAAATCTGAAAGTAAAGGGAAAATTCTAAAATTACGTTATAATACCCTGAATGCACCTAATGCTTACTGTCCTATAGCATTTAATAGAGTGATATACAAACAATAGCTATATTGAGGTGGCGCTGCTTCTTTGCATTATAAGTCTCCCAAACAACTTGTGATAGGAAGAAAATAAACCACATCTGTGTTCTGTTGAAATTAGAATTTATGTGGGGTTGGGTGTCATGCCAGAAGTGATACTTCAAGTCCTGCCAATCTAGAGTGTCATGGACTCTCCTTACTAATGGCTTTAGCATATCATTAATCTGAAAAAATTACCCCATCAATATCTAAAATCATGCTAGGTGTCTGTCTTAGTTCTGAAGCGTATCTTCTGAGTCATCAGTATTTTCCCATATTCTGCCTGATGTTTTACTTGGAATTGTGCTACATACCAAATAGACCTTAATCCTTTTAGCTTGTGAAAACCAATAGAATTGCAGCACAGTCAAATATCACTATTGATAAATATATTCAGTCAGTTGACACAATGCACCTACTGTTGCACAGGACCTGATTTTCTACATTTCTTCTGCAATATTTCAATACACTCTCTTAACTCATCATCCTGAAGTTAAAGTGATATTTAACAGTGATAACAGAGTATCAAGTTAAAATGACAGATAAAGTCCTAAGAACGTAAGTCCGTATTTCAAATTGTGCAGTTGAATCTGAATTTCTTGTATTTCAAATGAGCTTGTATTCTTTAAGACTGTGGGAGAAATTTCTGCTTTTTCCAAGATGAATTTTTGCCAGTCTGATCCCGTTTGAAGGACAGAAGATCTGAGAAAAACTGAGCTAGCTAAGAACCTTGGAAAGTCACCCAATCCATTTTCCTGCCCCAAAGAGTTATGGATCAGTGTGTGTCACTCCTGACAGATGCTTTTCTAATCTATCCTGACCATGCTCCAATATTTGGGATACTACAACCTCTTAGACGTCTGTTTTAGTTCTTTGTTATCCTTACCTTGAAAACATTTGGAAGCTATAAGGACCAGAAACCATGATAGTTTCATTTTTACAGTATTAAAAGGTGCAGTAAGTGAAGGGCCTCACTTGGTTTTCAGATACAACTAAGTTGTGGTGTTGCCCTAATACTGCAAGGTCAGGGGACTCGTTGAGAACTACAAGACCTTAAATTTAATCTTCTCTTCCTTCTTCTGGGATTTGAGCCTGTATCTCTCAGAAGACTCCCTTAATCCTCAGACTGTACAGAGTCTCTAGTATATAGTGGCTAGGGCCTCTCAATCTCTCCTGTTACTCTTCCACTCTAACAAGATGTGAAAACCTTTGCTGGAACGCATATGCCATACCTATTAGTTAAACGTGTACCTTCTTACTGTTTTGGTCTCTGTCTCATTGATTGATTATGCTTTATATCCACAGTGGAACAGTATTGGTGGTTCAGGATAGACCAGTGATTAAAGTAACAGGATTTTAAGTTAGGTCTGTTTGTTTCTGGGTAATGTTTTAAACAGAAGTCTCAAATGTTCCGGGATAGTGCATTAACAACTAGTAATTTATTACTTACTGCTGGATTTAAAAGAGCAAGGAGATATAATGTATTTCAAACACATTCTAAGCAATTCAGCATAATATAAGACTAAACACTAAAAGGCTGGCAATGAGATTATTGTCAATTTAGAAGGGACAAATCCCTAGACTGTAGGGTTAATTAAGCTCTGTGCTGTGAATATACTTGACCTGAACTATAGACATAACTTTAGTTAGTGTGACACAAAAAGAGGAATTTGGATTCTGGTTACTGCCTTCTGGTGGGGATATTCGGCCAAATTGAATCCTTGTCTTCTGCTCCTTAACTAAAAGGTGCAATAGCTCAATATTTAAACATTAATTTAAAAATATAGTTTCAACCATACGTGGTGTTGAAATAAAAGATTTCAGGTATGATTTTGAACAAAGAGTTTACATTTGTTATGCCTTTTAACGTGAAATACCTTTGGAAGCAACATTTTCCACATATTTTGATGCCTGTAATAAATTGTTTGTTGATTAGTAATGTTTGAGATCTCCCTGTAATTTGGGAGAAAGTTTCAATAATATAAAATCAAGTTTTCTTTATTTAAATAAACATTTTTTCTGCTCACTGGACAAAATATGTGGTAACTTCTGATTTTTGTATTGAGGCCTTTCTAATTTGAAATACAATTTTTAAAAGTTTAAATGAAGTATTAATTGTTAAATTAATGTTTTTAGTGGCTCTGTCAAAGTTCTGCTGGGCTAAACAGTGTAAGGGAGACCTTGCTAATGCCCTCTTTCCTGTTGGTAGTAGTTAGTCATCTGGTTAAAAACAGAGGCTTGCTTCATAGGTGCCTTGGCTTTCAATGAATATTCTGGTAAATTAGAAGGTCTAAAACTGACCTTTTAAAATACATTTCCAAATATAGTTAAATATTTTAAATATTAAATTAGTTTTTTTCCCAATTTACATGTAATTTTAAACTTACTAAATTTTTTTTGCCAGATCTGTTTTCATTTGCATTTACTATTTCAAGATCTGGAGTGTCTGCTTCAGCCCTGTGTTCTTCTGTGCATTTTGTGCTGACTTTACATTATTAATAATGGAGTTATTTATGAAAGTAAGCCAGACATGGTAAGTCGGGAAAAAAAGAGGAAATCAGGTAGCAATAATTTCCTTCCAGTCTTAGATATGGATGACATGGCCTCCCAAAAGCAAATCTTTTCAGGAAGACAATAGAAGGAACCTAATACTTCACAACACTTCAGACACAACTTTGGTCATTTTATAGAGCAACTAATGGACTGTCTGCCTAAAACATTGCTGGAGTTCTGTAAATTTAGGTTTCTTCTAAAATTAAACAAACCCAGTTCCTTCAGTCTTTTGCTCCAGAGTACATATTTTGTCTCTTACCTTACTCCAACTTCTTTCTTGGAGTTAGATACTTGTAACAGGATGTAGTACTCAATTCAAGCTTCTGTCCATGTTTGTGGGAGTAGAAATGCTACTTCATATTGCATTGTGTGCAAGATTGTTGTTTATGCACCCCAGTATGGCTTATTTTTTCACAATACCAAGACAGTGTTGATTCACTTTGGTTTATGAACCACAGTGTCTCCTAGACTCTTTTTTAAAAGAAATTCTGCCTGGTCATCTTGCAATTGTACTTTTGGTAAACCCCAAACAGGGCTTTTTTTATTGCATTGATCTTTTCTCCAATTTGTTCAAGCATCCAAATTCTAATTCTGTCATTCTGTCTTCTTATGTACTCTCCAAAACATAATATAAAACACTACTGTAATAAATTACTCTTTTATGTGATAATCTAATTTACTGATTACACATTATTGAGTAATACCAGATGTAAGGGAAATTTCTGTGGTTTTACACTCAATCATCCCTCTCTTTGACAATGAAGCACTGATTTTTAATTTTCTTTGCAAAAAAAATTAAAATAGATTCCCAAGTGTTTTTGCACCCATCTTACTTTAGTTTCGTGATATTTTTCTTTGATTCCTTGAAATGAAGTCTTATGGAAATATCAAAAGCTTTTTTCAAGTTAATACATATCGTCTTTTTTACTTCTCTGCTCTCCACAAGGCCTACTCCCTGGTTTAGAAGGAGATTAAATTAGTTTAATGCAGACGATTCCCTACAAATCTCTTAGCCTGCCCCTTGTAGACCTTCAGATTTCTTGGTTGTTTATTGCAGTTTTTTTTTGAGAATTACAGTTGTCTGACTAGTTTGTAAGCTCCTAATTCCCTCTCTGCCTCCTTTTAAAATGTGTTATAATTCTTTCTGGTACCTTATTTGCCTCCTACAGATAGTGTGTCAATTTGAAAATTCTCTAGAAAATAGGAAACATGGGATTGAGATTGAAGACAAATTTTAAACCCAAGGCAATCCTTCCCTTAGCAGTGTGTTAACCTCAAAGCAGTTATGCAGAAACCATTCTATTACAGTCTAGAAGGAAGGAAATAAATCCAGATCCAGCCTACTCTAAAGCAGGAATTCATGACTGTGGATCACGAGTAGACAGGAATGCCTTAATGTTGTCTGACATTACATGCAACATTTCTTGAGAGGATGGATTTCAGACATGTCACTATCCTCAGGATTTTTGATTGTCTCGGGAGCAGGGTATCAAATTTTGTTGTTCTAAGTCACTTACATACTGCTATGTGCTATGTATGTCATATGGATGCCAAATCCTCAGTTTTGAAACCTATTCCTGGGACCAAGTGTTAATATTTTATTTGGTCTCTTTTCAAATCTTTGAATAGAGGATGCAATGTGAGTTTAGGTTTAGGGTTGCCAGCTGAAAATAACAGAGGCAAGGAGGGCACAGGAGAAAACTATTGGAAAGACAGGTGCTGTTCAGTTTTAGGAGAAGCCCTGATAGACACTATGTTGAGCTTTCTGAGGGAAGAACTGTCCCATTATAGGCTTACTGGATTTTGCTGCCTTTTTGCAAGGTTAATAGCATCTCTGAAAAAAAGGTCATAGAGGAAAAAGAGTACATGTGTAGGGCAATTCCCTTGCAAAGGGAAACATCTCTTTAAAAGCTCCCAAAGTTCTCAATATGCTGTTTGGCAGAAATCCAACATTTTTTATTGGGATTTTTAAGATCATTGCTTTCTGTACAAATTGTTCTTTGTCTCACAGATCTTGGCCAAAGTCCAATTTGATAGCACCTTTCCTCAAGCAAACAAGATCATGTGGCCTATGGGCCAATGGCTGTAGTTGGTAGGTTGTGTTTGTACTACTGCTGCCATTGAGTCCATTGGGTACCTCCTAATTGACATAGTGACATTCTGTGCTCCTTTGCTCTCATCCCACCAAGCTTCCTCTTCCCATGTCAGTGCCAGGCAGAAATGTTGCCTGAAGAAATGTGAAGGAGTGGTAGTGTAGAAAAAAAACTAGGGAAAATAATTCTTAATCTCTACTATTCTTTTCATCAATGAACCATTACTGAACTCCCAATATTGTTTTATGAATCATTTCCACAGAGTCCCAAAGAAGAGAAAAAGGACATAGTTCATTTCTAAAGCACACAGGGAACTCAAGTGTTTTAACTCTGATTATTTCAGCCATACAAACAATAATTGGACCTCAGCAATACGTCAGGTTATTTCCCACTACTGGTTCCTTCTACCTTGTTTGCAACCTGTTTTTGCACAGAGCTTCACAGCTATTTATAAACTGCAAGTGGGAGCTTAGAATAGGAAGAGCTTTGTGTTCATATAATGACAGTGTCAGGAGAGCAATACTTTAGCTAAATTAGGATGGCTGCTACAAAGCCCTATTTTTATGATTGCAATGCAACTGGTATTTTGGGGACTGAAGTCTCCCAGACATAGGCCCAGCTTCATGTAATTTTCCTCTTCTTACATATAAAAATAAACCAAGTTATGTTAATCAGTCATTTTTTTAAGTAATTAAAGCTGAATAAAGATTTTTTGGCCTTTAGATTTAGCTATATGAAATTAGTCAATAGGATGGGTTATTTGCCAGAAAGTACAAGCAGTTTACCCGAGAAGGCCAAAAGGTGGTTGTTACAATACTCGGTCATTTTGAGGAGAAAGTAGGGATGTGGGTGAGACAGGTAGATTTGTTAAGGGCAGAAATATGTCTCCCAAAGACCTTGCAATGGTAGCAAATGAAGTACAGCTCTAGCAGGTCTGCACGTGCCTGCAACTGAGCATCTCAGATACTATTTTCTGTTCCTCCTTTATTTGCCCTAGGTAAAAAGAAGACAGTGTACAAGGGAGTGGGGAACCTTGCGTTTCCAATCTTACTCTTTTCAAGAGAGGTATCATTCAAAGGCTTTCTAGAAGAAAATTCTTCTCTGGCTTATTTGCCACTAAGGCCTATGGCATTTGGTTTGGAGCAGTTTGGCCTGGAATCATTACCTGCCAAATGCTGTTTTCTAAGAAGAAATTAGAATAATAATAATAATAATAAAATAGAAGCCTTTTTCACTTGCTTTGGATGCATTGGCATAAAATGCTGTAGAAATACTAGCTAGAAGCAAATTGACTTAGTGTCAGTTTGAACTTCTACCACTATTAGGTTCTATTACTAGAACAGATACCACCTGCTTTTGCCAAATAGATGTTACAGAAATATATATTAAAAGACACATATTTTTAGGTTTTCTAAAGAATTTTTTTTTAATCCATCAAAACTCTTCTTCCAATTTGGCAACATACTTGCCTCTCTTTTGAACGTACCAACAAAATAACAGTAGGGCATATTTGATTCCCTTCCTAAAATTATGGAAAAGTAGTTTGCAGTTTTGATTTGCAACCTGCTGGAAGTGGAATTAAAAACAATGCATTACTGCTCAGTTCATGGATAAAATACCTTTTAAACCTACCATTCATATTAATTCAACAGGAATGTCTTCAGAGACAATGGGGAGTCAGCACCAGCGTTATTACTGTTTTTAACACTTCCGTGGATATGACTAGGAAAACATAACTAAGAAAATGGTATCTTCTCAATTTCTGCAAAAGGATATTTAAGAATAATGGGACTTATACAGCACTTTTGAAATGTAAAACAAGTACAGACAACTCCCAGTTAATAATTGTCAATCACCTTTTGTCACTGTCTAGTGACAAGGCTAGATTACTTAGTTAACTTTCTTGAGATTTCTTAATCACCTGTGTTTGTACTAAGAGAAATAACTATCTGTGTAAAAATGCACATTAATCTAACCATCTTTCTTCTTTGATAAAGGGAAATCTAGTATAATTGTTCAACATCCTGAAATTGAAAATACAGAAAATATTCTTTAGAATATTCTTTAGAGTATTCTTTAGTGTTATTTCATCTATTTATGCTGTTTATGTGCTTAAATGCTAATGCAGGTCAGCCATCTGTAGCAAAGACCTCCTAAACCTTTGTCAATGGCTGGAAAAAGCCTAGAATCCAAATACACCTGCTCTTTGGACTCAGTGGCCATAGTCTTCCTACTGACCTTTGGAGGCACTGAAGTGAAGTACTGACAGCTTATGAACTTGTTGCTTAAGTTAGCTAAGTTAGCTTTCACATGTCAGTGCTTGTACATGTGTTGTAATTCCTCTTCCTTACTACTATGTAAGGTCTCTATGCCTCTGGATAAGGCTGAGGAGGAATCATTTGTATGCTGAGGGAAAAGCAAACACTGATGTATTTTAAGACCAGCATAATTTTAATAAATTGTTGAGTAACTGAAGGAGTAGACTATGCATACTAGGTCTGAATTAATTTTGAAGAATCAAAGGAGACTTTGTGCAGATAATCCACTGAGGATTTTCTCCTGAGGTCAGAGCTTATTGAGACAAGACCTTAGAATTTGAGTCAATAAGATGTAAATAGATAATGACTATAAAAAAAATAAAAGAATGGGGCAGGAATCTCTTAGGGAATATGTTTCTGAAGTTTGTTGTTTAGAAGCACATCCTACGAGTATACATTACCCCATGAGCTGAGTTGGTCCAGTGCTTTTTACAATCATCCCCATGTACCTTGCTGTTAGTTCTGTACTATGTTTAATTACCTTCACAGTAATTGAAGTCTTAAGATATGTGTGTTGTTACTAAAACTCTTGGTTTTTCTGTTGTTATAATGTTCTAATCTGATTTACTAAATAATTAATGTATGATAGAAAAATAAATGCTGCTCTGCTCGGTGATTATACCTCAGATTTTCAAAGGGTTCTAAAGGTGTCTGTTCCATCAATTTTTTCAGTTGTCTTTGAATATCCTTGCTTTTGTGATTGAATCATTGATTTTAAGAAGTCAAATCCTTAGCAGGTCTAAACCTTATAGTAATTTCTTGGATTTTTTGGGGCTTGTTCCATATCTCTTCATAATTTATTAATTTTTATGATGTGATGTAAAAGCAGCAGGAATTGATGATGATTTTGATAGGGAACAACTTGTGTAGATAAATGTGTATGTATACAAACTCAAATGATGTTTTACATAAAGAAAAACACATAATGAAACATATGGTATTATTAATACAGGATTAGTGACTGCATGAGAACTCTTTCTTTTCCATTTTTCAAGTTCACGTCACTCTTGTGAGAGGGAATTGGAGTCAATGCTTCAGAAGTCTTAGTCCAAACCATCTACTTTCATATATAGAGAATATAAACAGAATAAATTAGTACGAATGCATATATACAGACAGCTGGCGCTAGTTCCTTTAGTCCCAATCAGTCTGAGTAATCTCAGTGAAACTCATCATCAATTTATAATCAATTTTGTGTTTTCATTATGTAAATCAGGATGTTAATAAAGCATGTGGCAAAACTTTCTCAAATTTCATTCTCCCTGTATTTTGAAAACTCCAGAGATGATACAAAGGTGCTCTAAAACTTGGATTTAGAGCTCGACCTTTCTGAATTCCTTATGTCCATCCTGTTTCTTAGCTTTTTTTGGTATTTTGTAAAACTAATGGCAGCTGTTCAGAGTTGTAAACATTACACTTACTTAAAGGAATCACGATCGTTATCCAATTCAGATATTGAATAGAAAAATGCAGATGAGGAACAGTTTTTGGATAACATTGTGACAACATGAAACAGTTTGGATCTCTGGAAAAAGGTTTGGAAAAGTACAGGCAGATTAGAAATGGGATCATGTGGGGCCTGCAACGGGGTGTCTATCATTTACAGTGAATTTATAGAGAACAATGCTGACTGTATGGTCCTGCCATCTTTCAGTATATTTGAAAAGCTCCTGTAATTTTTATTCTTTAGGAATTCTGATGAAGCATTTAAAAGGACACAAGATAGAACATTTTTGTTATGGTGCTTGAAATGCTAGATGCACTCTCTTCTTACTGTAATGTAAATTGGTCTCTATGTATTTCATAGGAAAGGTTAAAACATATTGCTATTACTGATATAACATGGGAATTACAATGCAGTGCACAATTAACTGAATTCTAACTTTTATTAAGTTTAGGCTGTAATGTTCAAAAACTTTTCTTTTAAATGGCATGTATGGAACAGTGATGTTGTATTTGATTCCTAGCATCTTGCTATGTCTAATTAATGCCTACACATGTATTTGAATGCTATCCTAACACCCATAATTTGTAGAACCTTTATTATGGATAGACTATAAGCAGTGCAACAAGTGTAATGAAAAAAACCCACATCATTTTTTATGCTAGAGAAGCCAGTCAATAAAACAAGTTCAGTCTGTAGCTTGCTCATGCTTAGAATGGTGATCATGATTTCTTACGATTTTATACATGGGATTCTGTTTCTGGCTGGGGTTTTGGGATGCTTCAAATGTACATATTATATTTGGTACACCCAGTTTTTCTGATCTCAGGATTAATCAAAAGTTTTATGTTAGCTTTACATTTGTGATTTTTAAACTGACTAAAGTATGGGTGGTATTCCAGACTTAATCTTGATTTATTACACCAAATATTGTATTTATTCTTTTGTATGATTTTCTCCTGCATGCTTTTAGTTTGTCTCTAGATTATCACTGAAATAAAGGATTTTTACTTTGTGAAATTGATTTGCTATGGTGAATTTCTTCTGCTGCTATTTTAATCTTTGTTGATCTGGATTTATAATGACCTCTCTTAGAGAAATTGTTTTGTATAACCTGTTTTTTTCTTAGGATTTAAATGATTACTTCAGCTGAATCCCTGAGTTTTTTTGGTCTAGTTTTCATCTCCAGGATTATTTCTGTTTTACATTAGTTGGGTTGCTGTTTCTTTGTGACATACTTGACTATCACAATGTCCAAACACAGTCTTTTTGGCTATGTTCTTTTTTAAAAGACTCTTTCCAGAAATTTTCCTGCTTGAACAGCATACAAATAAAACAACAGTTGAAGTCTTTCTGATGATGTGCAAAATTTGCCTCAGCATCTGTTACTGTTGGTGTTTTTGCATGTTTGCTTTAACCATGGTATTGGAGTGAATGTGTAGGCATGTTGTCTTTTCTATCAACTCTAAGCTACTGAATACTACAATTCCCACTTTATTCAAATTTTAGTTACAATGTCAAGCTGTGACTTTCTTTGGACAATATATATGTAGATATGGCACTTTCTTACCAAGCTAATATATTCCTTTATTAATTGAGAGCCACACCTGCAAAAGTAAGCCAGTGGCAAAACAAAGTAGAAAATATATTCCTGCTAACCCCCTTCACATCTCTAGATTTAACATCAAGGACTTATTTATATGGCTGATTTTATCTCGCAACAGTTAAAAATATAATTAAGTAAGTATATTGACATGTAGCACAGACTGAAATTTGTAACCTTCCTCAAAGTCAAGTGATGCTAAAACAAACTGGTCAGTGAAAATGTCCCTTATAGGTGAAACAGGACAAGAAATGCTAAACTGTTATCTGTTCTGATGTTGATTTATCTGATTTCATAGCCTGTAGGCAAAAATCTGGGAGTGAATCCTTCTCCATTACTGTATCAGTAATTTATTTTTTTTTCATTTTGGTCAGCAACTGAAAGATTAAGATGTTTATAAACAGGTGTCTGTACTAAGGTTGCACAACCACACAGCAGTGAGCATGTTGCAAAGCCATGAGGGAGAATGTTTCTTAAGTGACTCTTCAGCTCTCACTAGTTACAAGGCAGGGCATACAGTGAGAAAACAGACTGTAAAATCAAACTACAGTCAGTAGTAATTAGTAACAATTGTAAGGAGAAACAATCATGGCAGTCATAAATGAGTCACTTTCTATTCAGAGGCTGTAGAATTTGCTGTTAACTACGGACTTAAAGTGCATGCTGCAGCAAAATTCATGTTTTTTAAAGACTACAGACATACACACAAACATAAAAATGTGAGTAAGGTTGAGAAACCAAGCACTAAAAAGTTTGCAAGTGCTGGAATGAAAAATGCCTCTACAATTTTAATTTGGCATCCAAGTGCCTATGTATTATGATATAGAAGCACATATTTAAAATACTACCTAATTTGTTATAGCTGACAGGGTACATTATTTAAATTCTTCTCTGAATCATTAGCTTTCTCACAGATTTTTCTATGAAAGGTATTGCTTGCATTTGAAATCACCACAAAAAGTCATTAATTTATTTTCGCAATGCCCATATGAAATAATGGAGTTTTTTATCCCTATTTGATTTCTAGGAAGCTGAATTATGGAGATATTAAGGTCAAAGGGGTTCATTAATTTCATGTGTCTAACTGAGAAATCTGGAGCCTCATTTTTCAAATAAGGTAGTATTTTTAGCAATTTGTATGTCTAGAACAGAGGTCCCTCTGACAACTGTTACAGTCTGAGTTCTTAACACCTAAAAAATCAACTATGTGGTTGTGCTTTTCATTTCTTGTACCAGAACCTCTCTGAGGCAGAGCAGCTGGGGACAGCCAGGAAAGGGAAAAATTTCTAAAATCTAGCATATGAGCTCAGTCATTCACTTTATAGAGATTGTTCAAGAACAATCTATGCATCACTACAAGCCTTGTAAATCTTTAATGTGTTCAGAGAGTATGGAATTCCTAAGGATTTTGTTATCTCTCACGGGTCTCTATGTGTATGTGTGAATGACACTTTAAAGCTGTATAATGTGGCCATTTGAGATGGTAATTCAGAAGGACAGTGACAGGTCCATCCTTGAAATATCCATGTCTTGCTCAAGTTCAAAACTGTGGCATAAAGTATGGAGAAGGGAGAGTAAGATGGGGCTAAAATATTGCCAAGAAAAAGTTTTTCTAATATGTAGGAAACAACTTGTTTTTCCTTAGTCTATTCTCACAAATAACCAAAATGTTATTGCTAACATTTTCTGAAAGTTTACAGGCTCAGCCAGATTTCCAGTATGGAAAGTGTTATCTTAAAGAACTATTGTTGAGCAAGTTTAAAATAACTGATCCAGCTTCTTCTACTGGAAAGTATTGGCTATGGTTATCTCAGCCACCTGCCTTTCCAGTAATTATAAGAGCCTAATTTTGCTCTAAATTACACCAGTACACATCCAAAATAATTTCATTTTTGTAAAAGAAATATCAGCACAAAATTATATCGCATAATCAAAATAATGTACAATAAAAATTATATTAAGTAATTTCTTTGGTTAGGAAGGACATGGTGCCTAATAATTGTAGTGTACACTGAACAGCTAATGATGCGGTAATGAAGTATGACTTTTTTTCCTCATTAAGTATTTAACAAGTATTTATAGGTCCAGTTGTATTTCCAGACACACTCTGGCAGTTTTTCTAGGAGAAAGCCTAGTTTGTTTTCCAACTTGTCTTCAATTATCTGCATCCTGACAATCAGAAATCCCAGATAAGCAATTTAATTTACATAAAATCTTTTTTATTTTTCAAAACCAGATCAATTCCTCAGCTAAATCACATGGAGAAGTGCATAATTACTATATATCTTTTAGAATGAAATCCACTGATGTTCATAAAAGAAAAATCCCATGCCAAAGGACCAGAGATGTCTTGCATTTTTATTGTGTAAATCAGGAATTATTTCAGTGCCAGAGGAAAAAATACATTACTTTAAAACTAGGGCAAATGAGAGCAGTGAACTAATTTTAAAGAAGTTACATGGAATTAACACTGTTAAGACAGCTTCTATTCTATTTTGAACTGTCAGTCGGATAAGAAGATAATATTTAACTGTATGTCAATAAAGAGAAGGACAGAATAGTTGTGAGTTTGAACTCCAAAAAAATGTACAAATTATGATAGAATAAGCATTTTTTTCCTTTTGCACACTGAAGTAATAATTTAAGTATTTATGAATGTCTTGTCTCTCTAAGCAAATTCCGTTGTCCAGAAAATCTATTTTGATGAAGAATTATAGTCAACACCCTGACTTACGCCTTCCTTTTGCTGTAGCAGGCACAACAGTGTCTCAGCAAGATTAGGATGACTCTTATCCTGTTTATGTTGCCTTTATTTTCTTGCTAATCTGGAAATTGAAAATATCAGATGGCATCTTGGACTTTGTATGTATCTGGAGCTAAGTAAAATCTTTCATGCACATACATTGCAGTGGCTTTTTGTCACAGCAGCAGCTGTCTTACTTTCCCTGTATCCTTCCTTTGAATTGTGACTTATTAGTTTTTCACAAAAAAATCCAGTCTCTTTTCTTTGCTAACAACCTTGTTAGTCTACTTCAAGTCTCACGCAAACATTAATTTATTTTAAAATCATGTTACTATAATAATAGGAAAAGTGCACAGAAAATATATTACATTCCTGTGAAATTAGTCATTTCAGGAACATTAGGCATATTGTGAGATTTTTGGCATTATGGGCATTACTGGCTTCTGTCAAGGCTTCTACAAACTCTAAGGAGAGTTGTATGGAGCTAGCTTCTTTTTCTGAGAGAACGCACAGGGATAAGAGGCTCCCCTCCTGCCTCACTCATATTCTTCTGAAAACAGTTTTGTTTTGTTTTGTTTTTAAATAACATAGTCACTTCGTGAAATAATCAAATAGATAACTTGTTTCTAGCTACTGTAGAAAAATATTTGCAAATATTAAAATTAGTTTGAAATGTACTTAAGGTATTAGATCTAAGTGGTGTATGTTCTCCCTAATAGACATGAATTCAATCTCTGGGAATGACCCAAGCATGTTGTCTTTTGGTAAATTCATCACCCCTACCATTCTCTTTCAAATAACTTTCTGACACATAGTTATTCTAAACGTGCTGACAGGGGCTTTAAAATAGAATATGTAACATTTAGAAAATCTAGTTATTTCCACACAATGATATGATTGCCTGTCTTTTGCATAATAAATTAAGTGTCCTTCAAATATGCTGTGGTTTAAGAAATGTAATGGTTTTAATTATATGGCTTTATTTATGACTGAAATATACTCTGTATCATGATGAGGCACTGGAAACACTGGGACTGAATCCACAACTCTCCAGGCAAACTTCTACTGAAAATACATGGAATTTACCCTCAGCAACTGTGAAACTGGACCAAATTTAGCAAAATATTGACATCTTGATATTCGTAACTTTATCTTCCTTTCAGAAAGAAGGAATGTACTGACTAATGAGCTGCACAGAAGAAAAATCCTTAAAGGCATTGATTTATGGATAGAAATTAATAACCTCTCTATTTTATTTCAGTAAATGCAGGAATTAATCAAAACAGTTGCTTTTTGGAAAGTAAAAGTTCAGTCATTTGGGGGACTTATGTATTTCTGTGACAGATTTCCAATTTGTATTTCTAGCCTTGTTTTTGAAATGATAATATGTATCTACACACATACATGTGTCTGCCTATCCTTCCACACATATCTATGTATATGCATAGTGTACATATAACCACGTTTTGATACATATTCTGAAGTGTGTAACGTTGTTTTGTGAACTACATAAACTAAAATAATGAAATAATGTATCATTCTTTGTCATCAATTTCTAAAAATGAGTGACTGTATTCAACCAAAAAAGTCCCCCCTTGTACTATCAGAGAGCTTTATTTCTTAAATATAAATAAAAACAACAAAGAAATAGTGTAAGTTAATTTCATCTTTTTCTTATAGAAAAAAACCCAGAGCTTAGTTATAAAGTTGGGAAGACATCATTGGGGAAAGAGGACAGGAAGAGGAAAGAAAGAGAAATGAGAAACTTTAGTCTTATAAAGTGTCAAGTAAAAAAAAAAAAAACCCGAACCAAACAAAAAAGAATCTGAGCTGGGTTACAAGAAATAAAAATGAGGGGAGGTTGAAATCATCCATCCTGAACTCATTCTGTCAGTCAGACAGAAAATACCACCTTCAGAAACCTGAATACAGTTGATCCATTGACTTGTCAATCACTGGAGGATTTCAGTAGACTGATTCCAAAGCTTGATTTACACCACTGTAGGAGTTACTGAGTGAGGATTAGGGAAACAGGAGGCTTGCTTGGGAATACAATTTCTGAAGGAAGTTAAATGAGATGAAAAATGGAATGAGCAAAATGGAGATGATAAACTAATGAGAGAAAGAAGAAGAAAAAGGAAGAGAGAAAGAATCTTGCTATAATGTCTTTTGATTGTTTTCACACAAACTCTCACATTTGCTATTTTCCTGGGACAAATTTTTGTCCAAAGTGGTTGTATTGGGTTTGCATGCGCAAATTTTAGTAGTGGTGGGGCTACAGGGGTGGCTTCTGTGAGAAGCTGCTAGAAGCTTCTCTTATGTCTGATAGAACCAATACCAGCCAGCTCCAAGATGAACCCACTGCTGGCCAAGGCTGAGCCCATAAGTGGTGGTGGTAGTGCCTCTGTGATAACATGTTTAAGAAGGGGGGGGAGAGTTGCAACAGCAACTCCGACCAGAGAGAGGAGTGAGAATATGTGAAACAACTCCACAGACACCAAGGTCAGAGAAGGAGGGGGAAGAGGTGCTACAGGCATCTAAGCAGAGATTTCCCTGCAGCCTGTGGAGCAGGTGGATGCAGTCATGCTGGAGCAGGAGGATGCACCCAGAGGAGGTTGTGACCTCGTGGGAAGCCTCTGCTGGAGCAGGACCTGTGGCCCCGTGGAGAGAGGAGCCCACACTGAAGGAGATTTGTTGGTAGGACTTCTGACCCCATGGGAGACCCACACTGAAACAGTCTGTTCCTGGAGGACTGCAGCCTGTAGAAGGGACCCATGCTAGAGCAGTTCATGAACTGTGGTCTGTGAGAAGGACTCGACTTTGGAGGAGTTCATGGAAAAATATCTCCTGTAGAAGGGACTCCAGGCTGGAGCATGGGAAGAGCATGAGCAGTCCTTCCAGAGAACAGAGACAACATGTGATGAACTGACCACAACTCCCATTCCCCATCCCTGTGTGCTGCTGGTGGGAAGGAGGTAGAGAAAATTGGGAGTGAAGTTGAGGCTGGGAAGAAGGGAGGGATGGAGGGGAAGCTGTTTTAAGATTTAATTTTTATTTTCTCATTACCCTACTCTGATTTGATTGGCAATAAATTAAACCAATTTCCCCAAGTCATGTCCTATGACAGTAATTGGTGAGTGATCTCTCCTGTCCTATCTCAAACTACAAGCTTTTTGTTGTATTTTCTCTCCCCTGTACAGCTGACGAGGGGAGTGATAGAGCAGCTTTAGTGGGCACCTGGCATCCAGCAAGGGCCAACTCACCACAGTAATCAGTTGATGGCCATATGTAACAAGTGCTTGATGCTCTAATGCTTCCTTAGATAATGAAAAGTGATTGAGATACGTGTGAGTCTGGCTCTATGAGCAGCTACTATCACAGAATCACAGAATCCTAGGGGTTGGAAGGGACCTCGAAGGATCATCTAGTCCAACCCCCCTGCCAGAGCAGGGTCACCTAGAGTACATCACACAGGAACGCATCCAGGAGGGTTTTGAATGTCTCCAGTGAAGGAGACTCCACAACCTCTCTCAGCAGCCTGTTCCAGTGCTCTGTCACTCTCACAGTAAAGAAGTTCTTCCTGATATTCACATGGAACCTCCTGTGCTCCAGTTCGCAACCATTGCCCCTTGTCCTATCATTGGTCATTACTGTAAAAAGCTTGGCTCCATCATCCTGACACTCACCCTTTACACATTTGTAAACATGGATGAGGTCACCCCTCAGTCTCCTTTTCTCCAAGCTAAAGAGACCCAGCTCCCTCAGCCTTTCCTCATAAGGGAGATGTTCCACTCCCTTAATCATCTTAGTGGCTCTGCGCTGGACTCTCTCAAGCAGTTCCATGTCCTTCTTGAACTGTGGGGCCCAGAACTGGACACAATACTCCAGATGTGGCCTCACCAAGGCAGAATAGAGGGGGAGGAGAACCTCTCTCGACCTACTAACCACCCCCTTTCTAATGCACCCCAGGATGCCATTGGCCTTCTTGGCCACAAGGGCACATTGCTGGCTCATGGTCATCCTCCTGTCCACCAGGACCCCCAGGTCCCTTTCTCCTACACTGCTCTCCAGCAGGTCAGCCCCCAGCCTGTACTGGTGCATGGTGTTGTTCTTCCCCAGATGCAAAACTCTGCACTTGCCCTTGTTGAATTTCATTAAGTTTCTCCCCGCCCAACTCTCCAGCCTATCAAGGTCTCTTTGAATGGCAGCACAACCCTCTGGTGTGTCAGCCACTCCTCCCAGTTTAGTGTCATCAGCTGTGAATATGTGTGAATAATTCATGGCATGACTTGCTTGATCTACCTTACTCCTCGTTTGAAGCATTATAGTGGGCAACTGATGAACATTTTCAAGCTTGAATGCTCACTTAAATCCTAAAACTAGAATTAAACCTGAAATAAATAAGCAGGGGCAGTCCGTGTTGGTGGAGGCAACATTTCTGAGCAACTTCTTTCAGGCAGGATGTTTCTTTCACTGTGTGCATGGCTTCTGAGGATTTATACTTGGCTTCATTCCTCAGAATATTTCTGTGCCATCTGTAAATTTTCCACCCCACTATTTGCATTATCCATCTGTTTCGACTAAGCATTTTCTCATAGGTCTCGAACAGTGTGTTATCCTAGAAAGCTATGTGAAACACTATTTATTTGTTGGCTTCCCCACAATCCCTGCAAGGTGGGGAGATAGCAGATCTATCCATTATCTGAGGCAGAAGTCTAATACCAAAAGATGCTTAATGCAAAAGTCTTTCACTCAGGTAGTGCCAAATTCCTCAACTTTGCAGGCACATAATCCTGCAATTTGTGCACTGTGTGAATTTCTGCCACTGAGGTGCTTCTGCCATTTTACACTGGATGTCACTGCATTGCTTGGGGACCTACACTGAAAGCTGTCTCCTGACAGGATTGCCAAACCAGACTTTTTCTCAGCTATCTTCTCTTAGGACAACAATGTAGAAGATTTCCATTTCATACCATAATGACACAGTTTGTGTGGTAGTGGATATACACATTCCCTCTGAAAAAAACAATACTTGGCTTACTTGTGAGAAGAAAGAACATATATTCTGATTTTCTTTTTAATATATCAAGACCTGGAGCAGTGTTACTCTTTTATGTGAGAACACCTTAATCAATAAAATATAGAAAAGAGAAAAAAACACACTGAAACAGTTTTATGTTTATAATGTAATTTTTCACTAGTAGAGAAAGAAAAGACAACAAAGTAATTTTAAACTGGGATGTAGGAGAGTCAGGCTTAGATTTCTGTTTCAGTATATTTTATATTTTGCAACTTTGAAAAGTAAGACTCTCAGCTGTAGTATTAGGCAAAATGGAACAAGCCACTGAAATCAATTTATGTAAGCACAGGGTAAAATCTACAATTTTGTAAAAATCACATATTTCAAAAATCACAGTAAGCAAGTATTAAACATTAATAGATACTGATGTATTAAAACAGAGAAAGAATCACTTCAGCCTTTAGGCTAATGGCAACCTATCCTGAGGATAATATATGTAGTGACTTTTGGTATTTTTGGCAGAATTAAATGGCAATGGGATATTTCTAATCTGTTGCTGCAAGCAAGAAAGAAGAGTTTCATGTTCTGCCACTGATTTTACATTTTCCGTAGTTGTTTTTTACATCATACCTCTTCTGACAGACATGAAAAATTAATGATAGGACTTCAAAATTTGTCTGCATGCTACACCACAGCCAGGACATATGTGGGCTA
The DNA here is from genome assembly GCA_013398125.1 of Aegotheles bennettii. NCBI lineage: Eukaryota > Metazoa > Chordata > Aves > Caprimulgiformes > Aegothelidae > Aegotheles > Aegotheles bennettii. Next base: position 152,969 of record VZRW01013120.1, read on the forward strand.
GTGAAAGGCTATATCACCACTAGATCTCATTTCCCTTGCACTTAGAAATATGTCTTTTGGATGTAAACCAAAAGAAATAAAGCATTACTTAAAAAATGCAGGAGTATCCAAGATTATACTGCTATAATCAGCAAAGAAGGCATAGAATCATAGAACAGTTTGTATTGGAAGGGATCTTTAAAGGTCTTCTAGTCCAACCACCCCTGCAATGAGCAAGGACATCTTCAACTAGATCAGGTTTCTCAGACCCCTGTTCATCTTCAGTTCTGTCGAAGGTGTGTGGGTGGAAGGGTGCTAAGCCTTCTGTAAAACTCCACAGGTTCCAGCTCCAGATGAGGGGATGGAGAAAGGGTGTCCATTTGGGAGGAGGTATTCCCATGGAACTGTTCTTCCTGCACGACCTGTGCTACATTCTTTCCTTGGCTTTACACTGTAACTAACCACCTTGAGGGAGTAAAGCAGGTGTTTCTTCCTGGAGCTCTGTAAAGTGACCCAAATCAGAGCAAATGTAAACACAATCAAAATGAAGTTTTGACAGGTGTTTGTGTGTAACAGCAGGAAGAATAATCAGGACTTCAGTCAAAAGTCAACACCTTAGTGATGTTTAAGATTAGTAAAAGTTTAAAAAACAACACTGTGGCATCTACAATACTTGTTAAAATTTATTTTCATGCTGAATTACATGAAATTCTGGACTATACAATGAAAACCATACACAAAGAGAAACAGAAGTGCAATTTAGGAGTCTGCACAGGTCTGAACAGTCAGCAAAGAATTACTAATAAAACCCCAAAGTCTTGATTTCTACTTGTACTGTAACAACTGTACAGTCACAGTGAGCTTACAAGCAAGAACAGTATGAAAAAAGGGCAGATTTAATCTCATTCTTTGGAAACTGAGAGCATTTTATTCAGCATTGAAACTGTCGGCAGCTAAATGCAAGGGAAATTTACTTTATCATTAGAAACGAAAGTTGCTATGTGATTAAAGGAGAGATATCATTATTGTCAGACATCATTGTTGTGAGGACTTCCAAGAACAAGAGTTTACTCTCACTATAAAAAGAAAAATGGAATCTGATTTGTTACAATAGAAATATCTGAACATTTTTTCACAGCAAGTTGTCTGTAAATAATGGAAAATTTATGGGAGGTGAACAGTAAATTATTGCTCCAGACATGCTGAATTTCACATCACATAGTCTGTCCATTGTTAAACTTTCAGGAAACATTAACCCAGAGTATGGTACCCTGTTATGATAAGTAGGGTACAGACAAACAACTAGAGCAGTTACGAATATGTCAATTTTGAACCATGTGAAACAGTTCTATTACTCAAAATGAAACTTTAATTCAAGAAATATTTAAGTTCACCTTAGAGCAGACATTAAGGCTATGACCTTACTAGCAAATAAAACCATTTCATAGCTTAGATACCTATAACAATTAGATTTAGGTGCCTTAATATCATCGTGCATTCATACATCAAAAATCTTCATGTGGTAGCTGTAAGTGCTTCATTTCAGCAAGCAATCATGACTGTTTCCTTGGTGCTCAGAGTTTTTGTTTCTGCACTGTCCCAGTTTAAGCAGCTCAGTGTTTGGCTTCCACCTTTGCTGTAGTAGGATCCAAAAACTACCCAAACCAGCTGTTAAGACTTCAGAGGGATCCAATCTGAAAACCTTGCTCCAGATATGCCTAACTCCACATAAAAATTTGAGATCCTTCAAATTCAGCCAGAGCTCTAGTTCTACTTTCTAAAACATAGATAATAGAAGAGATAATAAAGATGATTATCTTATCAAGAAATAAATTAGTCAGCTATACAGATCTATTGCCTTATGGTCAGTGTACTCACAGAAGGAACAAATTTCTTAAGGAAGTTTTTTGCTCCAGTGATTTATACATTTTATTTTAACTGATCTCTTTTTGGGGACCATTTACAAGCAATTCAATATGAACATCCTTCTTCTTCTCAATTTTGTGGGAAATATATGTGAAAAACTCAATATGAGAACTTACAGAAAGTTATTTTAAAACTGATTTCTGTCAGCCCTAGGTTTTCACTCACTTCTACTCACATAATCACATGCACAGAGATGTGTATGTCCAAGTGGTCTGGCAAGGATCATCTGTGTGTTATGTGGATGAAAAAGGGTATTGGTTGTTGATTCTTCACTATGTCGCCTGGCTTCCTCTTTACTGGTAATAACAAATGGGTTTTTGGGTTGCTTTTCAATACCACTTAGAAATCAAACATTATTTTGGGGTGAGTCTTCTGTTTCAGAATTTAATTTCACTTTCCATGAATCTTAGACAATGTGTTGCCCGTTGTATTTGTTTCCTCATATGAGGTACCTTTAAGGCTACAGTCTACTTTCCTGTTAGGATAAGAAGAACAGGAATGATACATACAATATGGTGTATCTTTATTACTATTCTCCTGTTGTCAGACCACTGACCCTCTGATCTTGTCAAAACCACATTCCTCAGTCTTTACCAGTTTGATTGCTCTCAGTTTTGTTCTTTGTCATCAACACAGGCCCTTCTTTTAGCTCTTGCTCTGTTGTGTCTTATAGAATCATAGAATGGTTTGTATTGGAAGGGACCTTAAAGATCATCTAGTCCAGCCCCCCCCTGAAATGAGCAGGGAAATCTTCAACTAGATCAGGTTGCTCAGAGGTCGGTCCAACTTGACCTTGAACGTTACCAGGAATGAGGCTTCTACCACCTCTCTGGGCAACCTGTTCCACTGTTTCACCACCCTCATTGTAAAAAATGTCTTCCTTATAGCTAGTCTAAATCTGCCCTCTTTTAGTTTAAGATCGTTACCCCTTGTCCTATCTTAACAGCCCATGTGAAAAAGTTTGTCCCCATCTTTCTTATAAGTCTATTTTAAGTACTGAAAGTCTGCTATTAGGTCTCCCCAGCACCTTCTCGTCTCCAGGCTGAACAACCCCAACTCTCTCAGCCTGTCTTCATAGGAGAGGTGCTCCAGCTCCCTGATCATCTTTGTGGCCCTCCTCTGGACTCAATCCAACAGCTCCACGTCCTTCTTATGTTGGGGACTCCAGAACTGGACGCAATACTCCAAGTGGGGTCTCGCGAGAGTAGAGTAGAGAGGCAAAATCACCTCCCTTGGCCTGGTGGTCACGCTTCCTTTGAAGCAGCCCAGGACACAGGTTGGCTTTCTGGGCTGTGAGCCGCACATTGCCTGCTCATGTTCAGCTTTTCATCACCAATATCCCCAAGTCCTTGTGGTGCTTTTGCACACAAAATTTTCTGTGTGTAACTCAGCTTATACCAATCTTAGTATTTCTCTTACAAACCTCTAGTCTTGGAGCAAACATGAAGATAAAGAAAATCAATGTTTCTTTCACTTCACATATATAACAAATCAATTTTAATTGCAGAATAAGTTGAATTTATTAACTTGTTTGTCTCTTACCACCAGCTTAGCTTCACTCAGCTGCAAGGGATTTTGGTTAGTAGAAAGAATCTAATAAATAGAAAGCTGAAAAATCTGAAAAAATATAGTAAATGCACTTCTCATTAAGTAAATAAGACTCTTTCTGACTTTTTCTTTGTACTGGGATTTGGGCTAGTGGAATTCTCTGTATTGTAATCAATACCACCCAAGCCCTTTTTTTTACTCAGTGCTATTGGTTTTTATAAGAAATTTTGTTCAGTGTCTCAAATCCTCAAATCAGGAAAAAATAATGTATTGAACTTTTGAACTTTATTATAACAAAGCATAAACAAAAGAAAAAAAAGACTGTACCCTGTATTGAAGATTTTTAAATTTAATGTTTTTATTCCAACTTTAGTACTGAAATATATTTTTTTTATGGGACCAAGGGATGTCCATCACTGAAAGCTTTTAAAGACAGAATAGACAAACTTTGTCAAGTATGACAAAGCTGATCCTGCACTGCTGCAGAGAGTAAGACTGAATGACCTTCTGTGATTCTTTACAGGCCTGTTTCCTTCTGTTTTGTTAGTACTGTGTATACTAACATACCCCATAACACCAGGAGGTTACCAAATATATATCGTACTGTATGTATGTATATATGAATATATATGTACACACAGCTTGTTAGTCAATGAAAAAGCTCTCAAGCTGGTCTTTTAAAAGAGATATAAATGCAAAAGCCCTTTTCTTATGTTATACCTTTTGATAAGTATGTCTCAACAAAAAAGAATCGAGAGTGTTCTCTTAAAACAAGACAGTCTTTATTTTGTAACTAGTAGAATTTTAATGTGAATATATAAAACTTGCAGGTTTGAGAACATAGGGTTTAATTGATTTTAGATGTAGTTATGAAGTCTAATGATAAAAGCATTTATGCCATATCTGTGCAGAGCCAGATTATCTGGTAGAGCAGATTAGGAGCAATTCAACATGTACTTGTAAGGTCAGGTCATGAATGTTCGCTTCCTGCATTGAAAAGATCATTTATTATTCTTTTATGCCAGTTTTTCTTGTATATTTTATGAGGTATTTTGGGTTGTCTTGTGTCTAACCTTCCCTCTACTTTCCACAAATCTGCTATATCCAGTGTTTTTCTATCTGCTTTTTGCTTCAGAGCTCAGCTGCTGCTGCAGGAGGCAGCTGCACTGGAAGGTGACTGCCAGATATAGTCATTGCTTCTATCTGACTTCTCACCTGTGCTGAAGTGAATGAGAGCATAAACAGTGCACTGGAAGGGCTTTTGCAGACAGTGATATTTCTGTTTCAAGCATGTGAGTACTGACATGAGCCCAGCCACTGAATCACTGCTGAGCTCAGTGGGACACTTACAGCGTGGAAATTGTGCAATTCAGACTGACTGACTGGCTAGGACCTGCTATCTTCATCATCACCTCTGTTGGTCTTGTCCTCATTCCACTCAATTTCTGAGATTCTAAAGAGAAAAACAATTGCTAATGGATAGTTGTGCTATAAGGATTGTGAAAGGACATACAAATGGGGACAGTGGCATTCCCGTTTATCATATGCTAAGGAAGAATGAGTGGCTGTTAGCAGTTATTTACTTGAGCCTGTGTTAGGTTTTGGAGAATTGGTTTCATTTCCTACCATGCTCTGCTGTGAGCTCAGGAGTGTCTTCTTGGTATTCTGGAATACCTAAGACCATGGTGAACCCTAGCACAGCAAGGGGAGCAATTGGTCTATTTCAGGCAAGGATATGGAAATGCCTGTTTGCTCAAGCCAAGAGAATACTGCGTGTATATGTCTAGTAATGTTTCAAAACATGGTACTGTAAGGAAAGGCAAGTATACAGGCAAGAAATATTATCATCAGCGTGTCAGTGGAAAAGCAAAGTTTTGCAAAGAGTGCATACCATGAGATGATTTGCGGTATGTTTGTCTGCTGGATATCCTTCTGCAAGGAGGGGGTTGTTGTTCCTTTCCTGGAGATTAACTGACTCTGCCTGGGGAGAGAAACTTCCAGAGGTGATAGGATAGGTCAAATGGAAGACAGTGAAGGGTTGTAGCAAAGAGCTTGGTGTCTGCATGTGAAGGAAAGACTGTGTTCAGTCTGTGGAATCAGTCATTCAGTGGCTGTAATGTGAAAGGGACATTGATATATGGGGTATATATGGGCTTTGCACAGACAGGCCACAGGTCCAGAGATGGAAAGGTGCCTGGAGTAGGATTCTGGGTTGAGCTTCATAGTTATAACTTCGTAACTATATCTCTAGAAGAAGAATGGGTGTAATTCCACCTTTAAGTTGTCCCTGTTGACAGAACACCCAGAGGCTCGTTGTGTACCCATAAATGGAAAACAGTATATAACATATACAAAACATATACATAAACATAGCATATACATTCAGATACACACATGTACTCATAGAAAAGGACCAACAGTACTACTCGCCTGGGCTAGCAGTAGAGCCCACTATGGACACTGAAACTAATTTTCCTCAGTTTCTGATGTAGCAAATAGCCTTACACATTAGGAGATGCCTGTGTGCTATTCAGAAAAGCCTTTAAAATATCCAGAAACAAGGTCTTCGTTCCCAGGAAGGATGAAGTCATCTCATAATTTGGAAGATCTGATAGGTGTTCCTGCAGACCCTTAAAATGTTCTTCCTTTCTTGAGATCCCTCAGGTTTCCATGGTGGTCCTTCAGAGAAGGAGTGAGGCAAACAGCTAAAGTCAGAAAAAAGGCACCAGAAGAAGTATATACTTTCATTGGACCAGCCCTATATCTCAGAGTCTTTGTTATTCAGTGTATGATACCATGAGGGAACTGTTGTGGTTTGGCTGATCTGGTTGTGTCTAGGCAAAGAACTTGTTTAGAAGGAAGATGTTCTGAATGAGGCATCAGCATCTGAAAGACATCAACGTGAAGTTATATCTTACTGTATTTACCAGCTACTCAGAATATATGGTTATATTTATCAAAATGAATTTATAAACCGTTTATCAAAATGTATAGTGGAAACCTGCCTTGGCAGTGAGGTATTTCATGTCTCATAAATTCTAACAAATGTGTTGCCAACAGATTGTGATTGCAAATATCTCAGTGGTAATAATCTAACAGGAAAAAAATGGGAGGAACGGTGGTTGCATTAACTTTTTTCTTAGGGGCTGGTAAAGAAACATTGTTGCAAAGAGTTTGCATAACCAAGTGTCACATAGCAGAGGCAATAAAATGTAGCAAAAGAAAAAGCAGAAACACTTCCATGGTATTTAAAGGTTGCATGCCTCTGAAAGTATAGAAGGCACAGCAGGATTGGAATACTAGACTGACAAACCTGCTTGTTTCAGAACAAAGGGGAAAGTTCAAGGCAGGAGCATGATAAAAAGTGTGTCTTCATACCCTTAGACAGAGAATGAGAAATAAGATATAAACAAATTATTTCTAATTTCATAGCTGTATCAGCCTCCCCAAAAATTTGCAGAATAGAATTGATCACTTCCTTTTGCAGATGCGATTTAGTTCCAAGTCACGAGTAAAACAAAAACCAGGAAAATAAGTGAATTAAGCAAACATGATCAAAATATTTGTGGGTATGCTGGTTTTGACACTTAGTGCTAAATTAGCAGTTATCTCATGAGAGGGCAGAAATTGACAGCTGGACTGAAAACCTCTTACAAGATTCCAGCTAAATCAGTCCTTTTGAGTTTGGTTGCAGTGTTGTTAAGTGACATTTGAGTGAATTTACACCTCAGCAATCCATCAATGTGTGAGCATAACAAACAATGAATTCAGCTTTGAAAGAGCAAATTAAAACATTATTTTCTCTCATTTATTTGTTTGCTTTTGTGTGAGAAAGCTGTAATTTAGAAAGAATTAATTTATGGTCTGTCTGATTGTGTAGCAGGCCTATAGAATTTAAATATCATTAGGCTAGAATTTGCCCTGCTGAACTGGTAAATACAGTAATTTACAGACAATTAGCTGCTTGCTGCTGACTTTCAGATTCTGATCACCGTGAAATATATCCTCAGTGCCATATCTGCACAAGCAGTTCCTGCCATCCTCTCACTGCTGCCTATTCATCTGGACCTCAGGTTTCATAGGCTCATTTTAGCATTAAGTAAAGATTTGACATTGTTGGCAATTTTACAACTGTCTGGTGCCTGAATTACAATGATGTTGTGTGGTAATCTGACTAAAGCAAACTGGCAGAAAGCATGTAGTCACTTCTCAGACCATCTAGAATTTTGCAGCTATCAAGAGATTGTCTACTAGCAATAAATTTAGCAACTAAAACATGTTAAACTATTAGAAAGTAAGTTTGTTTATTCTGTTCTCATTGAGTGTCATGGTTGTGGATTTGTCAGTGTTGTAACTGTTTGAACTTGATCTATGTATTTCCTTGGCAGGGATCTAAAATCCGTTACTTGTCTGTATCTGGTTTATCATCTGCACTATCTGAGACTCAGGTCCTGTAATCTGCCTGGCTTCCAAGCAGCATTATTTAATTATACTGATGAAAAACAGGGATATTCCACAAAATAATGACTCCAGTGTTTGAATTCCTCATAGCAGTCAAGGAGGAAGTACACTCATATACAAAATATGCAGAGAAATTAAAAAGAGCTACACAGCTTTTTTTTTTTTTTAAAAAAAAAAAAAGGAAATAGCTTATTATCAGCGTGAAATTGCAGTAGTATTGTCTTTTCTGAACTAATTATTAGTTTCTAAATGGTTTCTAAATCCTCCACTACATTCAGGGGTCATCACATCAACTAAAAATTTAGTAATAAAGGATGTCTGCTTCTGGTTTTTATTTTTCCTGCCTGTCCCATCACCTTCCCTTGGCTATTTAACAATACTTTATCCAATACATTATCTTTATCCATTAGGAAAACACATATTAAATCAATAGGCAAAACTTCAGTTCAGTCTCATCTCTGAAAGTAATGAAATCCACTAATATGGGCTCCATTGATGTTCCCTACATGTCACTTGCTATTGTCTAGACTGAAGCTCTTCCATAGACTCTGAAAGGAAAAATGGTCTCTGAAATCTTCACTCCCTAAACTACTTAAAATTAGACAAGGGTCCTGGTCCTGAAAAATGGTAGATGCAAAGAATAAACCTGCACAGTATCAATAATTTTCAGGTAATTACTCTCCAGTTACAGTACTGAGGGTTTACAGGAGCACATCCTAAGACCTTTCACACAATGAATGTTTGTCAATGCAAGCATTGTGATGTACCTCAGTCACCGTGCCTTGCTAATCATAGAATCATAGGATCATTTTGATTGGAAAAGACCTTTATGATCAAGTCCACTGTGAACCTAACACTGACAAGTTGACCCCTAAACCATGTCCCTAAGCACCACATCTACATATCTTTTAAATGCTTGCAGGGATGTTGACTCAACCTCTTCCTTGGGCAGTCTGTTCCAGGGCCTGACAAACCTTCCGTGAAGAAAAGGACTGCAGTATATTGAACCAAGGTCCTTTACCTTTGGAGTTTTAATTGTGAATATGACTTTAGGATGCAATCATCTCATCTCTGGGAATCAAACTGACCCCATCAATTCTATCATATAAGAGTAAAACAGAAAAATGACAAGAGCTTTTACACATTGCCAGAGTTGGGACAGCATTAAACCAGTGATTTCCTCATTAATTTGCAACCACTGTCCAATAAAAAGACCAGCCATAACTTTTGTTCTAATATATGCTCATTCTAGAATAAGAGTGAAGTTCATACTTCCAATGAAAAAACAGTTGAATTCTTGTGTCAAAGTATACAAACAACATTGTTAGATTGGAACACCTGTCTATGTCACTGTTCTGTCTCTGAAAATGGCTACTAGCAGGTACTTTGGGAAAGACAGTAAAAGAGGGCAAGCACCGAATGATCTTTCCAGTGTTTATACCCTTATAACTTCATGAATTCTTCTATTAATTTTGTTTAATTGCTTTTTGAGCCCATTTATGCTTTCGGCATCCACCTCCTATGGCAGTAAGTGCCATAATTTAATTATATGTCACATGAAATAAACTTCCTTTTATTTGTTCCAAACCAGTTGCCTGGTAGTTTAATTTGGTTCTACTTTGTGTTATGGGAAACAGTGAATGGTTATTCCCTATTCACCCTCTCTATGCCTTTCACAGTTTCTACATACTTCTTTCCAATTTCCCCATATTTATATATTATATTTATATATTTTCTATACTGAACAATCTTAGTTTATATGATCTCTCCTCATGTGGAAACTTTCCAAATCTCCAGTTATCCTTATTTTCCTGTTTTTCTGTGTTCCTTTGGGGTAGAATCAGTGTGCCTTATTTCCATTTGATTCTTCACTATTTCCATAGCAGTTCTTGCTATTATATTTTCTGTTTTGATCACTTCTGAACATTGGAAAGGTGTTTTCAGAGAACTTTGACAAGATCTATTTCCATGATCACCTTTCTCATGGTCACTTGAAATCTAGTATTATAGTTGTCAACTTATGGTTTGTTTCCCTTCACAATGATATACATAAATTTACATTCATGGAGGATGCGTTTTATTTGCCACTCTCATGCAGACATTCTGTATCACAAGACCATTCTGAAACTTTTCCTTGTCTGTTGCAGTGCTGACTCTTGTAATTCATCTGGAGTTGTTTTGCCTCACTACCCACCGCTTCACTAAATCATACAAGAATATGTTTAATATCATATATCTAAACACAGGTACCTAAGGGACTCTGTTCATACCTTTTGTCCTTGTGAAAAATCTACCATTGATCCCTAAACTTTATTGATTGTGCTTTGACCCATTACTAATCCATGAAAAGGACTTTCTTTCTTTCCCCCTTGACAATGAACTCTTTTAAAACAGCATTTGTCAAAGAATCTTTTCAAATGCTTTGTGAAAATCTAAACTAAATCAAAGAGTTTCAATACTAATTCCTTAAGATAATTCTTGCTCATGATAATAGAAATAATTTATAGTTTTTGATCAGGGGTTAGGATTTAGCCATGCTTATGTTGCCAAAAAGTCCAGACTTGACACTTGTCAGTGCCTAATATATCATGAAGAAAAGCTCAGGGAAGTAACAGGAAGCTGTTTTTTGAGTCTCTTCAAGCAATGTTTTCAGTTGACCACCTTTCCAGTGGAGAACAGTGGGCTGAACAATACTCCAAACTCCATGTTGGTGATTGATATGGGAGGATGAAACCTGGAAACTGTATTTTTTAAAATCAAGATTCAGACAGCTAGTGTCTAGAGATCCATAGTAACTACCAATTTGGAGGACCTGGATATCACTTTAACCAGAGATAAAAGTCAGTATGCATTTCACTGCAAATCTTCACTGATATGTCTTCATTGTGAAGACAGAAGTAGTTTCCTAAGATTGAATAGCTTCATGGAAAGGTACCCTGTAAAAGGGCTAAGCAAACTGATGGGAAGCTAGGCTGAAATGAGATTTCGATTAATCACTTCCTATTTTCTTGGACACCAAGACTACGATTTACATATTTTATAGACTTTATAGGTAATGTGTTTCCTCAACAGAGACATTTCTTCTCCTGCAGCCCTCTTTTGGCCTCTTTTTTGCTCCTTATAAGAGAGACATACTAGTGTACCTTGATAACAGTGATCTATTTGGGATTGTGGGATAACAGAGAAGAAGAGATTTCACAAAGTGTAAATGTATATAGTCTTAGCTGCAGGAAATAGGAACCAAGTGTATCTCAGCTTCAATGTGTGAAAATTGACAAGTCAAGGAATACCTAAATTTAATTAAAGAGGCAGACACAATCTTGCCAAGCCTTCTAACATTTTTCTTTGCAACTTTACTGGCTGATAGCAATTCTTAATTGGAAATAAGACAGAATTTAACCTGTGATCAATAGACAAAATTTACTATGACCCATCTTTGGAGTTACTGTGGAGACTGAATTTTCTTTGTCTGAATAAAGGTGTACAAATATTGTGCATAATGTCTGTCAAATATCAGCTGGTTATGAGTAGAAATTTTTATGCTTGAGTGAAAAATACTAAACTGAGGGAAGGTTTAGATGGAGAATGGGAATAGGAGATTGCTTCATGACAGATGACATCTTAGAAGAACAAAGCAGTTTTAAATATCTGTAACCGGCATGTTCTTTAAGGTGTAGTCTGCTAAAATATTCATAAATAAAAAATGAGGGTTTCAAGGGACTGATTTATAGAGGAAAATACATCTGAATAGAAACATGTAATAAACCTGTACTGCTTTTTAATCTACTATCCAACATAAAAGAAACATAAACAAGTCTAGGTATTTTTTCCTAATTAACTCTATTGAACCTCTGGAGCCTCGTTATGGTTGTGTTTTGCCTCTTGGACTTCAGTTATGCACCTAAACTTGGACATACTTGTTATACACATATAATTCAAAATCTTGTTATGCAAGATAGGAATTCATTACAGGAATAGAGCAGAAATGTTGACTTCAAGTCAACACTGAATTTCAAGATTAGAATAATAAAATAAAAATTCATGAGGCACATTCATTAGCTTTTTCCACAGATAAGGACTTGCTGACAGAGTAGAATCCTTGTTACAGAAGGTCTCTGACAAGTGTGGACTGTTTCTCTTACCAGAGTAATCTTAATGTATCCAAACATATTTAATGTTCAGATATTTCACAAATACTGGCAACAAATAATTTGTAAACTAAAACGTTTTCTCTGATGCTGCACCCAGTATTTTCCTAGTCACCATATTCCGCAACCAGAAAATTACCATTTGAGTTTCCTACTAGTTTGCTATTCAACCAATATTTGGGGCAATTCCTGATTCTGCCCATTCCTTATTCCATAAACAGTCCTGGACAACATGTAGGCCAAAATCTTCTTTTTCATATCAGTATAGACAAGAGTGTGTAGAGGTTACAGTCACCAGATATTGTTTCTGCTGCCTGGTTGGAAGATAGACTTACCTATGAAGAGTGTAGTGCAAGGGAAAAACTGAATCTCATGCTTTCAGTAAAACTTTAATTGACTCAGAATTCATACTAAAATTTATTAAACATTCAGAATTCACAGCCTTTTTATTTATCAATCTGTAGTCCTTTGCATATGTGTGAAAAGAATTACAACTTCATGAAAAACTAAAGAATGCATTTTATTAAACACTGTGTATACAAATAGATCTTCCTGAAATGAGAGTAAAAAAAGAAGAGATTAAAAAGAAAGTAAGAAGATAAAGAAACACTAGGAAAAAACATAATTTCCTCAAAGCTTTGTGGTATCTTAGACACAAATTCCTGAGCTCACATATAAAATCCCGTATCTAGAAAACCAGCTAGGCCTTCTATTAGAAGCAATTATTGTATCATGCAGCTATCTCTTGTGGTTTTGGTTGGGTTTTTTTTCCCATGAGGATTATAAAGAAGAGTTTTTTCTTTGTGAAAAGCTAGACCAAGGTATCATAACTCAGTTTCTTTTCTTGACTTTCAGTGCAGTTTCTGAAAGGATTAGTTGATATGAAAGACCTGAGACAAGATATGTTCTTCCCTTGAGACAACCCATGTTCATTTAAGAAAGGCTTGAGTCCCCAGCTGTGTACCATGGAGACATGTTTGCCTCTTGTTTAGCACAGGCTGCCAGGTTGCCTTGCACAGCCTTTACAGAGGCAGAAAATAGCTCATTTGAAAGCAAAACAGAAAAAAACACCCACTAGATCCATATCAGGGAAAAATTTTGGAGACCTGGAAGTATTCACATGTATTTTTCCCTCAGAAAAGCATGCAGAATTCCCAAAGTTTATATGAAGGAATGATTTCTAACCCAATTACATGCTTGAACAGCTCAGCGGTTCACTATCTGCAGTAACTTTTGACCTTGTTCTGGTTAGTGGTATTTTTGCAGGATACAAGCTAAGTTTAGGGATTCCTCATTTTCTTAATGTCATCTGACATCTATGATTCAGATGGCCTGGACTCTAGAGCTACTCCTTTGACCTGCTTATATTTATTTGTGGGACCCATGTCCAAGATTTAAACTGTACTTGATCCTTCTACTCCCAAAGTAACTATGATAGACCCTAAGGTATTAAGGGTCCAAAAGCCTTTCTTTTGACTGGGATTTTCCTCCTGCTGTGAGGAGCAGCGCAGTAAGCTCCCTGCCCTTCAGTCAGGTACAGCTGCTATGGATAGATCACACCCACTTAGCATGTGGATGATGTGTGGGAATAAGGCCAATGCATATGGGAACAGAAGAACATAAAGTAAGTAGAGGTCTCAACAAAAATAGACAGAATTAGTTTACTTCAGATTTCAGTGCATTTAGAATCATGGAATCATAGAATCATTTTGGTTCAAAAAGACCTTTAAGATCATTGAGTCTAACCATTAACATAACTCTACCAAGTCTGGTGATAAACCATGACTCTAAGCACCACATTTACATGTCTTTTAAACACCTCCAGGATTTAACCACCTCCCTGGGCAGCCTGTTCCAGTGTTTTACAAGCCTTTCAGTGAAAAAATTTTTTCTAATATCCAATCTAAGCCTCTCCTGGCACAATTTGAGGCCATTTCTTCTTGTCCTATTGCTTGTTACGTGGGAGAAGAGACCGACCCACCACCTTTTTACAACCTCCTTTCAGGACATTGTAGACAGTGATAAGGTCTCTCCTCAGCCTCCTCTTCTCCAGACTAAACAACCCCAGTTCCCTCAGCCACTCCTTATAAGTCTTGTGCTCTAGACCCTTCACCAGCTTTGTTAGCCTTCTTTGGACAAACTCTAGCACCTCAATGTCTCTCCCATACTGAGGTGACCAAAACTGAACCCAGTATTTGAGGTGCGGCCTCACCAGTGCCGAGTACAGGGGACAATAACTCCCTTAGTCCTGTTGGCCATGCTATTTCTGATACAAGCCAGGATGCCATTGGCCTTCTTGGCCACTTGACCACACTGCTGGCTTATATTCAACTAGCTGTCGATCAATACCCTTATTTATTTATTAATAATTTAATAACATACTATCATTGATATTATACTAAAAGTTGTTACAGGGCTGATGCTGATTAGACTATTCTATAAGATGTGCAAATCCCAGAAAAGGATAATTCCTATCTATTCTACTGCATCCTGCTTTCAGACGAGTGTGGACAATGGTATGAGCAACAAGTCATTCTGTTCATGCCCTTTGTGGAAATAAAGTGTTTGGAGAGGAAAGCAGACCATTTCACTGGCCTGTGAAGACAGAGATATTGACCCTGTAGAGTAGTAATTAGGGTGTGTACTGGGAGGACAGTGACCTGGATTTTGAAATGTGTCTGTGGCAAATGTTGATAGTAGAGCATCACAGGTAAAATGTATAAAACATCTCTGGGTAAGGATCAGTGCTTAGAGCTTGTTCACGCAAAAGAGTTTTTGTCTACTTCATCATGTGCCCTTTTGCATTTGTGCTGTGTGGCCAAATGACTTTTATGCTCTTCTGTGTACAATGACAGTTCCAACAAAAATGATGGTGGGTACAAATTTTATCCAGTTAGTCCCTTGTCCAGAGCTTAAGTTTCAATTCAAAGTTATTTGGGCTTAAATTTCCTGAAGTAATGAAGAGTTCTGAAGTTGCACATCCACCTCTCTAAAGGAGACATGACATCAAACTTACTTTCTTGCATAAAATTTCCCATTATTACAAGACACAGCCTTAGCCAGTGAGCTGAGGGAATATTGGGTAATGCTAGGTCAGATCCTGGGGCAATTAAGAAAAACATTTTTGTTTTAAATTCAGTGCCAGGAATTTTTAATACTAGAAAATTTTTATGAAAAAGAAATAAAACAATAATTATGTGGGTTGAAATTTACACTGAACTGAAGCAGTATTCAAGAAATATTATTGGAAGTAAACAGCGAAAGGGGGTTTCTGATAATTAGGTGTGATTTCCTATTGAAGAATTAAACCAAAATGATGCAGATGCATTTTACTGCCTCTTGTTAGCACACAGTCTAACTTCCTTTATCTTTCTTTTTCCATTTTTATGCTACTTATTATATTTGTTATAGTGCCTCAAGCTAAGCTTATTGTAGGCAGAAACTAATTTCTGCTAGGGTAGAAACTGGCTTTATATTTTATACTTGTACAGCACCCGCAACATAGAGCTTAGCTGAAACACCTATAAGGGATAAAAAATAATAGTTTAATAATGGCAAGATAAGAAATACTGTCCAGTGTTGGAATATATCTAGTACTAAGACATATAATAGTCTTTTAGGAGGTTTTTAAGATAGAAGAAATGTAACATCAGACAAAACTTTCTACTGTCAGGCTTGTACAAAATGTTTTTGATACCAGTGATACTGGTATAACTTTTGGACTGAAAATTTTTTTGTTGTAGGAAAGCTGCAGTAAAGAAGGACTTGTAATACATATCACAGCTACTTCATGGTGAGTTGTGTCAGGGCCCTGAGTCTCCCCGTCCTTCATGGCCTTAACCAGACTCACCTGGAGTCTCACCTGGAGCCTCACCTCTCCATCATCTTTGGTAAGNGGGTTCCCTGTCATTCTTTTATGTATTGAAGCCTGAACTGTGGTGTAGGCATGCCTGTCTCCTGGATGAACCTCAGATCTATGCTGTACGTGGCTGATCTTCTGGGTGGACCTCTCAGAT
Organism: Aegotheles bennettii; assembly: GCA_013398125.1. Lineage (NCBI taxonomy): Eukaryota > Metazoa > Chordata > Aves > Caprimulgiformes > Aegothelidae > Aegotheles > Aegotheles bennettii. The sequence goes on from VZRW01013120.1 coordinate 169,047, forward strand.
GTATGAATGAGCCTGTCTCCAACCCGGTCTCCTTTGCTCCTGATTGAGCTCCCTGGATGGACCCTACACCTGGTTTATCTCTTGCTGTGGCTGTTGAGGGACCTTGCTACCAGCCCCTGTGGGACTGTTCCCTGCTGATGAGGTGCTACCTTTGCTGGGGTCACCCTTAGCTCCTCGTTTGCCTTCTTGTGGTGGCTGTGTCTCACTGTGCCTGAGCATTTGTGTTATCCCTGTTTGTAACTAGAACTGGTAATTTCAAGGGAAAATTTTTGCCAGAATTACAAAATAAAAAAAGAGCTTTGCAAAGCATAATAATCTCTGTTGATTAAAAAACAAAAATGAAAACAAAAAAACAAAACAAAAATTAGGAGATAGCAAAAAAGGGCATTTTTTCTTTTACTCACCGAATGTTTAATTGAAATTTTTTATTGACTAATTGCTTTACATGACTTAATACTGTTGTGTTGAAACATTAGATGAAAATCCCCATGTTTTCAGCTGAAAGGAAATAGTAGTAGAACTAGTAATAAAATGAGATGAGTAGTGTTTCCCACAGTGTTCAAATATGCTGCCCAAGGATGTGACTGTGGCAGAAGCATTTATGAATGTTCAATCATGAAGAAAGCTCCTCTATAGTAATTTCTTTGACCTTAAGAACTGATGGTGTTTCTTTGGCATTTAGTTTTGCTTTTCACGAATCAGTTTCTGCACCACAACACTGGCTGCTTTATTTTACTACAAACCCTGGAGTTTCTGGAGTGGACTGTGTCTTTGTGCCAGGATGTGGACATGTGTGTGGTTGACTTAGTAAATGATACTCCAGCTTTGCACCACTGTTTAATTCCTGGAAGGGAAGCTCCTTGTACCATGTCCTGTCACAGTCCATGACTATGACCACATGTGCTCCTATTTGCCTTAATAAAACAACAAACAAAAATCTTTAGAAACTTACAGCAAAGGGAGATGATGGTTTAACAAAAAATATTTTCTTTATTTACCTCAGAAAGGTACTTTAAAAACCTTCCAATACAAATCTTTTGCCTGCAGAAAACTCAGACTCTTTGGACAAGGTATGTAAATTGAATAAAAATGCATCAGGCTATGGGCAAACATTCAGGGGTCAGTCTCTTCTGCTGTGCCCATAGTGAAAGGACAAGAGAAAACAGCCTTAAATTGCAGCAAGGGAGATTCAGATTGGACACTGGGAAAAATTTCTTCACTGTAAGGGTGATTGGGTATTGGAATAGGTTGCTCAGGGAGGTGGTGGAGTCACCGTCCCTGGAGGTGTTCAAGAGGCATCTGGATGTGGCGCTGAGTGATGTGATTTAGTGGTGATGTAGGCAGGTAGTTGGACTGGATGAACTTGAAGGCCTCTTCCAACTTCGATGACTCTGTGATTCTATGATTCTATCCCTTCTGAATCTACCTGTCTCACCTGATGCTATTAATGGCCCCAAATGTACCACCTAGTTGTTTATGACTTGGCTGCCAAAAGGCTTGTGCATTTGTTTTCTAATCCACTTTCAGGCAAGACCAAGAAGATAGTTGGTGGCAGTGGTGATACAAGACTGGGTACTGGTCCAAACACCTCTGCCTGAAGTAAATTGGGGATTGCTCACAGGATTCTGCCCACAGCAGGGCTGGAGGGCCAACAGCCTCCAACAGACAGACAACAACAATCAATCTCAGACTGCCAATGTTTTCAACCACCTAAATGGAAGTTCATTGTTGCCTAATCTGTTAGCTTTGTGATGCTACCTTTTCACTTTTGTATACTTTGTGACCTTAGTTACATTGTGTTTGTTTCAGATGTGATGCAAATATAGTGGAATACAAATGTACTTGATTGTGGGCATTAGCAATTTAGATAGTGATGAGTAATCTGTGTTTTCAGATTCTCACTGACAAGAGTTCTGTAACACTTACTGCTTAATAGACGTGTCAAGCAGAAAATAAGCTATATCAAAGTCAGATATTAAACAATAATTATCTTGCAACTTGATTAAAATAAATTTCAACTAGCAATTGCTCCTCCTCCAGATTTCTCAATATCATCTCTGAGGTAAAATCTGTGAGCGTCTTCTAATTTAAGATGGCTAGATTGGGAGAACTGGTATTTTTTTCCCTCCTTTTCCCCTATGTTTATCTGAATATTTGATATGTATAAGTACATATCAGACACACACTTTTATATACAAAAGTAGAGTATTCGCTTGTCTCTCTGTGTTACTCATGTTTATAAAGAAGAAAATATCAGGACAGATATCAAATTGTCCATACATTTCACTAAAATAACAATGAAAATTTTATCTGATTGATCATCTCTTAAAAACTCTTCTTTCAGTTAAGTTGCATTAACACTTTCTGTTCACAAGGGATATCGTACAACAATTTAGTGTGCAATCCTATGCATGTCAAAGATAGCATGTGCTGCCATGGGTAGATAGTATTTGTGATGAAGTAGCTGTATTATTTTAATGACTTTAGAAGCTTCAAGCGAATTACACAGAGAAAAAGAATTTCAGAAAGTTAGTTAAATGGAGTGAATTAGCAAAAATATCAAGGGGTTTTGATTCAGTTATTGATTTTGTTTGACATTTCACATAGAAAGGAAGGTTCACATCAGAGCTAAGTAAATCATATGGCCATATGCATTCCTGGCAAGGTCAGCAACCTATACAAATTAAGCCCCCCAAAACAACCTACAAAACTAATCAATATCAAATGAACCTAACAAAACAGACAATTTTTTCTTCAGTTTTTTTTTTCTGTAGTCTCATTAAGGATTGATTTGTGTTATAGAATATTTTCCAATGGACAGAAAAAACCACTCTATTGATTTGTTACCACATCTTACTCTTTCTAAATATCTTAGATGACTGGTTGTTACTTTAGCAAGTAACTATATATAGTTATTTGCTATAACAAGCCTGTCACAGAGGACCCAATCTCTGGATATTTTCCATTGTGTTATGTGACCCAGAGTTGCTTTTGACCTCTGAAGAAAAGGTAGATGTTTCCAAAGATTTAGGAAAGTATTTTCAGTAAGATGGACACTGGGCAATGCCTGGTCACCAATTCTGTGTTTTGTTCAATGATTGAAACTCTGGCAGGAAGGGACTCACAGCAAGCAAGTACATTCCCTTAGGGTTTCCCAGTCTTGCGTTCCCTTTGAAAGAATACCTACCATTGGTCAGCAGCCTAGGAATTCAGGTACTTGTCCAGGAAATGCAAAACCTTGGCCATCACCCTTGTTCTGGGAGATGCTGAAACCATACATTCTTTGTCTCAGAATCTGGGAAGAACCTGGCTGCTGGATAATCTATAGTGTGGATGAAGCTGGACCCAGGAAGAGAAAAACTCATGGGGAATGGCAAAATGTCTATTCCTATACCATGCATGCTTTTTATCCCATGCCTCTTAAATGGCAGAGCTCAGATCAGGAACCAGAACAAGAAACAATCTCAAAAAGGCTGTAGACATATGTGACCTCTTGTTTGCCCTCTCAGACTAGTGCATTCTGGAAGGCACCAAATGTGGGCAAACTGGGTATAGAAAAGGGTCTGAGGGTCCACTCCAGCCCAGCAGCTGTAACAGCAGCATGAGACGTCACTTCTGGTCCAGGCACGTTGAGTCCCAAAACCCAGACTGTACGTAGGTGGGATTGACTTCAACCACTGTGACTCTAGTCCACTTGAATTTCTTCATGAACTGTCTTATCTCACAAACTATGTGTAACATTGCTGGACTTCATTGAAGCCCATGAGGAAAATGTTGTGAAAACAGATGTTAAAAATGCAGTTTATTACGGATACAGGCCTATTAAATTGAAATACATGAAATGGTGAAATAAATTATTAAGAAAAATCAAAACTAACAATTGCAGACATTCTCTTGGGGAGAAATCTATTTTCTGCTCAGCCATAAGCTCAGTAATGGTGAGATACAATTCATTCAATGGAGTTTGAAATGCAAAAGCACTCATACTAGATCATGTTTTAGGGACTGTATGCTCTAACACTGCATTCAAAAATAAGTATTGCAATGTAATACAAGAACCACATACACAAACTTTTCTCCTCTGGGAAAGTTCAACACCCCTTTGCATAAATTGTAGAATCACAGAATACCAGATTGGAAGGGACCTCAAGGATCATGTGGTCCAGCCTTTTGAGGTGAGAACACGGTTTAGATGAGGTGGCCCAGCACAGTGTCAAGCTGAGTCTTAGAAGTGTCCAGTGTTGGGGGATCCACCACTTCCCTGGGGAGATTATTCCTACATCCACCTGTTCTCATAATGAAAAATTTTCTTCTAGTGTTAAACTGGGATCTCCCCAGGAGTAAACTATTACCCCTCATCTTTTCCATGTGACTCCTTGTAAAAAGGGAGTATCCATCTTCTTCATAGCCACCTTTTAAGTACAGGAACATGGCAATAAGATCTCCCCTAAGTCTTCTTTTCTCAGGGCTAAACAACACCAGTTCTTTCAGCCTTTCCTTGTATGGCAGGCTTCCCAGTCCTTTGATCATCTTTGTGGCCCTTCTCTTAATCCTCTCCAGCCTGTCCACATCTTCTTTGTATAACAGGGACCAGAACTGAACACAGGAGGCTGTGGGGAACCATGTTGAAAGCCTTGAAGAAGTCCAGGTAGACAATGTCCACCTCTTGCCCCACATCAATTGAGCAGGTTACTTTGTAGTGAAGGTGATCAGTTTTGTCAGACATTATTTGCCCCTGGTGAATCTGTGTTGGCTTTTCTCAATCACGTGCTTTATTTGACTTGTGACAATCTCCAGAAGGATTTGTTCCATAACTTTCCCAGAGATTGAAGTAAGGCTGATGGGCCTATAACTACCTGGGTCCTCCTTTGAAACCTCCTTGTAGATGGGGGTGACATTAGCCTTCTTCCAGTCTTCTGAGGCATCCCTTGATCTCCATGACTTCTCGAAGACTATGGAGAGCAGACCAGCTACAGCATGACATCTGGGCCCATTGACTTGTACAGGTTAAGCTCCTGTAATAATTCACACACCAACTCACACACCAATAATTCACACACCAATGGGGTCCCACCAGTGCGCTCTGC
>VZRW01013121.1:581-46279 GCA_013398125.1 Aegotheles bennettii
TCTCTCAAGCAGTTCCATGTCCTTCTTGAACTGTGGGGCCCAGAACTGGACACAATACTCCAGGTGTGGCCTCACTAAGGCAGAATAGAGGGGGAGGAGAACCTCTCTTGACCTACTAACCACCCCCTTTCTAATGCACCCCAGGATGCCATTGGCCTTCTTGGCCACAAGGGCACATTGCTGGCTCATGGTCATCCTCCTGTCCACCAGGACCCCCAGGTCCCTTTCTCCTACACTGCTCTCCAGCAGGTCAGCCCCCAGCCTGTACTGGTGCATGGTGTTGTTCTTCCCCAGATGCAAAACTCTACACTTGCCCTTATTGAATTTCATGAAGTTTCTCCCCGCCCAACTCTCCAGCAGATCATCCTGCTACTGATTTTGCTGAAAAAAATTAAGGTGAGAATTTGCCTGTTTCCTATTTACAAGTTTTTATCTATTTTATCATGTCTTTATCACCTTATTGTTCTAATGATTCTTTTGTTCTTCCTTCCTCTATCTCCTCTACTCCAGGTTTTTACAGTATGTAAAAATGGAGTAACTAATTTTTTTTCTTTTTTAAAATAAAGATTCATGGTTCATACTCACTGCAGTATTCAAAAGACATTGCTTTGACTGAATGTCCCACAAGAATCTGGTGCAAAATAAAACTGAGCTTGTTAGATCGGCAGTCATCCTATAGGGTCTGAGTCAACCGGGAGTTGCAGTTTATTGGGGAACTAGTCTTTGCCCTAGCTCAGTGAAAGAAATGAGATTCAAAGTACAGTGCTTCCTGCCTTGTACTTCCATTCTTGTATAAGGCCAGCTAAAATTTGACATGACATGAAATACTTTCCCATGAGAAGCACTGGATATATCTATAGATTTTGTCTAGGCTGAGAGCCAAATTGTGATCTGTGAAATTCCCTGATATAGACTTACATTATTTTTTTAGAGAATATCTTTTTTTTATATAACTGAGACTATCCTACAAAAAATTGTGATCAAGTTGTGATGTAACTATAATTAGGGAAAAGGGACTGCTTCTTCTTTGTGGTTCATTTGATTTAAGGGCCAAAACCTTTGAATTCAATGATCTCGTGGTCAAGTCAGGACTCCTTGCATTGGATAGTCTAGTCATTTTAATTTATTAATATTTTCTTTATGCTCACATTTACTTTTTATCAGGCATCAGATTCCCTTTGATTTAGACATCTAAGAGCTTTCTTTCTTTTCCTTCACCTCTTCAGGGAGCTTCCCCGAAAGAGTTGTCAGATCAGCCCTTCAATTCCTAGTATTTTCTCTACAGTTCTTCCAAATATGTAAAGTAGACCTGGATCCCAACCTGATTTATGTCCTATATTTCATCTCAGAATATGTTTAGAGCCTGAAGTTGTAATACAAAATGCTGAGAGCCAATGAGTTACACCTTGTAATATAAATGTGAAAAACATTTTTTGTTACATTCTAAAATATATATTTTACAACAAAAAAAAAGAGAACTAAAACTTACTTTACTGAATGCACACAACTGAAAAGTAAGGCATAGCACCAGCTATTTCTGGTTCTCAACCTCATCTGAAAAGTTCCTGTAATTTATATGCAGATATCATTATTTTGGGATAAAGCTCCCATTTTTTTTCCTGTGGCTGTCTCATTAGCTATCAGCATAATGCATACAATGCAAAACAGCAATTGTTCTACAAATCTACAAGAAGGGTTAGACACTTAAAATACTAATGCTGCTGCATTTTTCATTTGACAGTGTAAGAATTTTTGTTGCATTCATGGGAAGTCAGTGAAGATGTTTTTGAATGAAATAGAAATTATAACGCATGCTTGAGAGAAATAGGGAACAGTTAGGAGGTGCTGGTGAACACGATGCAGGTGGCTACAACATACAGAAAAGGGATAGTGAAGAAACAGTGAAACAGTATAAACACAGCAATAGGAAATGGCCTTCCTATGCCCATGCCCTTCAAAACTGCAAAACTGGGCTCAGCTTCATTGTCTACTCTTATTTTTTTTTCCTTTTTAAGAACACTACCTCCCACATCCCACTCCCTTCCAAAATAAAAAAGAAACCCAACCCCATAACCCTGAGACCTTTTCAGGTTTTACTCCAGAAGAGTTAGTCCCAAATATTTCAGGTTGGTAGAAAAATACTGTCTCAATCAATGACATAACCTACTAGTTTCAAAGCTAAGATTAGTTGTGGGGGACTTGGACTAAAATGCATTTGTAACTATGTAACTATGGTAGGCTACAATATAAATAGTATTTCACATACTAGAGCTTTGCATGATAATTTTTTTTAAAAAATTGGCAACATTTTATCAGTATAATATCTAACATGTTCCAGTAAGCCACAACACTTTAATTGTCACACAAGGAACAAAAATTTTATTTAGTATGATAACAAAACCTCAGGTAAGGTTTTTTGGTAATTTAAATGAGGAAAATCAAGACTGGGACCATTTATTGACCAATTTGTCTTCGTCAAATTTCCTTCAGAAATGTGTTTTATATAATGAATTATACACGTCTTGTATAATAGAAAAATATTTTACTGACAATGAAATATCCACAATACAGCGATAAATACAGTCGTGTATGTAGTTATGTCTTTGACTGTCCTAACATCAAGATTTTTAGATGTCAGCAATAATTACATGGTATATTCATTTATTTTCCTATGCTAAAGAATATACAGTTCACTTTGAATGACATTAACAAGTCTGAAAGCTTGTTCAAGCTTTCAAAATATTTCAAAATATTAAAATACTCAGTTCTTATCATTTTTAAAATAGAATTTCAAGAACATTGGGGTTTTCCATTGAATATATACAATGATGATACTAGATAATTATGTAATTTAAAATGTAGCTCAGAATCTGAATGAACCTTCCCACTCTAATCTGTGATTCAAAGGATGTTGGATGTTAAAAGAATTTCATTAGCTGAAGCAATGTCATGTTGATTGAGCGTAATAGTCTTTTGGGAAATTTCTCAGATGTTTAATCAAAACAGGAGCTCCCAAGGGAACAGGAAATTCCTGTTCTGCCCTGTTGGTTGTGGAGACCATGGCGAGATCTCTTCACTGATCCAGGCAATCATTCACAACTCGCATTTTATGTGGGTGTCTGAAATGTTATAGTGCTGAAAAAAATCCTGACTACTCGTTCTTTGATTTCCACTCCAGGGTTTTACAGATATTAAGGGTGCAGGGCATGGGGCAGCTGTGGCAAAGTGTGGTGCCAAAGGCATTGCAGAGATGGGCCCTCTGCCCCTTCATGTTTGTATTCCCTTTCCCCCCCTTTCTTTTTCTGGTGCTTTCACTCCTGAAGACATATATTACACACTGAAATTATGCTTGGGAAGTTTTGTCACATTGTACTTTCTCATTCTACAAGGAAATCCACTTTCCCATGGACATCTGCCTTCCATTTGTAGCTGGATAAGCAGGAGCTTGTGGGCAGTGGAGCTGAGGGCTGATTCCTCTCCTATGGCATTTCCCATTTTTAGTTTGTCTTGTGGGTTTGTCAGCCTTTCTCCAACAGAACCTTTTGCTTTATTGAATTCTGCACTGCATAGCCAGGACCATGTGTATGGTGAGGTGTGACAGAACAACAGAGTTTACAGTGATCCTCAGTAGAGAACATGAGGAGGAGAGCCCAGCAGACCTGTACCAGAGGCAGCTTGGTTACAACGGGCTGCAGAAGTGCAGAAGGAGTGCAATTTGTTAGGATGGTCTCTCTCTCTCACCTCTGAGAAGATTCAAATCTGTGCTGCATAATTTCATGCCAAATATTATTTAGGGCTGAATCTATGCACAGGTGGATTTCTCATAGCCTTCTTAAGAGCAATTTTGATTTGATTTGGTTTTAGACTCACAAAGGGTGCCCTACTGACTTACCTCAGTGCAATTTGATAAAATGCACATAGATCTGTCTCTTTTCAAAGGCAAAAGATGGAAAGATGATTGGAATGGAGATCCCCATCAACTCCTTCTCTCCATCTCAGAGAAAGAAAACATCCCACATCCCACCCATTGAAAAGCCCCCTGGGTTCAGGTTGTTTCTAAATGCGTGGGGGCTTCTTGCTGCAGAAGAAACATGAGGATTGCTAGCTCCAGCACTCTACATGACCCCAGTTGCCATGGGAGATCATGAGTTAGAAGGTGGGATCCCAGACTGCCAGGCCCCAAGCTATATTTACTTTTATCATGAACAGGGGCAACACTTCCCATAGCAGCCAAGGGTAAATAGGGAACCAAAGTGTTTGGTGAAAAATTGACTTCCTATGTTCAGCTGGATGCTGGTGGCTACCAGCAGGGCAGTGCCATTATGATCTAGGTCACTGGAAGTCAAAGACAGCCTTTGGGAAAATGCCTACCAAAGGACCCTCAGCATGGAGGCTGGTCTGCATGCCCTCTGGTCAGCGGTTAAAGCAGTGGGCTTGCTGCTTCTGACTTGTTCAGCCATCCCACCCAGTAAATTTAAAGAATCTAGTTAAAAACAAGAGGCTTGAATTTTATTGCCTAATGGGTGAATCAGGAGATTTTGATTTTCAGAGATGTTGAACAACTACAGCCTCCGCTGACTCTCAAAGGGCAACAGCCACATATGGAGCTGCAGGAGAACACTATCCTTGAAACCCAGCTACCTACTTTGTTCACTGGGCTTGGATTTTGATGCTTCATTTAGGGAACCAGAGTTAATATGGCCTTTGACGTTGAACTCTGTGTTTCAGTTTTATTTTCCACGAGGCAATAATAGCACTTACAGTATTTCAAATATAATCAGGAAACAGCTCTGAAATGCACTGTGAACCGCATCACAGCATAATTATACATTTTTATTGTATTTATGTAATCACCAATAATATAACATGTCACTGAAGGGCAATTACTGTTTTAAATCTCTATGATACTGATTTTTTTCCTTTTTCATGAGTAAGTTATATGTTGATAGCGTATGCATATGTTTATCAAAATGCCCTTGAGAAATAAAATAACATGTGAAACTCATTTTTTATTTTCTAGTAAACTTCATAACACTTTCTCAGATTCCATCCTTTGGATGAATTTCCAGTTTATCTTATGTGTGAGAAATGACCTTATAACCTATGTGTGACAGTTGTTTGGGTTTTATTAAGTGCCCTGCTCACTGGTAGCATTGGGGCATTACTCACAGATATTTGTGTGCTACTACAGAAAGCCAAGGCAAATTATTATTATTATGTATTTAACTATGGTGTCTTCCTTTTGCCCCATGTCACTTAGACCATGTATCTTGCACCAGGATAGGTTTGCTTTTAAATTGGAAAAACAAATTATTTTTTTTTCTCTGTAGTTGGCTCTGGTGTTCAGTGCTTTGGAACAGGCAGCATTAATTTCTGAAAACAGTCTGCCAGCTCTTTAATTGGCTAGTGTTTAAAGGAATATTTCTATGTAGAAGCTGCCGCCTGTATGAAGAATGAGGAGGTAAATTGCTTTTCGTGTAGAGTTCATGGAAAGCTGTCAGAAGAGGAGGAAACACATCGCTGGCATTAGCCCTCTGAAGAATTCCTCTGCTGGGAATGAAGGAAAGAACTACACCTAGATGAGTTTACTAATAAGGTTAATTTAAAAATTATTCTAAAGGATCGTTATTACTATTATTATGAGAGAGGTTTAATATAACTTTTCCTATTTTTAATCTCAAATGCCAGCAATAATGACACCTTACATGACAATGATATTCATTATAGTGCCCTGGGGCTGTGCACTCTCCTCACCTTTTATATCTCTGACTCTCTCTACTGGTTTTAATTCAGCATAAGGTACAATATGATTGTCCTTGCCCAGGACACAAGCCATTATACACACACTAGCTTTTTCTAAAAGAAGTTGGGAGTCTGCATCTGAAAATGCACCTTTGTATAAGATAGTGTCCACAGCAAGAAACTGCCAGATGTTTCATAAGCACATGTAAGAATATTGGAAAGGATAATGTTCCAAATCACAAATGGGAGCTTTGGCTGAAGACAAAATGAAGTGAACAATTGGTATTCCTGGCATAATAGGGTAAAACAACAAATGCTGTAATAGGTGCTCAGTATCATTAAAAGGTATTGTGATAAGGTTTCTTCTTCAAACACAAAGGCAGAATTATGCAGAGCAGGGTTTTAATCTAGTTTATTTTCCATGCCATTTATTGACAAACAGCTAATGAGAATTACTCACATTTTCACTGTATCTTATCAAGCATTGCTAGTAAAAAGCCCCACTGTTTTGCATGTATGTTGCATCATTTAATAAAATTTTCAGTAGCCTATGACTTTCTAAATAAAGCTGTCACTCAAGCCTCATTTCCCATCTGACTGCAACGAATCAAAATGGACACTGAATTAATGCTGAATATTGTCTGTGTTTGATGCGGTCTCTGCAAGACCTCCATTCTGACACCCTTAATGCACTCTGCTTCAGGGACTTATCTGATTTCTTATTGTTTCCAGGAAAAGATGAGATATTACAAATCTGTCCCTGGCCTCATCTAATTTATGACTCTGAAATGTTTTTTTTCAGGAGCGAAGAGAAATATAAAAAATTAGGAGATCCATCAGTACTTTACAAGAACCCTAGTCAGAAGGGCTTGCAAAAATAGCATAACTAAATAGTATAACTAAAGTGCTATTTTACTCAGGAAAATAGCGTCAAGAAGGAAAACAAAATTCAACCTAAAAGCACTGAGAACTTTTCACAAGATCTATGAATGCAGAAAGACACAGTAACTGCAGTATAGTATTTACAGCTTTGTAGATTTGTATCTGTATTTCCATTTGCATTTGTTAGAGAGCAGTATAATACAGTGAGACAGCAATAACACTGTATTCAGTTCCTTACACTTTTTTTTAATAAATTATTCATGCAATTTGTATGTACAGAACCCCTCACACCTTTGCTACTAATGTTGTGAGGTTTTCTTCTTCAACAAGAAAACAAGGGTTGTGGATGCACCCTCCTTGGAGGTGTTCAAGGCCAGGTTGAATGGGGCTTGGAACAATCTGGTCTAGTGGGAGGTGTCCCTGCCCATGACAGGGGGGTTGGAACTAGGTGATCTTTCAGGTCCCTTCCAACCCAAACCATTCCATGATTCTATGACAGGGAGAAATGCCCACTGTTCTTTTTGGGGCTGTTCTTTTGTTGTGGCATTCTCAGCCTTGTGCTGGCAGCAGAGGCAGAAGGCCAGCCAGATCACCAATCTCCCATGGGCTGCTCCTCAGCCACTGGATACAAGGCCTTGCAATGCCCCGCAAGCATTCACCTGGAGCTCAAGTGTCCAGAGATGGGGTACCCCGGCCACATCTCTCACTGCAGGTGATTAGTTGGAAAAAATTGAAGTGGAAAAATTTGGGCAGCAGAGGAATTGCATTCCAATCTCACACTTTTCCTCTGGATAGGTCCAAGAACTGAGCTATTGTATAAGGAAAGGTGACCACTTCCTCCACCTGGGTTTTGTAGGACAAGGCTGGCACAGGTGCATGCACAAGGAGAAGGCTGAGCAGAGCCTAGAAGCATTTCCCTGATGTATATTCCAAAGAACCTACACCTCAGAGAAGGTTAGGGCTAAGAGGTACCCTGTCTTTTGCATGCCTGATGGCTAAGTTACGCAAATCCTCACGCAGTATTTAAGATTTCATGAATGTCAGTAAGACTCAGCCGCATGTTGCTGATCGCCTGTGGGGAGGTGAAACCTGTCAGCAGCAAGTGGGAATGTACCTTGGAGACCAGCACTTGGCATCCTACCGCTCCTAAGTGCTTTTGGGGCTGTACCCTTATGTCTCCATTTTTTTATCTTCCTGCACCACCCACCACCAAATACTGCAGATCATTTTTAGAATATTTAATCACTTTATTTAATGCTTTCTCCCCCAGTAACATTGTGACTTTCCTAAATAACATCTGTTCTGGGTGTTTGGATAGGTGAATTTCTTCTGTCCTATCTCCTTCCCATTTACCACACAGAGTGACAAAACTGACTGTTGCTAGAGTCTCAAAACTACCCAAAACTGAACAAGAACCATTAACATTCTTCAAGGACAAAATATATGCAGGAAGCCAGGGTGCTCTGCCCTGTTTCAATAAAATGAGCTGTCATCAATGAGATGGCTATAAACTGCAGCACTATTTTTCACGCTGTTGCATCCTGAAATGGCTCTACACTATTGATGATATTTATTTATTTATTTGATGATTAGCAATGCAAGGACATTTAATAACAAATAAAGCGAAACCTTTCCAGTTCACAGTGCCATATCTGCAACATTGTGCCTGCTACTTAGAAATTATTCCCATCTCCTTTGAATGCTCATGATGAAGTACAAGGTCTATCCCAGACCCCACAATTTTCAAACATGTTAAAAGCATAGTGAAATATGCACACAATTCGTATTGCATTGTATGGCTGGGATGAGCTATAACTGTAGTATTAGATCTGTCAGATGTATGATTTACTCTATCAAAAGTGCTGTTTTGTTTTAGGCTTTTGTTTTATTTCGAGAGCTTGCAATAGGAATCTTAACTGGAGCACTCAATTACAGCTACATTCTAGAGTGTAGGTTACCTCAGTTAATAATAAAAAATATTTGATGACACAGGTCTTCTTGCTGGATAATACACACAAGGGGGTTTGTTAACCATCCTGAATTTTGTCTCAAGCTGTGTAAGTGCCTTGCAGAAGATACTAATTTTGAATGTTAATTTTTGTGTCATCAGATGTTCTTATTTACACACAGGGACCCTGATAATTTGCACACTGTGCTTAGAAACAGAGTTTCTACATGTTTCTTGCATTAAATATAAAATCCTCTCACTTTCACTAGTGAAGCCACCTTCATAAGTGGTGTTTGGTCACATTTATTGATACAAAGTTCAGAACCAGCCACTGCTTTGTCAGGGAAATCTGTCTGTGTTCAACATACCATGATGTTGATGAGTCCTGTGGTACCAGTGGAGGTAAAGTGAGCCATCTGCTCACTTCAGGTGAATGTCCTCCACAGTGAGCCTCATTAGATGAGAGACCTTGGGTGGAAGAGGTGGCTGAAGCAAGAGAGAAGTAGCACTCTCCAGTCACTGTGAGAATTGCTCAGTTGAGAAGAAGCATGTTTTGAAAGTCTGGGCAAATTCTGTGTGCAGATGTGTGTCTGCGCCCATGTTGCTTCTGTCATATCTTCCTGAAGTAAAGAACTATGAACCTGGAGTATGTCCATATGCTCAATCTTGTTGACTCCACCAAAGGGAACAGAACCGATTCATTATTGGACTGTGTGCCTGGAAACTAATCCACAGTCTCTGAATCAGAACAAATTACATAGGTCTTTTGGGAGGCAAACTTGGACACAGTTCATAGGATAATGTGTACTAAAGTCCTTACCCCAATAACCACACATAGATGTGTGCGAATGCAAACCGATGCACAGCACTTAACTGGGGACTAATATGGACATATTTTGTAGAGAGTTGCACTGAAGTTACTCAGTGAATGAGACAACAGGTATTGCTCCTGAAGACAAAGGGTCTAGGAAGAGACAACCAGGAACAAAACAGTGCTACAGTCCATTAATGCATAGGACATAGGGGATGAGGAACTGAATTTCCTGACTGGTGAGGGAGCTCTGCCTAGGCTGCAGGTCTGCATGTGTACAATGTGAAAGCATGCCAACAAAGTGGCAACACATCTTTTACAAGGAGCCTTTTGCAAGAAGTTAAAGCAGCTTTGGACTGCATGGATCTACTGGGCTGGTTCCTAACAAAGCAATCTGGGCAGCTGAACTGCAAATAATTCTCTGGTGGCCCATGTAGCTGCTTAATAAATTACACAAGAGTCAAGCATGTAGCTCTTCTGATCCATATTTGGCTACTGCCTTAAACTTTTCAGCTGGTGCTTTTAATACAACTACCTGTATAAGAAACAGTGACTGGTAACAAGGTCTCTTACCTTGATTTGTATTTCTTCCATCACATCACCTTGAAGCTCTAAACATAATCTGAAGATGTCTGCTCTCAACAAATAAAACAACATCTACACATGCTTTGATTTTCCTGCAGTTTCTGAGGTAGAACTCAATCTGTGTTTGATGTGGTTCTCCCAAAAGAGAGAATTAGTATGCAGCAAAATGCAGGCACACAGAGAACTGGACACTATTCAGATTTCATATTTCCCTGTTTCTGATTGATTAACCCAGTACAGATGCACCTGTTTGTTTTCAGCAAAGTCCCATCCTCTCTCCGGTTTTCCACTTGCACTGCCAGAGGCACAACAAGAATACCTGGCTTGCTGAAATGAACGTAGTACCCGCTGGTTGGGGAAGGATGAGGATCTAAAGCAGTCACAAACTCATTTGAACATAGGTATATTACTGCATTCTATTGCAGCAACTAAAAGGATTGCACTGTATTTCAACATGGTGTTTTGGTAGAAGACTGTAGAAAAAAATGTGCTATTGATGGAGAGGACAAGAAATCATACGACATCAATTCTTCATGGTTCTTCTATGAGTTCCCCGTATAACTTCAGCGAAGTCACATGGACTATGTTTTTCAACCCTGGATTCATCAAGATCTCCCCAAACCACCACTAGCTCTGCTATACAGCTACTTGACCCTATATTGGGTCTTAAGTGTCCAACATGTGCAGCTCAGCACTCCCCAGATTTACTGATTGCATATGAATAGGCCAGAACATCCCTGCCATCCCACCACCCATGCAAACACATCCTACTGCTGAGGGCTACTTGGAAAAAGAATTAAAAGAATATTTCTTCTGGGAAGAAGCAATATGACAGCTGACTTACAGAGCAAATTATTTCTCTTTATGTAGTTACTAATCACCAGATCAGGGATCTCTCCTTTACATCTGTCCACTGTGTGCTCACTGAAAACCAACAAGCTAAAATCAAACTCTTTAGAGATTATATTTTAACAAACTCCCTGCAGTGTGACTGAAATTCAGCTGACATTGCCAGCTTCCCTAGTTTTAAGTCTGAATAACAAGGTTCAACTTCGCTTATCACCCATACATGATCAGAAAATACTTTCTTGCTTTAAAGTGCTGCACAGCTTGTGAAGAGACTTTTTGTATCTGTCTGGAGATGAACTGTATCCACAGATACTGTATCTGAGGATGAAGGAACATGTGAGGAGAGCAAACCAGAGTCACTGAACCTTTCAAGGGATTTAATTCAGTTAACATCCTTCCAATGTTTCAAATTGCAGCAAGAACTTCTGTGTGCTGGCCAGCGTCTTGTGGGGTTGAGGCAATCCCATGGCCACCTTCCCTAGAGAGGGAGCCAGAGCCACTCATCCCCAGCCACCATCACCCTTGTAACACCTTCCACTTTCTCAAGGCTGTTGAGCAGCATTTACATCCTGCATGAAATAAACCCACTTGAAGGTATCGCAACCAGCAGCAAAAGGGAGCAGGGCAAGGCAACAGTGCATAACACATTTTATGCTTTACCATTTGTCAGATATTGCTCATGCTAATGAAATTGCAATTTATTCTGGGTCAGGATATGATCAGTAAGCAAACTTACTGCAAAAATCAGTTTAAATATTTAGTTACCTTGGCTATTGAAATAGAAACTGAACAATTAGTGAACCTACATAATATTCTTGTGAGAGAAAATACTTGGTCTCTGGAATATATGGATGTTCTGGGCTGTTATGGAATAAATACAACTTTCCTCTAACATTGTAACTAAAGAATTTCTGAAAAATAACAAAATAAACCATATTAAAAAAAAACCCTTTACCCCAGGCTCTTCTAATGAAGAAAAAGTGTTCCAAATGTGAACTAATGAAGTACAAAGTAATGAATATTTAATTTGTATAATTTACCAAAGTGCAGCTAGGAATCCAAGTGACATTCTTCATAAATACAGTGTTCATTAGGCCTTTACTGTAGCTTCCATGCAATCATTACATTTTTTTTCCTCTATTACTATTATTATGGTATTACACAAAGGTGAATGAACATCTCATGAGAGTGTCTAGAAGATTCAAGGGAAGAAAAGGAAACGAGGAAGGTAGTGGAGTCTATTAAATTTAATTAATCTACCTGTTTACAGAGAAAAAGATAAAAGACTAAGCACGGCAGAAGAGCAACTGAGAAAAGGAATAGAAAAGGTAATTGAGTTTTACCTTATGGGCTTCTTCACTTGGCAGTGTGAATATTATTGAATTAGCCCTATTACTATAAAGATTACACAAAAGCAGAACAGTGTGAAGGCTTGGTATGAAACTTTAACAGTATCAATGGAGGTGAGATAAGTGCTACCAAAACTGTGCACAGGAATGTATCAGATAAAGAATATCATGGGATTTTTTTTCTTTCAATAGAACCAAACTATGGTGTGATGTGAATTTTAATAGAAGCACACAGAAAAATTAAAATGTGAACAACAAGAAAAGTCCATGCACAAAGGGAAGGATTTCACAGCCACGGCCTGCACAGTAAATATCAAGAGGTGAAATATTTGTATTAAATGGAACGTCCTTCATACCATAGCTTTATTTAACAGACTATCCCTTGCCACATCCTCTTGGTCTCTAGCTTACTAAATTGACTCTGGCATAAGGTCACATATTTACCCAAAATATGGATTTCACATTTTTTTATAGATTTAAAGTGAGAATTAAAGGTCAGAAGATTTAAATTACCAAATGTGGATCTAAAAATGTTGCTTTTGTTTGACTGTAGAAGATTGAACCAGAGTGATTTTTGTATTACTTCACCCTCTTTTCCAACTCTTCCTCACACTCCAATCCAAAGTAATATCTCCTCCTTATACATTATTTACTTAGTTACTGACACAGATTTTCTTTAAGACATCTCCATAAGATGCTTAAATAATCTGTAAAATCATAGCACAACACACTCACTATTTCACACTTTTCTCTCAGAAAGTATCAGGGATATCCTGTAAAAAAACCTGACTCAAAATCAGGCTGCTTTTTCCACTCCTCATTCAAGTGGGAGAGTAGGGCTGCTGGACAGAAGTTACCCTGGCACCAGGGGTCCTGATTAACTGTAAGAACTACTAATGCCTCAGGCTGGCGAGGAAGCCTAATTGAGTATTAAAAAGAACATGTTTTTGACAAATTATATATTCTAGGAGTGTATATACTCAGCTTGCTGCATTCTGTGTTTTGCCTTCCCCATGTCTAAATGAAAGAATGAGTTGACCTTGCCGCGAATCACCCCAATCTATTCCCATGTCTTGCTCAGCTCTGTAAGTTAGCAACGCAGCCCAACTGGAAGGAGTTTTGGACAGCTGGCAAGCACAGTCCAGGGGGATCTCCTGCCTGTTTGATGTAACTCCTGCCCACGTGAAAGCAGAGCAGGCAGGTAGTTGCACAACCTCCCAGGAGCTCAGTCATGGCAGCTTCAGGTGTCAGCATTGGAAGAGCCCTGCAGGGTGCTGGACCCATACCCCTCCATTTAGCAAGCTATTTGCGGAATAGGGGAATGTAGCATGGAAATGTGCAAATGATGAGCCATGAGAGACTGATGACAGAGGGTGAAGCAATTAAAAAAGTGAAATTAAAGGAGAGACGCAAACTACTATCTAAACATAACCAGTGATAGGTTTTGAACATAACTGTATATGAATGGGTAATTTTCAGGTTTCAGCACAGCTATTTCTCTTGCTGTCTTAGGGTAATTTAACAGAAAAACGAGCACTTCTCATCCTTTTGTTCCTTGGAGAGACCAACAGTGATGTAACACTAAGGAAGCTGAAGTGAGGCACTGGGATATGGAAAGCATAACTGAGCTGAGTGCATAGCAGCTGCTAGAGCACAGTGATATGTCAGAGACCTGGCTGCTCAGGATTGTATTAGTCTGATGCTAAAAGGCCATTTTAATTTATTACCTTAATTTGCAGTTGACTCCATTTCCACATGTCTTAGTTGGGCATATTGATACCTCCCCTGTGAGGACAGTGCAGTTTTGCTTGGGTAGTCAGCTGTGGAGGATGGTCCCACATTTAGAATTAGATGCCATGCCAAAGGCATCAATATTGTTTCCTGGAAGCCAAACAATATTTTTGTTTTATAAACTATGACACAATCCTACAAAACATGGTCAAGATTTCCTTTGTGTCATTGAAAAATTTTTGCAAAGATGGAGGCTGGAAGCTGACCTGCTTGTAACTCCATGGACCAGCTTTACCTGGGAGTAGAGATGCTCTGCCACCATCCACAGATGTGTTGTGCAATGGGAGGAAAGGCTGTGACATTCTACAGCCTCCCAACTACCTTATAAGCTGCATCAAACCAAACTGTCTCAAATCTTTCCCTTCTCTTTCTTTTTTTCTCTTCCTGGTGGTAACACCTACTCCCCTATACAGGTTTGTGTTCATCCCATCCCCGCTTTGTATGTATAAGGAGATAACAGGTCTGATCATCAGGTTAACAGTTGATGGGCTTAACTGGGGACCCATGATGACAACAATTGCTTCATGCTCTTGGCCGTGTTGACAATCCAATATGCAAACACAATAAAAAGTGTTAAAAGGGATTAGGCAGTCATCTAACATGCTGTACAAGATCCAGCAAGATCAGGTTTGTATGTGCCCTGGCTGTTACCGCAGAAAAGATATAAAGAAAAGGAAAGTTGGTGGGATAAAGAAGGACATGGATTTGCCCAGGCCACAGCACTGAACAGGCATAGTGAAGAGGGGAGAGGTATGGCCAGGTCAGCTGGTGTCAAGGCAGAAAGCAGCTCCTCCTCTGGAACATTTGCCTTCCAGTCAGCACTGACATGCTTTTTAGCCAAAACTAAATGACAAAACTGAAGAGGAAATTTGGCAAATGCCTGTAGGCATCCTTTTTCCTACTGATATAACAACTGTGTGTGGATGAGCAGAACAGCAGGTGAACATTTTGAAGGAAAACTTGGTGCAAAATGACAAATTTCTATGCTGGCTCCAGAGGGTGTTAGGTATTATCCAACCATCAGCATATGAAATAGGGGCAAAAGAGAGGTGAAAGGCTATGACATGAGCTGTGGATCCCAAAATTCCAATCTCTTCTTACAGGTTTGCTGCAGTGCCACACTAGTCCTACAGTGAACTACATGCTTCTGGCTTGCCAAAAATGACCCAACAACAGCAATGCTGTTATTGACACAACTGATGACTCATTCTGTTTGACAGGGTTGGGATATTATTCTTTATTGTTAAACTGTGGATGAAATGCAAATCTTTTCACTGTGACTAGTGGTTCTTCAGTGCAGCCATGTGGTGCTCCTCCGATGAGAAATGGCCTGAGAGCGGTGTTTGCTGTTTGACCCATAGGACTGTCCAGGGTCATGCTGGCAGCGTGCAGCTCTCCCTTAAAACAGATTTTTATAAGAAAGGCTTCCCTACTGTAGCTCCAGAAATAAAATGAATTAGACTGGTGAGAAAGTAATTTGTATTGATTCCTTTCCAGCCACAAATGTGGGAAAGCCCCTAATGCCCTACCTTCTCCCCCCTGCAGAAACTGGGAGGAGGACCCACAAAAGAAATGGGGTGAGAGTCCAGATGTGAAGGTAAGCCTGGTTCAGATGGGAAGATTAAAGGCAATTTGTTATTCACAGTGAAATTACTTTGGAGAAATGTTCTATAAATATTAGAAAATTCATCAGTTTATTTTTATCATATGTAAGCATATTCCTTCTCCTTCTTGAACATAAATGAACTGGCTTAATCCTACTCTTTTTCATTTAATAGTATTATTATTCCTTTTGCATCTTCCCTGCTGCTTCGTATCACTGCTGAGTATTTATTAAGAACTAGTAAAATTCATGGATTTTGCTTGCTTGCTTGCCAGGTACAGAAAAATACAGAAATTAGGCAAATGGCAAAGATCTTAGCTTATTGAACAGGGAATGTTATGGCTATAACACACTATTAGATTATGAAAAAAAGTAGTAAAATTGTTGAAATGAAGCAACAACTTTCATATCTCGTGACCCAACCTTGCAAAGTGCTGATGCTGCAGTTTTCACAAAAAAAATTGGGATAATAAACATGAAGATGGTGGCAGTTTCACTTGCACAATACCACATTATAGGAAACACTCAGTACCAGAAAACACAATTTTTCAATCATCTGTTTCAATATGAGGATGTCTAATAAGTTTCCTCTGGAAATACTGATTTTGCATTGAAAATTGAAGCTCCTAGTGAACAGGGTCTCCTTAATCTGCCCCATGCCCTACACCAATTTCCTTTCCCCCTCTTTTTTTTTTCCCCCCATTTTTCTTTTTTTGCCCATTTACTCATGATTCCTCCAAAATTATTCCCTGGTCCCAGAGACCTACTTGTTAAAACTCTGTTCTCCAAAAGAGAAGATGGAGCCTCCAGCTTCTCTAAGAAATTTGTACATTTAATTCTTATTGAAATGACGTGGACTTAAGTTAGCACATTTGATATTTGTAACAACAAGATATATTGAAAAACTCAGAAAAATAATTACATTCATTGTGCATGGAAAACTTTCATCTCATATTACTAGTAAATATTTATTGCAAACCAATAGATTATTTTGATAATTTTGCTTCTGTTTCATGACCACATCTCAATTATAATAAGTAACTACCTATATAAACATTTTCACATACAAAAAAATCCTATTTTGTTTTTTTCAATCATTTGATGTTATTCAGATACTGATGATTTCAAATTGTGAAAAAAGTGCAGGGAGGCCGTCAATTTTAGAAATAATTAAGCATGTTTTATTCAGGTGTTAGTAACATAAGTGAGTCAAAAGGTGTAAATCACTTGTTCAGCTTGGCTTGGTACTGAGATTACACTCTCAGGTCTAGTCCCTGCTCCAGAAGAAAGCTATCTTTGTTTCTCACAAAAATGTTAAACTGCTGCATCAGGAAAGATAATGCCTACACAGATTACTTGAAGGATCTCTTACTGCTTCCAAAAATGCTAATCTTCACTGTGTGCACTGTGAGTGTTTTCTAAAGAGAAAGGCACCAAGTTCCTATTCTACCTGACTCCAGAAGAAATAAAGCTGCAAAAATGAACACAGGGTACTTCATGTTAGAGGAAAGGTATTATTGTGTGATTAAGAAATGATATCACTCTGGCTCAGGGGAAAGCCTCCAAAATTACCAAAATAACAAAAACAGAGTGAAGCTCTGTAATAATAAGATTTATGGCTCCATGTTTTGTTTCATGTGAGTACTTTATAAGTATAAACAAGTAAGCTGGGATTTTGTCCCTCAAAGTGTCACTTTGCATCCATAATATAGGATAATTTAAAAATTCCTGCATCTATTATTGGCCTCTGTATGTGATTGTTTATGTACACATATATAAATATATATGTGTATTATACAAATACACTGTGTATGTCCAGCCGTCATGTGCAACATCATGTTCAAAATGATGATCAGTCACAAAAAGGGGGAGAGCGCATGCGTGCACAAAGCATACCTGGCAAATTAAAACTGATTCTGTGCCCTTGTTATCTCCATCAATGACATATAGAAGGCAGTAGGATTTGTGGTCTGGCACTGGTAAAGACAGATCAAGATATTTAATAACTTGGGACTGTTGTGTAAAATATCTTGATCAGCCACACAGAGAAATGATAGGCACCTGCTGCATCCTGCCTCTGAGGTGGGAGGTGGGAGGAGAGCAACTAAGCTTCTAGAAGTACCCTCGGGCTCAATTTAGGTGAAATGACACTGGACAATCAATTAAACTTTTTATTTGTGATGAAGGTAACTTGAATCTGGAAAAATATGAAAACATTGGTAATGTGGGTTCTTATTGAGAAATGTTTAAAAGAAGGTAAAGAAGAGGAAGAAGAAAAGAATGAAAGTATATCACTACTCTTGGATCCTGCAGTGGTTCCGCGATGCCAGTGATGGATGTGGCAATCCTCTAATGGTGTGTGCATGGTGGGCAAGAGCGCACACCCCTTTGGGGTTGGGCTTTTTGGTAGTCCCAGCTTCCAGTTACTCCTCTTGAGTATACATATGGTTGTGCCATTATGGGGAGGGATGGTCATAAGGGGTCTCTCAGAGGGTTGCAAGCCCTTTCCTCAAATGAAACTTTGGAACACGGAACTGTGCATCCTCCAATATGCCTTCCCTGTCCTGTGTTAGCTGTGGTCTGCTGCTGTTGGCAGACCACAACTTGTTTCACCGCAATGTTTGAGACATTAACTTTTTCAGTCCCTCACAGCACCGCCACCATGCTGACAGTCTGGGAAGACCTTGTAGATCTGTAGGACTCACAGAACATGGGAAGATGCCCAGGAAGGAAGAGGAACAACACATATTACAGACTGGTTTAGTTTAAGCCAACTGGTAGTGCAAAAGTTTAAATGTGCCTTCAGGTAACATAGAATACAGACTTCCAGTATTTACCACTCTGTATGCAAACTTTTAGGGAACAACCTGAGTAAGATGAATGTGTAGGGCTGAGAAACCAACTTTGCTAAGATCATTAAAAAAAACCCTCATTTGTTCACCACCTGCACAGGTTATATACAAATGTGTAATGGGATATACGGAACCCAACCTATGACTTCCTGGAAACAAAGAGCCTGAGCACCCATCTTTTCAATCAGACTGGATGTGTCTCATTAACCCATCTCAACCATGCTATGGAAAATTTGAGTTGGAACATCAGCTGAAATACTATTTCACAAAGTAAAGAAGAAGGGTGCAGGTCATGGTTGGTGTTATGCTTATGCCCACCTTACTCTTCACCCCAATGGCCACAGGTGAGCATAAGGGAAAAAAAAAGCAGAAAGCCTAATCCACCCCTGCCACTAAGCAGATTTAACTATACTTTAAATGAATAATCACATTGAGAAATACCATTGGAAGGTAGAAAGGTCTAGTGAAAAGTGTTTATGGGCAACTATAACAGAGGAAACTTTATCTAGGGACTTGAAAGCAAAGATTTTGAATTCAATATACTCTTCGGACCCAAGGAAGAGATCCAGAGGTGAGGCAACAGGAATTCACAGCAGTGATATTTTGGCTGATCTAGAAGAATAGGTGACAGAAAGGCTAATAACCCATCTCCAAGAGAGGAGAGAGAAAGTCTTGTCACTGACACTGCTGGAGATGAGGGGAGTAGAGAGGGCTTCAGGGGCAACCTTGAAAATTCAGTTCTGAAGATACCGAGTTTGATATGGAGGTTATGATGGCAGCCAACCCAAGGTGAAACATCAAAGAGAAGGAGATACGAGCCTGAGAGGAGGCAGATGCAGCAGAGAAGTGAATTTGAGAACTGAGAACACAGTCAAATGGATAAAGCCACTCAGCAAGAAGGAGTAGACTAGAAGAAGATGGCAACCACAGACAAACAACTTGCACTATTACTTAGTTCGTATTTGGGTATGTCTTTACATTCCATTATCAACACCTCATTTACCTAATGTGCAGGTTCATAGGCAGTTAACAAAATGAGAAGTATCATAGAAATTAGAAAATAGAATAGTGAACATATGTCTTTACAGAGGAGACACAGGCAGCACATTGAAATGACCTTCACTGTCCCAAACACCATAAAAACCAGGCCACTGTTTTCTCACTGTATGAGCTTAGAAAGCTGACTGTGAACTTTCATGTAAGCAATGATGACACCTGTCCAGAAAACACACATGGGAGCACACTTGGTCCTGCCAGAATCTTGATGCTGAAATAACTGCTTTTCTGATTTCCTCAGGACTGATTACCTGAAGCACTGGCATTTTATTATGCTTCTTATTTCAGCCAGGCATTTAATAGTGAACTATTCACCACATGATCTCTGGTGAATATCAAAGTCTTGTTTGTAAAGAAATAAAACTGCCAAAAGGTAAAAAAGCAAATGTGTAAAACAAACCTTTCCCTTTGAAATTAACTAGTTTCAAAACATCTTTTACACCAAAGCAGAGCAAAGCAGGAAAGCAAAGCAAACAAGGAACCTAGAGAGACACAAGAGGATGGAACCAGACCAAATGACAGATCACAAACCTGGGGAATCAAGTAATATGCAAATAGTGGTAATCAACAAGGATAACAGGAAAGACATGATCAAAGCTAAACTCTTCTGATATAAATGACTCCCATGGCTTGCTGGAAGTGTCATTAGCACCCTGCAACCACAATAAAAGAGCCCAACAAAGTATTTTGTATCAAAGTGTAACATGCAGAAAGAAAGAATACATAATAAAGTAACATATGGTAAGTGGGTTCCACCTCTTGCCTACAATTAACTCAAGAAAGTGAAAAATGGTCTCACTGAGATGCATGACTTTAAAGCAAAAATTAGAGAAAAAAGCCAACAAACCCCCCCCTGAAACTAGAAGCCAAGATTTTGTATAAAGGAGCCAGAAACATTTGAAGAACTGAAAACATGCTGAAGCATAGCAAGTGTCTCAGGAGCCATGGAACTAGTCAAGCCAGGTTTCCTAGTTATCCTCTATATTCCTTATATTCTTCAGCAATAAACTCAGCTCCCCAGGTTCTTACAAATCCCACCACCAACTTCTGTTATGTACCCTTTGCAGTATTTCAAGTCCCTTCCACTCTTACTGTTCTTTTATTTCACTTACAGCCCCACAGTACTCTAACATCAGTCTCCTACATTTCCCCAGCTACCTTCCATGTTGCTTTAGACCCTTCAGTGATACCCTCCAGCATGTCCCATGTTCCCAGAATCTTCATTTGAATAAGTTCTGCTAGCTCCCATGTCCTTTATGCTTCACAGAGCCACTGAACTGCAGAAATTAGAAGGATTTCTGGATGTCTCCAGTTCAACACTTTCTGCTCAAGCAAGATCAAGTAAAACAGGTTGCTCAGGGCCACATCCACTTGGGTTTTGAATACCTTCAGTAACAGAAACTCCACAGCTTCTCCAGACAACCCAAGTCAGTGTTTGACCACCCTCTTAGTAAAGAAGTTTTTTCTTATTTTTAAGTGGAATTAACCACGCAATACCTAGCTTTGTCCTGTGACACCAATATGTCCACCAGTGTGTCCAGCTCTGAGACATACCTCATTCACCTGCTCAGAGCACCCTAACCCCCAACATACATGTCTTTCACCTGCATGCAGAGGCTGTCATCTCCCATGTCTTCTACCAAATCTGCTTTTCTTGCTGGCCAGGCAGAGACTGGAACAGACTGCGCCCCATTCCAGGGTGTGAGTGGCCATGGGCATGGACAGCTAGCAGTGTTTTGGCTGCTAGGCAGGCCAAATACAACCATCAGGGCTGAAATCTCTCTTTCTTCCTTTGCTGATAATAAGTTCTTTTTCTCTACACTTGACTTGGCTCAAAACTGGCAGTGTGTTCAAAAACTTTTGGCAGGAGCTAAGAAAAAAACCCAAACTTAGATGAGGATGTTTATCCCTTCCCATTGACAATGGTTTTAAATTAGGCTCTGAAGGTACTTTTATGCTTCTAAAATCAGGTGTGGAGCAATTTGGCCTACAAGTAACATAAGCATCTTGCTATAGACTATATTGAAAATAAAGAAATGAGGTTGGAGATGGTCTGGTGACCCAAAGACACATTTCGGGTGTTCATGATGGATATTATCACCATCTCTCTTCAGCCAGAGAAAACACTTCAGAGACAATAATAAGATCATTTCTGAAAAAAAGAGCACACTTCAAAAATCATTAACCACACAACTTATTCCATAAAGAATACAGGTGCTAAGATCCCTGGGCACTGATCTATTTAACGAAGCTTTCAGGGAGCAACATGAGATTTGATCAGGAGAATAAAAGTGTAATGCCAAATTCACTCGATAAATCAGTGAATGGCACTGAGCACCCCTTACACTCAGAGACCATTTTTCCTCCTTCCAAGGAATCTGCAGAACAAGATTCATATAAAAATAGCTCATAATAAAAACTAGGTTGCCTGGGGAAAAGAGTAAAACTGTTCTAAAATAGCATCTGAATCTATGAATGAAATGAACTAATTTAATAACACTGAAAAATACTGCAGAAACCAGCTTCCAGCTGAGACAAGTTTTGTAAAGCTCCTGCTGGCTTAGTACTTTGACTCATCTGATGAGAGTGCCGTGAGGGTCTCAGCTGGAACCTCAGCTGTGCTAATGAGCAGGACATACATTGAAAGTCCAGATACCAGATGAGGGATTTTGCTAACTGCTTAAATCGACTCTCATGGCTGGCCACCAGTTGGCAAGCACAGAAGCATTTTTAGGTTTGTATTATGCTAAAAAGCATGATAGCAGTGGGGGAAAATTAAGAACATGACAACAATGATAACCCTACTCTCAACCAAACACAGAGATGGTAGGTTTCTGTGGGATTGTAGGAGTCTCATATTTGCCATTGAAATCCAGCATGTAATGATTCTCATTTTAAAGACACTGTAAATAAAAATATACAGTATACACACTACATGCACACACATACACACACACAGACTTTTAGCAAAACTGCTGTAATGCAGAAAAAGCTACTGATATGTAAGCGTTTTCAGATCCTGACTCTGAGAAAGTTGCATACAGGAAGTTATGTCCTTTTGAAGCTATTTTCAAAACTACCTTTCATGTATCTAGGAGCCAGACATCTAATTATTTTTGAGAAGCTTCAATCTTCTTTATCTTATTTTTTCTGCAAGGCTGAATACATATTTTACAAGGATTCTGCTGTATGGCCAGGTGAAAACAATTGCACAGCTAAGACTATCTCCACTCCAAGACTCATTGTTTCAAATACAGTCCTATGCTCACCTATCGAAACAACTCCCAAACCTAAGCTAGAGACCTGAGCAACTCAGATTGCCAGTAGTCAGTGATATTACATATCCAACTGTCAAGTCAGTTGGCTGGTAAATTAGTACTTTAGGCTACTAAGTCCAGCCTCAGTGGTAGCACAGAAATTACTATTGTTCTTGGCACAAGATGATAGAAAGCCCTTGAGTTCTTCTGCAGCCTTTGGAGGGAAGACAGACTTTAATTATTGTGAGCGCTTCTGAAACTCACTTGAAGGACCTCATGGACACTTTTGGTAATGTCACAAACAGAAATGAAAATGTATCTGGTAATTCCAATTAGTTTATGCACTTATATAGCCAAACAATGCATATTAAGTTATTGTCAAAAAGTAGAAAACATGATAATATAGTAGAAAAATGTGCTATGCTGGGAAGATAGAAAAAATGAAAACCATTTCCACATCTTCCCCTTTACTATATCACTGCATATCACTATACTGTGCTACCTTTACTATCTTTTGCTTATTTCTACCTGTCTATTTTAATATTTTCAATAATATATATTCAATATTTATTATTTTACTATTTTACTACCTTACTATTTACTGTATAACTAGCCTTTCCAACTCAGCACCCCAAAAAATTCATAATGTATGTCAGGATAGTTTGGATCAGGATCCAATACAACAGACATCCTGCTCCCTTTGTGACCATCTGAATAAGAATGATGAATGTCAATGCCTGAGGTTATGGTGGCATGTGGATTGCAGCTTATTCCAAATCTGAACATCAAATTCAAGATTTTTAGAGCTCTCTAGGGACATCTATCTCACTTCCAACTTTTAGCTTGTAGCTAAACAGAGACCTCTTGTATTCTTAGAACCAAGTTACCTTTCCTGAAAAAGAAAGGAATTTTTAATTTTTAAATTTAAGATGTTTTTTGTTTTTCTGGAATGCAATAAACCCTTAGCCGGTGGTAAACAATACATAAATTAGGTAAATCTGAGACTATAAAATGGCCATCTTCTATAAATTATAGAAGAAAGTTAATCAAGACCTGTGTCTCAGCACAAGAACTCAAAAGAAAACACTCTCTTCAAGAGAAATCGGTAACTTTTGCTCATAACTAGTTTTAATTTGTGAGCCAAAAAGATATAATCATGTGAAGAAGAGGCAAATAATCCTTAAGTGGAACAATTATCTTCCGATCAATGGTGACACAATGACAGAACAGTCTTCTAAAGCTCTGGAGGTGCCTAACCTTTCTCTTTATTAAGTAAAGATAATCTACAATTACTGCATTTAATTATTTGCAATGGTTCTTTGTATTTTCTGTCTCTGTAAAAATTTCTATTCTAAACTGATTTGATTTTAGCATGATTATTTTTCAAGCCTCAAAAGTAAATCTTTTCATGTTTTCTCATTTTTATGTAGTATCGAGCACTTCAATTACTTTTTCCCATATCCCTTAGTTTTGGGTATGATTTTGTAGCCTGGGTTGGAACATCTTAGAAGCCACATCCAGTGTCTTTATGCCGAGGGTGATGTTCATGTTTGGCTTTTTACTCACTAAGCTGTTATGCGAAGGACAGTGCTACCATCACTGCATTTGCAATGGGACCTATCTCCTGCGCAGGTGTTCATATTTCCACGTCCTGAGGGCTTTAGGGTGATGAGCAGGGATATGCTTTGCAAATGGAGCTGCTGGTAAGGGCATGTAGATGGGCCAGGCATGGATCTGGAGCTAAAACAGGTCTTCTGTACCCTTACTCTGATTTAAATTCATTTCATCACAGAACCTCAACTTCAGTGTGGATGTACATGGCAGCACAGATGAGCTTTGTAGGGCACCCCACAATTCACACAAGCTCTCTAGGAGTGTGATGTAGCTCTCTTCCTTTCATACAGACAATATTTCTTCCAGAGAAAGCCAGAATTTGGGGGCAGATCACACTCTTCATCCAGGTCTCTTCTCAGCTGCCTGTGGGGATCTAGCCCAGCTCTGCCGTGAAGAGCCATGCAGTTGATGGAGAGGACCTGATTCACGCTTGGGAGGGACTTGTCTCTCTCCACTGAGAATACAGGGACCTTTGGGTAAGTAGGCTACTATCCTAAAATCTTACAGTCAGGTGAGGTGAATTCAGAGAATCTTTACCTGAAGCCAGGTGAGAATTGCTCACCATCCTTCAGTGGGGTTGATAGAGAATGCAAAGTTGTTTAATTCAGCTTGTCAGATTAACAAGACTTTTTTTTTTTAAAAAAAAGAAGAAGAGATATTCATTAAAAAAATAGTGAAATTTTACTTAAAATGCTGATGTTTGCAACCTTTTTACACCTCAGGAACACACCTCTGAATGTTGCCTTCTTGTTTAACAAGCATATAAACTGTTAGGATTAATTTGTTTATTTGTACTACATATTGGGAAGTTTCCCTCTGTTCCCTTATTTTAGTACAGATATTTTTATTTTTGGCTACAAAGTAAGTCAGTCATATCATAAAAAAATCTTCTGTATGATACATATGTTTCCAAAAGTGCTCAAAAATTAATTTTAAAGTATAAAATATTTGCATTTCTTCTTCCACTAAAGAGGGGCAGGAGTATAATCATAGCCTTAACCTGATTTATGTTTTATGAGAATATATGTAAAAGAAAATAAACACTACTACTGCAATTTTGTACCATATTTCATGTATATTTTTTTGCTTCTTCTTACTAGTGCTTCCCAGTTGCATCTGCTTACTGCTTTCCTCATGAAAGAAATGAACATGTTGACATAAAATATTACACCAAATACACCTGTGAACATTCCTGTTTCCTGGATTTTAGAAAATAAAGAGATGTTTCCAAGCTTTGCTACAGAGGGGGGATAAACAGCTTTGATTAATATCTTTAAAAGTGCTGATGGTCATAAAAATGTGAGCTTCATTCCTACTTCATTCATACATTAGAATGGGGCTGAAGGGTACTCAGGAACAAAAGGAAATGGAATTAAAGGTATAGGGTTGTTTGACAGGGTAACTGGAAATGTCTTGGGCTTTGGGGTTGGTAATAATACAAGAATTAATGTAACTAACCATATTGCTATAATCTGCAACCGTGAAAAGGGTTTTGGAAAAAAGGGAAGGGTTGTGTGTGTTTTTTACATATAAAGGCAGTTTATTTCCTAAGATTGCTGTTGAAGCAGAAACCATATTTCACATTAATATCACTTAATATGTTATTCATTGCCCTGGGCTCCAGAAACGAGCAGTGAATTAGGTCATGGTGAATAAATACCTATCAGTGTCCGTCAAGTGACATTCCTCATCTTTTTTCCCTCTTTCTTCTTTTCATGCGGTATCAAAATCTCATTCTGTTGTTTATCAGGCAGTACACAACAGAGCAAACCTTTTTGGGGGAGGCTATAAATATATAGCTCCCATTACAGCTAGAGTCAACCGCAATACAAATGATAAAGCTGATGTAAATCCCCCTCATTTTGATGAGGTATGTGCTACATTTGGTCAAATGAGCACCTTTTAAATGACCCTGAACTAACTACCTCTCAATGACATGGCACAGGGCCAAACCAGGGGCCAGCGGAAGCCGCTGGAGACGAGGGGTCTCTGTGCAGCACCTTGGTCCATTACCATTTCCCTTCCACCCCTTGCCCACAAGGTGATTGAGGATGATTTTAACAAATGCTGGCTAACAAACAATGCATTCTTAAGCTGCTCATCAGCAACTTGATAGTTACACAATCCTTATTTATTTTTTTTTTTAGAAAATGATTCCATTTTCTTTTTTATCTCATGTCCTTTGCCTCAGACAGTCGTTGATATATTGCTATTTTGATATACATTGACATATGGCTCCTGAAGCACTAAATAACTGATTCAGGCTGCTGCAACAGTTAATTTATAGCCTGCAGACACAACCTTAGCTCCTGATGACGCCCAGGCTGTGTGCAGGTGACACCCTCCTTTATGTGAAAGGCAATTCCTCAGACCTTGGTTCTATTAGATAATGGAGGTTTAGCAATCTACCTAATCAAAATCTAATCAGAGCATTAAAATTAATGGGATAGTGATGTGTTTTAATGATAATTAGGGACTTGTAGCATTGTCCAGATTTTTAAATCATATTTACAGAAGTTCTTTTAATAATCACCTGTTACAGTCACCAAGGCAAGATTGGTGGCCTGCATTTAGCAATTCGGTGGTGTTATATCATAAAATCATAGACTAGTTTGAGTTGGAAGGGACCTTAAAGATTTATCCAGTTCCAACCTCCATGCCCTGGGCAGGGACACCTCCCACTAGACCAGGTTGCTCAAAGCCCCATCCAATGTGGCCTTGAACACTGCCAGGGAGGGGGCAGCCACAGCTTCTCCAGGCAACCTGTTTCAGTGCCTCACCACCCCCACAGGAAAAAATTTCATCCTAATATCCAAACTAAATCTCCCCTCTTTAAGTTTGAAACCATTTCCCCTTGTCCTATCACTCCACTCTCTTGTAAAAAGTCCCTCTCCAACTTTCCTGTAGGCCCCTTCAGGTACTGGAAGGCTGCTAGAAGGTCTCCCTGGAGCCTTCTCTTCTCCAGGCTGCACAACCCCAACTTTCTCAGCCTGTCTTCATAGGAGAGGTGCTCCAGCTTTCTGATCATCTTTGTGGATCTATGCCTTTATCGACCACTGACATCTTTCCCAGACTTACCACTGCCCCCATGGCTCCTGTGTTACATTCAGTGGAAGCATGTCACGTACACTACACTGGCCATCAGAAATAAAACTCACCACAGACTGACAAGGAAAGAAGTGAGTAGAGGTCTCTGTAGAAAGTTTTCTGAGAAAACAGAGATTTAGGCTTGCAACCTGGATTAAAAAAACCCACAAAAATCAGCTTATTTTCTGTGTGACACTTTCAGTCAGAGGATGAGGGCACACTGCCCTTTTGTTGCCTGGCTGCAATATGAACTAGTTTTGTCTATACCGTTTCCAATAAGGGAAAATTCACATTAAATATCTAGTTAGAGCACTGTTACTATTTTAGGGGAATGCCCTGAAGGCCTCTGCCTTGTCCCTTCTATTTATGCATTTATACTGCTTTAGTTAAGACTTTGACAGGACTTCTGTCATAGCTACTGTATTTTCCAGAGGCCATAGGGTCTTTTTTAACTCTGTAATGTGGTCACAAAAGTGTGCTTTGGGCTGTAACGCATATTACAAGATTTGAGCTAAGAAACAGACTCATTTGACCAAATTAAGCCTTCCCTAAATAGATGAGTTTTCTTGAAGTTCTACAAGTGAAAAACAGGAATATGTTTTACTGACTGGGGTGAAATTTTGCTGGACTACCTTGGTGCAAGAGTTCACAGCAACTCAAAGGAATAAAGAGTTACAACAGCATTAAAAATCAGCATTGTGCTGACAATAGAGGGTCACTGAGCACTAGACTAAAAAGCTGAGCCATCATTAACCTGGTCCAAGGCTGACTGAGAGAACAGTAATGGTGGTCACATATTTAAACAGGCAGGATCACAGTCTTCCCTATTTGTAGATTCTTTGAGACATCAGAGAAATGGTCTGTGCTCCTGGCTTTACTTCATTCATATGGTGGGGACAGTTTCTAGCTGTACTTTGTGGGGTGCCCTTAGAAGAATGTCCCTTCCTGAAACATAGAGTAAATCTCTGTATTATTCAGGCAGGAATTTCACTTTTGTTATGGCAAGAGTTTTATGGAAGAAAGCCAAAATCCTCTTTTGCCTCAGCCAAAAGGGCCCTATTTTTTAAAGAACATGTGGGCAAACTGACAAGAGAGAAATGGTCAGGACAGTTGAAGTGAATCAATGAAAGGTGTGAAGTCAACATGAGTGAGCTACAGTGCATTAAACCACCATGTGCCTACTTTCACTCAGAAATGAAACATCCTTAACTGGCTGTGGCTTAATCCTAGAGGATACTCAATGCATGAATGCTGACTTCGCAAGTTTAATTCATCCACCTAACCTTCCCTGGGTGTCTTTGTGCAGATGAGCCCTAGTGAACACAGCTAACGACTCTTCTTTTATAAGTTAAGCTGCAGATGCTTCTGTCAAACTAACACTTCTTTTTATTTAAACTATACTCGAATAAAGACTCAAACTTCATACCCAGGCAAAGTTTCCACTGAATTTTAAGGAAGGACTGATCCAGACTTCAGATTCTGGTCTCAAGATTAAGAGGTTTTTTGATTTTTTTTGAGTGGGGAAGAGTCCTGGAGTATCTGGGTCAGTAGCTGTAAGAATGATTAGAAGTAGGAAATGATATTACAGACTTAAATAATGGGGTTGATAACACTACCTGGTAAACAAAGTCAGTAGAAAAAGTCGGACTGTTGCATTGAAAAAGAGCAATCTAAGTGTTCAATGAAAGAGAAAGATTTATGTTCCCCTTCAGTAAACAAACTAAATTTATTCAAAATTTGCAGATATTGGACAAGAATCGGGCTGTTTTGGAGGAAGAAGTTTAAGTTTTGTCTATGGCAGGTCTAAATATTTGGATGTTTCTAAAGAATTCTCTCTTTTGTGAACAGGGACAAGCACAGAATTAGCCAGCAACTACAGCTCCAGGGAGGTGTGCAGGAGAGAGCCACAACACCTAAGTCACTCCTGAAAAAATCTAGTTACTGCTAGTTACTGCTTCAAGCCATCTCCTGATGGAACAAGGATGGACTCCATAGATAACCCTCTGAAAGGCTGGAGCGACCCAAGGTCACAACAGGACAGGGAAGAGTAAGTGGCAAAGTCTGCCATGAAGCAGAGCAATAAATGAAGGGCTAGTTGGTTTAGGGTTCATGTTTACTCAATACCAGTTACACTAGTTTGCACTATTTAATGCAAAGCACTGCATAACCACAGGGAGCCTCTTATTTGTTGTGAAAGGGATACCGGAGACAGCTACATTTATATTTACAACAATTTATGCTAATGTGTGGCATCTCAACAGTCTTTTCTACACAACATCTGAGGGTCTGAAAATTTTTTTACTGTCTGTGGAATTATCTAGGGTGCACAAAATGTACAAGGGGATGGTGATTAAAACTGGGGTAGCTCTAGCTGACAAATACATTACAGATAAATTCATATTACTGCCCTTTGTTTAAAGCCACTGGACACTTCGTTTGGCAGACTGATTTGACTGTGTTCTTTTGTCTTTTCCCATGGATAATTTTTATCTCCTCTTGCTTCAAAAGCTAACTCGCTTCCTTTGAAGGACAGTAAGCTTGACAGGGTCCAAGCTAAGCTTCTTGAACTTAAATCCATCATGGCTATCCCCTGACTGAATCAGCTTTAACTTGAATTGTATGTCTCTAATATTTCACGCCATTTCAATTACACTCCATAGCAGCTGAGGACTATGAATTCCAGTGCTAAATTTAATCAAGTGCTCCTCCAAGGTGGAAGAAAATGTATCTTCAGAATTAATGGAAAGAGACAAATTAAATCAGTCCCTGGGATCTTGGTTCTGTCCACTCTGCACCAGAGGATGTCCCAGAGAAAGGACCTTCAGTAGCAACTGAAGCCTGAAGTCTGATAATGTGAGAACTTAAAACTGCAAGGTATGAAACCCATCAAGAACGGTACACTTCATCTGGACTGTAGAATCAACAAGAATTTAATAAGTTAATAAGATCATCACCATTTGAGTGCACATAAATTTGAATTGTTTTCCCATTATGGAGTGCTTGTCTGTAAATTATTGCAGAGAAAGCCATTTTCAAATTAATGTTTGAGCTATTAGAAAATACAAAGGGCATTTTCATTAATTGGAGGCAACTTTTTCTTCCTCTCTCTTTATCATTACCTTTGTTACCCAGAATCAGTTTAGCACTCAAATTTATTGATGGGTATGATTCAGTGGCATTATTTGTTTAGAGTTTGTCCTATACCTGGTGGAATAAACTCATTAAGTGTAAATGAATAGTTATGTAGTCATCATCTGAAATGAGTCACTGCAGTTCTCTGAAGTCATTACAGTGCCTTTGAACACAGCTGGAAAGAAAACCTCTGTGAAGGTTACAGCTTCCCTCTCAGAGTTTAACAACCATTAATTTTCATCCCTTCCCTGGAATGGCTTCTTGTTTACAGATAGAGACTCATTCTTCAGCAGAAGACCAGGACTCCCTGTTCTACCCAAGGATGTATCAAAAACACCAGCAAAATATTCCATATTTCTACTGCC
The DNA here is from genome assembly GCA_013398125.1 of Aegotheles bennettii. Taxonomy (NCBI): domain Eukaryota; kingdom Metazoa; phylum Chordata; class Aves; order Caprimulgiformes; family Aegothelidae; genus Aegotheles; species Aegotheles bennettii. The sequence continues at coordinate 31,505 of VZRW01013121.1, forward strand.
ACAATGCAATTGTTTTCACAGCATATAGAAGCTGTGTTTCAGAAAGAAAGACATTGTTTGGGTAAACTGCTGCTTTAAAATCACTGTTTTGGAGATGAATATGAGGTACAGCTTCTCCTATAGCTGACAAGCTTCGTGTCACTGAAGGTCGAAGGAAGAAGAGGGCTTGCAGATTGCAGGACACACTGTGTAGGGTCTATATTTCAGTAAAACTGTGCACAAGGACAGGAATTCCTCATTTCAGGTTAGAATTCCTACAAGACAATGTACTGTATGAAATTGAGCCGAACTTAGGCATGGTCCTATCTTTTTTTGAGAAATAAATGCCTCCATAATCTTTGCTTACCTGTTTGGATTCTTCATAATATAGGTAAACTGAACTATGTTTTGATAATACTCATATAATCTTAAGTACCTATTTTGAAGTCCAGTATGAGAGAGACTTGTAAGGTGCTAGCAGTAGCACAAGAAACCACAAGAGAACAAAGGATTCCTACTCACTTTTTCCTCACAACTGGAATACCTCACTGCATGGAGGGCAAATCTGTATAAAGTAATACAACCTGTTTCAAAGTCATAATATATCACACTGCATTCAGCATAAGCATTTTGAAAATCTATTGCTTGAGAGCCATTTCACTGAGAATACTGTATGCTAGAAAAAAACATAAAGAAATATTCCTGCTAAATCTGACAGTATCTAATCATCTTGCTCACAGCTACAAACAGCTCAGATACTTGAGTTTTTCATCTAAATAGCCTTAATAGATTTTGTAAGCATGCTGTCTATGTTTCTTCTCCCTGCTTGTTCAAAGACTGAGTTTGTCATGAGGCCAGAGACATCTCTGAAGGGAGTATCAGAGGTTTATGGCAATTGTAATATTACCCCTTAGGCCAAAGCATTCCAAACCATGCTGGACGCCCTCCACCTGTTTTTACAATGCTTGTGGAGCACAGGTATGGTCACAACAGTGTTTATGCAAGATCTGAGCCAATGCCCACTGAATCCAGAAAGTGTTATTCTTCCAAGTTCTGAGGATTGCAGTTCAATTCTATGGTCATGGTTATTTCACTTTAGACAACAGGAATTAGTTCTAATTTCTTTTCCTTTTTTTTTGGTTTGTTTGCTTGGTTTTTTCTTTCCTGGCACTGGAATATAATTAGAGACATGGGGAGGTATTTTAAATTCAGCCAATAAGACATTTGATATAGCGCAAGTAGGGTTTGCTTCAATTAGGAATGTAGAATTGTGTTACACAGCACATTAAATGGCACATTAACACATGTAAATGCTTCCATCAAATTAAGAATGGTTAGTTTGCTTGTTAGATTATTTTTTGTTACAGTAATTGTGTAGTTTTCTGGTTTTCAACAGCACACAGAGAAGAACAGATACAACTTTTGTTCTCTACTTGTGGGTTTCTAGAAGTGGACAAATACAGCTTTTCCATCAGGAAATACCAGACCACTGTATGTGACACAGCACATGAAAGCAGCAGAGAAATGAAATGTTCTTTTAAATTGCACACATCATTCCCAGAAAAAATACTTATACAAAAATACAGACTGCTTCAAATATTACTTCTGTAGAAAGCACCTGTATTTTAAGAATTCATCTCCTGGAAGTAAGAAAATGAAAAGCAGAGCAGCTAAAGAGGTATTTACAGGAGAAAGACAGCATTGCAAAATGGGTAACCTCAACTTGGTTGAAAAATGCTGAGTTATTCCCCCAAAGGTTGTCTGAGGGAAAAACATTCCAGTAGAAAGGCAGCTCCCTGTCACAGGAGAGCAAAGCAAGAGTCAGGAAATCACTGCAGCTGTTGCTGTGCCTCCATCTGTAGCAGACTATCTCACTGTAAGAGCCAGGAGATTTGTTTGTAGCAAAGTTGCACCTCAGGCAAACTGACCTCCTGGAGCCTTTTGGCCTCCACTGATGTCACTGGGAGAGTACGGGAAAACAAAACACAAGACACCACTGAGTTGTACTGGTCTGTTCTCTGCCCCATGATGGCACCCAGGACACATTTCCTAACATCCCACCCTGATTCCCCTATTGAACCCCAGTCAGAAGTTCTGTGGGGTAGAAGCTCAAAAGCTGCCAATGTGTCAGGTGATAACGTTGCACCATGAGCCACCTGAGTTGATTACCTAGACTTCTTTGGACTCTGAAGCAAAAGGAGGGCATCCTCTTTCTGACCTGGTCCCGGCAAAGCTTCCCTTGCTCTTGGAGGTGCAATTAATTTTTGCAATTACCCATAGGTCCCAACTGAGATCACAGGCTGTGGCAACAGCCAACTGGAAAGGCTTCACTACAGATATCACTAGTGCATCTCTACAGCAGTCAAGCTTCTTGCCCCCAGACAAGGTTCACCTGGGGAAATGTCTCAGATATCTCAGCACTGAGATGTACAGAGCATAAAAGCTAAGGCACAGCTCTGAAGCCACAGACATGGGCCAGGCACATAAGTTCCCTCTCCATTGAATGGGGTGTGTTGAATGGTTACATGGTTTGTGGTGGCTGGGACAGAAGGCAACACTTGCTGAGGAGGCATTTCTGCAAATTTCTTTTCAGCAAATCCTGCCTTACTGAAACATTGTTGCTGTCTCGTAGACCTGAGGCTGAGACAGAGACTCGCAGCCTGGAGACATCTCCGGCCACCTGAGCTCTGCCACAAACCAACAAAGCCCCAACATTATGAAGCACAAGCCCTTGTTTGCAGGATTGAGTCAGGCTCCTGTTTGCTTGCTGGTCCTCCAGACCTTCTGCATGGCCACCCATGCCATGGCCACCCTCCAGGGGAGGCAGTCTGGGCCATCCTACCAGTTCGCGTGAAACAGTCATGATTCCTCTTGGTGTTTCTATTTACTTTTGCATTAACAGTTTTCAAAGGCTCCTCACAGACATGAAACACTGTAATATTTTCTTTCCAAGTTATTCACTCAGCCAGCTTTCAATGAACTCACTGCACAAAGCATCTCAGTAACATTATCCCATTTTCTGGCAACTTTTATTTTCATTTGCCTTGTAGCTGAGTCCCTCAGAAATGAGAAATGAAGAGTAAACTCATCTTTTCAGAAGGATCATAAAAGAGTTTTCATTTCCTGATTTGAAGAATTCTGATCTTAAGCAGAGGAAAAGCCCCAGCAAAACCATACATAAGCTCATACATCTTATTCATCTCAGTGTGCAAAATTAGATTATTACAAGCTACAGCAGCTTAATTGAGCAGCCTTTGAAACACAAAGGCCTCTGACTCAAATGGAGTTAACAGAGTTGTTTTTTTTTACCACTGCTCCCATAATGTTTAAAGTCATTCACGTTTCCACAGAGTGCTTGCTGATGAGTATGAGCAATGAAGCTTTGGATCCAGTTATACCTGTGCTTCCATCTGTTGTTGCAAAAACCAATTTTATCATTGTTATTTTCTTGTTAATGACCTACTTCTTGAACTCATTTCAGATACCTGTTCCCCTGCACTCTTCTTCATCGGCGGTGTCAGTGGAATAGCTGCTTTTATATTCAAATGTCCTGAGCACAAAAATTGCCAGTTGAATTATGCCTGTCCTGAGTGTTGAGCTGGAGAGAAGAAAACAGATTCATTTTCTACAGCTTGTAATGAGCTGATTCTCCAGTTGTTGAGGCACATCATCTGACAGCAACTCCTGGTTTGGGAGGATGGTTTTATATTCACTGGCATGTCATTAATGACAAATTTACTTGTTTGTGGATACCTGGGAAAGGATCCTGCATTCAGCCAGTTCTTGTTTCACTTGCATATTCCCAGTGAAAATCTGATTTGCTTCAACAACACAACACCCACCAGTAAATTATTCAATGGTATCTTCTTCCTTTTTCATGGATTTTACAAACTGCAGCTGGGGACTATTCAGAAGATGTTTTCTCTGCTTCTACTGTTTGAATGTTATTTGTAGGTTACTTTGGACATTTTTGTGTGAGCTGCAGTGATGTTTCACATTACCCTGTTGCCCAGAGCAGCACTGCATGACATTTGAAACTCAGAAATGTGTCTTTACCCATCATCAGCAAAACTCATGACCCCATCCTCTCTGAAAGTACAATTCTTTCTCTTTTTTCCCTCAATGCTCTAGCTAAATTGCTGATGTCTCTGTATCTTTAACCTCTTTTACTCGGCCTCAGAGTTCGTGCTCCCTACCCTCTCTTCTCTCCTTTCTCCATGGCAGATGAGCTCTTTTACCTTCTCCTCTCAATGCTTCATAGCTACAGGACAGGTCCCCTGCTACCCCTCTGCCTGTAGTGTGTTTCCAAAAGGGACAGAGCAGAGCCCAGAGCCAGGCAGGTGCAGAAAACACAGCAAATTTAAATCTGCAGTAAACTGGTGAAGAAGGTGACAATGACATTCCTAGAGGGTCAAAAGAGCCCATACATGTGTTAGGCAACTCCCCCATTTACGACAGATGAACATGGCATGGTGGAATGCAGATTTCACTGCTCACCATGGCTTCTGCCTAGTGCTGAGCACAGCAGCTCCTGGATCACTACTCTCCATCATGCCATATCACATGACCAAAGATGTAGAAAGTAGGCAGATGTAGGAAGGAAGGTCATCACCACTCACCAACCCCTGCAAACTGAGGTGCAGTCTTACTTTTATTTCCTCACCCCCCCCTTCATTAATTTTGCGTTTTTGCTAAAGCAGAAGGACAATACAATGAGACAAGAGAGCTGGTGACCTATTTTACGTGGTGGGGGAACTACTGTTATATTCCCATTTATTTTTTGGACGTGTTGATTTGCAGTGCATGAGTAGACAGGAGCTGTCAATACTTTAGCATCTGTTGGGGAAACTGGAGTGATAATCACCGACTCGAATACCATAATTGGGTAGCTGAAGGCATTTCTCTTCTCCAGGCAATAATGACAGGAGCATTTTGTGTGATGTCTCTTCTCTTTGCTTCCTTCAAAGCAAAGAAGATGGTTGAAAGGAATATGTGTGTGTGACAGATTATAGTAATGTGGCTAAGGCTTGTAATCAGTTTGCATATGCAGTGATAGGCTAGTTGCAATTGGGTGGAAGTGGTGGTAATGGTGACGTTTTTAATGAAAATTCATTAAAACATATTGAAATAATAAAATTAAAAAGCTATTAATGACTTGTTCATTTGGTACTATCATTGTACACAAAGTAATGGCTATTTCTTCAGTGTTTTTATTTTTGCATTTGAAAGCAGATTTTCAATAACAAAGCTGGAATCAGTCCAAGTCATATCATATGTGCAGTTAAAAAGCTACATAATAACAGGCAGAGATAAGACCTTTCATTACAGATGTGCAATAAAAAGTCCTAAGGAAAAATGAAAAAATAATTTGATGTCTCTTCCAACTACCTTAATCCTGTTGTGCAAATTGTGCTTGTTTGACCTGATCTAACTAGGTTTAGCTCACTTTGTTGTTTCTGGAATATATTACTCCAAATGCTAATACCAGTGCATTCACTTTATTGATACAACCTGCACCACGGTGACAAGAATACCCTGCTCTTGCATCCTGCAGGTCATTTTTCTGTTTCTTATCCTTCTAGGTAAGACTATTGTTTTTCATTTTATTATTGTACACTTGGACTTTACAAATAGAATGAGAAAAGCAATTAAAAAAGAGTGTATTGAAATTTCAATATTAAGCCAATAAACACTGAATATGTGATGACTTCTTCCTTGTATACAGCAGTGCTATTATTTCAAAGAAGGTATAGGAAACACAAATGAAAATTGTCTTTAATCTCACCTAGTCCTTTTCTTGTAAGACTAGTGATTCCCTGTTCCAAAGAAGAGTTGGGCATGTTTTTTCTACATTTCTTAGGGCCTGAATGATCTGGTAATGGCCTGGTAGCCAAGGTTCCCAGTCCCTGGGCAGGAGCTGTGGCTGCTAAGCCCACCTGCAGAGGGTAAGTGGCAAGGCTGTGCTTTCTTTTCCAGTGGCCATCATTCTGAAACACAGTTTGGGCAATCTGTAGAACCCAACTTGTTCTGTGGTGGGTGAGGTTGGGGCCTTTCTTGGAAAGAGTCTCTGAGATGGTCTTGTCTGCCTGAAGCCAATCACATGCTGGATCAGAAAAAAGTGGTCCACAGGCTGATCCGGAAACAAAGACTTGTGGGTGAGAGGTAAAACTGAACCTTTGGCGTAGCCCTGGTGCTTCTCTGGCACATCAGGTTGAATGCAAGGAGTCAGCAGGGCCATACAGAGTGGTCCAGTGGGGTGCAGGGTGCTCCTGCCTAGCTCTGAACTGTCTAGCTCAGCACAGGAAAGTAAAAAATCATAAACTGGTTGCAATGGGATTTGGCCAGACAGCTTGCCCAAGGAGTTAAATTGCTTTAAGTAACTGAGTAAAAGCCTTCAGATTCTGGGCCAGGTAAGCATGCTGAAGTGAATCAAAGGAGCACCTAGCACAGACAGATATAGGTATCCATGAGCTTGCAGAAATATCCCATTTTCATATTTGTTACTTTTCCAAGGAGAAAATTATATATATCTGCAATGATTCTGCACCTCAAGTCTTCAAAACTAAGCTATTGAGAGAAAAAGAGTGCATGGAGAAACAGGAAAGGTCAGCTCCAGATTTATATTACTTTTTGATTATGAAATGGCACAGTAGGTGTTAGTCTTCTGCATCTTTGAAGTCACCAAAACCAGAGAGTTTTGGAAGCTTTTTCTGCACAGAATATGAAGATGTTTTAAAAAACTTGCCTTATACGGTTTCTCCCTACTGGCATACAGGGTTTGAAAGGCTTTGCTCAAGATATTGACCATCTTCATAATGCTAATGAGTATTAAAAAGACCAAACAGCTGCATTTGTTGTATTTGGTCAGGTTGCAAATATGTACATCCACAAAGGATGACAGGCAATTAAATAAATTAACGATGATTTGGTTTAATTTTGCAGTGTTTACATTTTTTCAGTTCATCATAATGCTGTACAGGGTAATACCCTGTAGAAGGTACCAATCTCTTATACTCTATTTCTTTACCCATTTTTAGTTGCAAACATTTAGTGAAAATAATAATAATAAAAACCCCAGCAATATCTGTCACCACCTCAGTGAACACAAAAATTAATAATCTCAGAAAGTCTATATTCAACCTGATACAGCGAGCAATACAAATATGGTACAAAGTCTATCTCTGCATTTATTTGCAAATGTGTATAGATATGCTTCATATAAATTAATCCTGTATTTCATTATAAGGAAGGAATTATGTCTGTGGTCAAAAGGGTGGGGTACAGTTAATCTGATTTAGCACAGCATGTGAAAAATTAATTGAAAGTCAGAACTCCATAGTGTTTATTATAAAGTAATTTCACACCAGCTCAGGATTAGCATGGTAACAGGTGACAATAGGTCATTACTATGTTAATTGAAAGACAGCATGCTTTTGTAAAAAAAAAAAAAANATTGAGACAAAATGAAATTAAAAGGAAAAAATATTAAAATGCAGTATTTTATCTAGGATTGGGCTGTAGTTCTGTGGGACATGTCCTAGGGAGAAGATATCTTCTGAAGAACTCACTGGCTCTTTGGTGATAACCTTGCATTGTTGACTGTGCTGTGAAGCATGGCGATGTTTGTGTGTGTCCTCTCCCCCACAGGGGTTAGGCTGCCCATCTCTCTTTCCACAAGAGCAGGCTGCATCTCCAAAACAGTGGCCTGACATTTTTGGCTTGATGACACTGCTCACTCACTCAGGCATGCAGAGGTGAGGGCAGGCACAAGGGAAGGGGAGATCAGGTGCTTACCTGGCTTGCCCAAAGACAGTGTGGGCCCAAACAAAGCCACTGGGAGCCTTGAGATTTTGCAGCAGGGTTTAACAGAAGAGAAAACTTTGGGTTTGCTCCTTAACAAGAGGATTAATAAAATAAAAAGACTTTCAAACCACCAATGGAAAATAGCCTGTCACTTTGATAGCACGCTGAAACATGAAGCCCAGGCAAGCTCATCCTTCCACTTGAGCTGCAATGACATTATCCTGGCTCTGAATAGGGATGGGTGCCTGAGTGCTTTGCTGGTCTCCTATTGTGCGGTCTGACAGACACCGATGTGTAGGCATTTACCATTATACACTGAGACCTGAATAAGCAGTCCTGAGCTGCCAGCTTCAGCCTGTCGAGAGACATCAGGAAACTATTTTTCCCATTTTATTTGCATAGTAGCAAAAAGTGTTAGATCAATTTTCGGGGCAGAAGATCATCAGGTCCTTCAGCTGACAGAATGCAAAGGATACAATATGCACTTGTGTGTAGGTGAGCAAGATGGAAAGAACTCTGTATTAACTGCAGTCACCACAAAAGGACTTTTGCTAACAGCATGTTATAATTTAAACAAGGATCCTTTCTGAAACTAAAATAATATGCCTATGTAATGAAGCTAGCTGCCTTCCTCAAAGTAAATGGAAATTCAGAAGCACAGCTAGGATCTGAAAATGGGAAACTGATTTTATTTCTTGGAAGAAGAATTTAACTTCTTTGGATACCCTCATGCGGCCTGATATATGAGCTGATGAGGAATGTAAGCTTTCTGATCACCCTGCCTCAGAAAAAGTTTGCAATCCAGCCTGACACAATCTGTTGTAATATGTTAATTTCAATGCAGTTCTGCCACAGACACTAAGGGTGATCCCTGAGACCTTTATATCCTAGAATAGAATCCTTCCAGACCTTGCTCTCATCTCAAAACATCCCGATTAAGGGATGCCTACTCGTCTAACAAAGGTCAAAAGAAAGGAAAGTGTAAATGTTCTTTGATTACTTACTACAGAGGAAAGAGCACAGACAGAAGATGGTGCCCTTGCATTCACTGCATGATTACAGTGTGATGAGGTCTGCTGAGATCAACAGCAAAAGAGAAATGCTGATCCTGATCAGATCACAGACCATCGTCCACAGACCTAAGCTACTGCAGAGCTAAGGTAATAATGCAATGCCAGTACCCCTGCAGATAGATGGGTAGGAACCTGCTCACCAACTGTACAAAAAAACCATATAACATAAATATTTGTACATGCCCAGCAGGAATATCTCTCATAATAGCTGGGGCAAAACATGGTGTCAGGTCTGACTATAGCCAGGAGATAAGATTTTCCTGATGATAAGACAGAGTACTGAAGTGGAAGAGTAAATGATCAGGTTCACCTTTACAAATACAACATATAAAAAAGTGTATTAGGGCTGATGGTTTCTTTTGTGACCACGATATAATTATTGCACAATAGCAGCAACCAAGCTTATTTTTAATGGTTTGCAATGTCTTTGTAGCTCAGTTACAGTAAGTTAAAATCCTGCATAGCCCACTCAGTCATTTGCAATACCCACCTCTGCTCTGAAGCTATTTCTCTACTGCAGCCAGCTTGAGCTGTAAGGACCTGCCTCAGTCCAGAGGACTTGTAAGCAATCATGCTGCTTTCTGCTCACCCCACTGTCCAGCTCCACGCCCCGAGGCTGAGTTTCTGAGCCACCCACCGCGTGGGTCTGACCCTGGCAATTGTCAGAAAGGCACAACTGGCACCCCCTTCCTCTTCAGTTTGGTGTGATGAGGGCTGCTTTCTGGCCAACACACAGACAATGTGCAACTGCTACAGGCAAGAGTAGAGCTGAGGGACTTTGAGATGACAACAACACAGCTGCTGCTTCAAAGTGCCTCCGATTCCCTTTCTGACACGTTCTCCTTTTTGGTCTCCATTCAGTTTGTTGTTTTTTTTGTTTTTTGTTTTTTGTTTTTTTTTTTTTTTAAAAAAAGAAAAAAATATTAAAAAAAAGAAAAAAGAAAAAAAAAGAAAAAAAAAGAAAGAAAACAAAGAAAGAAAGGCAGAGTGGCTGAAAGAGTGCATTATAAATGTGCTGGCAAGACCGATGAGACAACGCAGGGAAAAGCCTGTGCATGAAGCTGCAGAAGATGTAATATCAAAATGTGTCTAAAAGTAGTTTTTCCCTATTCATTTGTTCTTGGCTGTTTCTGTTGTTTACTCTGCTATTCTGTGATTTTTACCAATAAAAGTTCAATTTAAACTCTGTACAGAAAGGACTTCTCACCTTTCTGTACCCCTCAAGGATAGCTTACACAACCGTGTTATGGCTTTGCCCTTTCTAGATGAGGAATATGTTGATTTGGTTTCAGCTCATTAACTCTCTAAAGAATCTTTTCCAGCTTAGCTGTCTGGAATCACCTGTACTTCAGGATCAGGGCTTTTGTCCTCTTTGAATTTCTGAAAGGGTGTCCCAAATGGGACAGACACTACAAGGAAGCCCAAGGAGCTCCAGGGATTACTTCACGAGAAATAAGCATCCCCTCTTATGGTAATCACATGTTGTGTGTAGCATTTGGTGTTCAGGGATTCATAAAGGTTATCAGACAGGCATTTATAATAAAAAGTTCTTCCTGCTTTTCCTGGCATGCATGGGAAAGATGGGAGTGTTATCAGCCTGACATTTCTGTCAGAACTGGTATTTGAACCACTGGATGATTCTGACAAATGCCACCACTGTCGTCTGCTGCTCAGTTTTAATTATATCTGACTGAGGTTTTCAATGGCAGCAAGCAGAAAACTTAATTAGTTGGTTTAAAGGCTGATCTTCAGAGTTTGAAGAATCCAAACAGCTCTGCAATATTTCTGCACATAGGCTGCCATTTTCATTCTTATGATGCAAATCAGAAGAACCAAGGGTCCCACTCATAGGAAGAAAAACCAGAGAAATATTTACAGGAATATACATCAACAAAATACACCATTTCTGTACACAACATGTCAGCAAGGCAACCTCGTGTCTAAGAAACTGCTGCGCTGGCTCACAGGTGGGTCTCAGACAAATGGCAGCAGAATGCAGGCGAAAGATTGGGCACTCATGGGAGCATACAGCAAATGAACATCTGTTACCTTAAACAGAATGTATACATTTATTCTGCAGTGGACTGCAAGCGCTGCACTATTTGGAAAGACTGAAAGGCTGGTGTTTTCTCACACACCAATGCACTGTTCAAACAAGCTGCTTAAAAGAAGATTGCATTAACAATTTATACCACCTCCGTGTTTGCTTTCAGAGTGTTAATAAGATTATAATTCTACACTATATCCTGGAAAAACAAGCTTTAGTAAAAGGCAATGTCAAACTGCTAATCTGATGCAATTAGAAGTTAACGTTGCATTCACAGGCTGGCTGCAGGCTGCCTGTGGGAAAAAAACCCCAAACAACAAAACAACCAAAAATACATTGTGTTCCACAAACCCCAGGGCTGTGGGTTTGGGCACTTAATCCAATCACTCTCGTGGAGATGTGGGCTGGTATAAGATGGGCTTTGCTTGGTGGTGAGGTCACATGCTCTGGAATGTTGCTCTTGGTATCCTTTAGGATACTGCTGAATGTTGATATTTGAAAGGAATGGGCTGGATTTCATACATAAAATGTGCCAAGAGCTCTGTGTCTGTGAGCTGCAGTCAGGAGCCAAAGCACTTGATGACTTACACAGCCCACAGGACTGATCTGCTCTAATTGGCTTTCCCTGCACTTGCAAGCTTTGTGTTTGTAATTTATCATTGATCACAGAATCACAGAATTGCTGGGGCTGGAAGGCACCTCTGGAGATCACCTAGTCCAACACCCTGCTCAAAGCAGTGTCAGCTACAGCAGGTTGCTCACGATGTGTTCAGTCAGGCTTTGAATATCTCCAACCTCTGTGGACAACCTATGCCAGTGTTTGACCACCTCCATCATAAAAATCTTTTTCTTCTTTTTAAACTGATTTTCTCATATTTCAGTTTGGAGCCTTTTGCTGTTGATGAGCACCACTGAGAGGGGTCTGGCTCTATTTTCTTTACTCCCAACCCATCATGTATTTCTGCACATTGGTTAGATCCCTCTGACCCTTCTCTTCCCATACTTGAATTGTCACAGCTGTCTCTGCCTCTCCTCTTATGGCAGGTGCTCCAATCCTTAATGACGTGTGGGACCCTTCACTAGATTCAGTCCAGTATGTCCATGTCTGTCTTGTGTCTGCGAGCCCAGGACTGAACACAGCACTCTCCACTGATGTGATCAGGGCACATTGATGGCTTATGGTGTTCACCAGGACACCTAGGTGCTTTTCAGCAAAGCGGTGTTCCAGCCAGCTGGCTCCCAGTGTATATTGGTGCATGGAGGTTCACAGAATCACAGAATCACAGCTGCAGGGCTTGGCATCTCTCTTCATGGACCTTCAGGAGGTGCTTCGTGGTGCATTCCTCCAGCCTGGCCACATCCTTTTGAATGGCAGCACAACCAGTTGGTGTGTCAAACACTCCTCCCAGTTTTGTAATATTTCAAACTCGTTGAGTGTGCACTCTGCCACATTGGGCAGGTCATGGATGAAGCAGTTAAACAGGGGATAGGTGGAAAAAAAAGTGTCTAAGGAAATTTTATGGCTTCTATCACTGCAATCTCAGAGTCACAAATCTAGTTGAGGCCTCCCTGCCTGAATCCTGACTATGCTGCTATGCTGAGTCCCAGTCTACTGGACCTATACAGATCCATGCACCCATGTAGGTGTATGAATGACAAAAAGTGTGTACCCAGCTTCACTGCTCTTCCTCTGTAAGTAGAGGGGACCTTTTGTTCACTGTTCTGCTGAGCTGTCAATGGGCTAATGAAAAGATCCTCCTGTTGTGAGGGCAGCCTTACGTTGACCTGGGCTGTCACTTCTCTCCTCTTTCCTGTAATATTGTGTCCTTGATGGCTTACCCATCAGGGTAAGTATAAATAAATACCAAAAAAATCCCTCCTCACATTTTACAGGAGTTTGGGTTTAAGAAGCTCAGTCTCCCAACTAAAACTTGCATCATACATTTGCCTTGGATAATATTTCTGCCAGTGGCCATAAAGACAGTGTATCTATAGGATATGCCACCGGTTTTGTTCATCTTTGATTTTTCTAGACCATACATTGGTCTAGAAACCAGCTTTTTCTAGACTGTTGCACAATAAGCAAGCTCACAGTTTTCCTTTCTATTAATGGTTGAAAAGTTGGATTACTCTACTTCTAATGTTTTTCCTTGAGTATATTCAAGAAGGTAACAAAAATCTGTACTTGTTTAAGCATGGGTTTGGATCCATGTAGCAGGTAGCTGTTTTGTCAGAAGCCAGTGATTTGTACATCCTAAGGGAGTGACAGCTGGCACACCAAAACTAACAGGTCCCAGAGTGTTAGAAATCCAATTAATACATACATTACTGTGCCTAACAAAGGCCACAACATGGACAAATTCAAGTAAGTTGTATATTCAAGCTAGGTTTTGCAGTTTTTAACTAACAACTGCAGGAAACTTCCCATGCTGATTTTGCAGACTGCCCTTAGACAAGATCTCCAACTCTTCAGGGCCTCAGAATCTTTGGTGGTTTTTCTCTTAATTCCCACTGCAAGACAAGTAGCAGCATCCTTTCTTTCTCAAGGAAGCAAAACTCGAATTCATTGAGACTAACCATATTAAATCCACATTCTAAAGTGCACCAAGGCTTCCAGAGGAGCTGGGGAGTGAAATGACCGCATGGCCCAAGTGTCTTTCTGGAGGTCCCAGGATGGAGTGAGTCCTCTTTCCTTCTAAACACACTAATGTACATGGCAGTACCCTATTTCTGCAAAAGCACCTCATAGACCTGTCCCTTTGCTTGATGATGGCTGCTGCATCTGCCAGTGCAGACTCAGCCTTTTGGCTGAGCTGTCATTCTCCATCATCCAGCTAACACAATTATTTCTGTATTATAGACCTATTATTTGACACTGAACATACCTGGTTAATATGTTAGCTAAAGGGATGCTAAATAGTCTGCCGCCTTTAGCAGGGAATATTGGATGGTTTTGTCTTTGAAAAGTCCCACTGGTCTTTCCTTTGTGAATGGCTGTAAATTGCTTACTGGAACTAAAATGCCACTTTTTGTCCAATTCTTTCTTGATTTTACCCAGGAGGTACACAGAAGAGGTTGATTAAATTGCTTGGTGTGCTCTCAGTCTGAAAGAGACACATGACTCTCTCAGCATATGTATTCAGGAGCCTTTAAAAACAGGGGAAAAAAGGTTTTCATACCCAGTTACCTGTTGTCCATCCCTTTTTTTAAAGGCATTAAAATACTTGAAGACAGACTTTTTTCACTCTGCTAAAGGTTTCAATAATTTTCTCTGTTTTTAGAGATGATTAAATTCATCTATTAATTTTGGAGGACAGGTAAATCCTGAGGAGCAGCTTGGTGTTGGAGAATCCAGAGATGACAGTACTAAAGATGCCTTGGTAGATGAGGATGAGGATTGGGTTAGGGATCAGTTGAGCAATCTGGACATCCATAAATCAATGGGTCCGGATGGAATGCACCCAAGGGTGCTGAGGGAGCTGGCACAGGTCATTGCTAAGCCACTCTCCATCATCTTTGGTAAGTCATGGGCAACAGGAGAGGTGCCTGAGGACTGGAGGATAGCAAATGTCACTCCAGTCTACAAGAAGGAGGACCCGGGTAACTATAGACCGGTCAGCTTCACCTCCATCCCTGGAAAGGTGATGGAACAACTTGTCCTTGGCACTATCTCTAGGCACATCAAGGATGAGGGGGTCATTAAGAGTAGTCAACATGGCTTTACCAAGGGTAAGTCATGTTTGACCAACCTTATAGCCTTCTATGAGGAAATAACTAGGTGGATAGATGATGGTAGAGCGGTAGATGTGGTTTATCTTGATTTCAGCAAAGCATTTGACACTGTCTCCCACAGCATCCTTGTAGATAAGCTGA
>VZRW01013121.1:46812-86841 GCA_013398125.1 Aegotheles bennettii
GGAACTGCTTGAGAGAGTCCAGCGCAGAGCCACTAAGATGATTAAGGGAGTGGAACATCTCCCTAATGAGGAAAGGCTGAGGGAGCTGAGTCTCTTTAGCTTGGAGAAAAGGAGACTGAGGGGTGACCTCATCCATGTTTACAAATATGTAAAGGGTGAAGGTCAGGATGATGGAGCCAAGCTTTTTGCAGTGACGTCCAATGATAGGACAAGGGGGAATGGATACAAACTGGAGCATAGGAGGTTCCATGTGAATATAAGGAAAAACTTTTTCACTGTGAGAGTGACAGAGCACTGGAACAGGCTGCCCAGAGAGGTTGTGGAGTCTCCTTCGCTGGAGACATTCAAAACCCGCCTGGATGCGTTCCTGTGTGATGTACTGTAGAGGAACCTGCTCCGGCAGGGGGGTTGGACTAGATGATCCTTCGAGGTCCCTTCCAACCCTAGAATTCTGTGATTCTGTGATTCTGTAAAGCAAGATAAAATAAAAGAAGAATAACTCAAATCTTTCCAAGGCTCTCAGTAAACATCCAGTTGTTTGTGAGTGGAAAAGAAAGCCACTTTGGATCCACTTCCATTCCTCAGAGCGCAGAAACTAGAATGGACATTACTCCTTTTCAAACCAGAAAAAATGATGAGGCATTCAACCTTGCACTGAAAACTGAGATGAGGTAAAATATGAGATATTCTGTAAATATAAACCATTTAAAATAAAATGATACAGATGACATAAATGTATAAAAATTGTTACTGACATGAATAATTCACTAACTATTGCATGGTATAAGTCACCAACTAATGTGTATTACGTGCCATTTAATAGTGGATATATGTGAAGAAATATGGAAATTGGAATACTTTAATAACTCTCTATATGAAAGATGATGAGACTGCCTAAATGATTAAGAGGAAGATATGTTATAATGAACTAAAGCCACTCGAGTGTAAGGTAATTTTAATTCAAATCTCCATCTGCTTATGTATAATTAAGACTCATTTAACAAGTTAATGCCTAACAGAGAGAACTGATAAGTTTGGTTTTAAAGAGCTTAAGAGAAGTAAATTAAACTGTCGAGTTTGAGGAGCTTTCATTTGAATTCCCTGTTCCTGAACCAAAATACAATCTTTCAGAGGCATTTCTTTACCCTGACCATCAGCCAGGTGCCAAACTTAGGGAGGAAAAGGGGGCAAGAAAACAGAATATCCTTTTTTTTAATTTTAATTTTTGATACCATGTCAAGTCAGGAACTTGACAGCATCTTTGCTAACATGAATATTTATAATGTTCAACCTGCTCACTGTATAGTGTCTATACACCATTAAGAAGAGATTTTGTATGCCATCAAAAATATTTATGCATTGCAGAGATTGCCAGTGGGGTTAAATAACCTATGAAAATAAGAGGGTTGCCTTTGAAGTGCAAAACAAGTAATATTTTGATCTGTGGTAAATGTTAAGTGATATTCGCCCACTTAACTTTATATTTCATTCTTTCTTCAAATACCTTTCCTGCAAGGGTCCAGTAGTCAAAACAGTGACTTCGACCTTTTCATCTTTCATCATACAATTTTAATTTCCTTCTTTTGGATTCTTATCCACTGTCAAGATGAGCGTTTCCTATATTCACTTCATACTTAAAATTCTCTGTGCTCTTGGTTTTTTGTCACTGGAGTCAGACATCAGCTTTGATTTGCTCCTAGCACTTAGCAATAAGTTAAACACTTTTGGGACTGTACTGGAAGAACAAATACCACTATATGTCCAGTGCTTATTGCACTGCAGATGTTTCTAAATGAAGTAAGACAAAAAATTAAAGCTATGAGGTTGGATGACATTCACCCAATCTCAATAAATGGCTGACACAAGACATTGCTGCAATATTTGAAGCTTACTGTTTTGTTCCCAGATTTTCCTAATCTGCTTTAGTATAAATCTAAGAGCAGAAAAAATAGGGACTGAGTTGTTTAAAATATATAAAGGAGTAGAACCAATGTCCTACTTGTCAAATGGAGCTTTGGGCAATGGAATTCCTTAAAATTGAACAGAAAGTGGAATGTTCCTTTGTGTATACATCCATAGATTAACACAATTCACCATTTGTAGCAAGCCTCTTCATTATAAAAGCATTTAGGTTAATGTACACTTTGTATGTTGCTGTGTGTCTCACAAACAAGGGAACATACGTTTGAAAAGGTCTTCCTTTCCTCCAAGACTCAAAAATGCACTCTCTACAGAGAAGTCACCAAAGACATTTGCAGCACTTCAGCAGAATGAGCTTCAAGTGGCATAGGAAACGTACCAAATGAACCAAATGATATAAAATCGACTAGAGATAGAAACTTATGGTTATAGTCAGAGAAGAGTTTCCATTTGTGTTGATAAGCTGATCTGTGAGAAAAAGAAATGCTTCTTTTAGTGAAATCCCCCCTCCAATATTTATTACCTTTTAAGTTCAGAAAAATCTTGATTCTAAAACAAAGAGGGAAAGAGAGAGAGAGATATGGAAAGAGAAAGAAAGAATAAAAGAACAAAAGAACAAAAGAAAGAAGGAGACTTAAAAGTGCAAGATGAGTCTACAGAGCCAAGAAATTAAGATTTTTAAATCAAATTTAAAATATGAATGCAAAAAAGAAACGTTAGAAGCTCATACCTACACCATGAACTAGTCTGGAGTGGGAGGATGCATACATTTTTTCTGTGAAACATTGCTGATGGCCCTTCCCTGGTCCCTGAGTATATCCCAGAACACAACAGGCTGGGACTCCCCTAATTTCCTGGATGACACTGTCACATCTGGATTTTGGGATGCCAGAGGATACTGTTTTGGAACATCTTTGTACCTTTACTGAATAAATAAGCTTTCAGCAGGGAGTATCAGCATGAGACAGACTAATTAGTTAGTGAGGACTCAGTCCTGTGCTCTGCCCCTCCCCATGGTCTAGTGGCTGTGAAAAGCAGCACATACACGTGGATGTAACTCAGCTGTCAGTTTTATGTTACAGTTCTTGTCAGTAGTCAACATCATACCTGTAGCCCAGCCCCATTATCCACAGCTATCGCTCTGAGTATGGTGTATGAGACAATCCCTTCCTTCAAGTTACTTCATCTTGCTTATAAAAAAATAGAAAAAAATAGGTGTCCAACACGGCTCACTGGCCAAACAGTTTATGTTTGTCAAGTAGTCTTCACCATGTAAGCAATCTTTACAACAGAATAATTCTACTTCTTAGCCTCTCTGGTATCAATGTTTTGGGCTGCTACACAAAGGGCTTTCCTTTCCTGGATCAGAACCAGCTGAGTTTTGCTAGAGAAGGCAAGACCCTTATTGGATAGGAGCAGGAAAATCTGTGCATAGCTGAAGTCTCTCACAGCCAGAGTCAGACCCTTTCCCCAAGAGAACAGGAATATCTGAAAACCTGGGCAAAATCTATACATGATGCATCTATCTGTAACTAAAAAGTGAAGTGCCTAGCCTCACAAATGCAGCAATAGCAATCCAAGGGGAATGCTCCTCATTAAACAAAGGAATGTGCTTCAGAGCAAAGACGTTTAAAGAAAAAAAGCTGCTCATGATCCCTCTGCAATATCTTCTCCAGTGTGCATTAGCCAATCGGCCTCTCTCAGAGTAACACCACCAGGTTTATGACAGCTGCTCTGTTTTGCTTCAGCCAAACTCCCCATCACATTCATTTTATTCTGGCTCCTCAGGAGCATTTAATGATCTGAAAAAGCAGTAGGTCCATAAAATGGATATTAATAGAGCACTTAGCACATACATGTTTGTGATTAACAGCTTAAAGGTTAAGAACACAAGTAAAACAAAAACTGGAGTAATTCCAGCCTTGAGTCAGGGAGTATGTTAGCACAGAAGTCATGCCATGCACCAAGGGTGCTGTTCTAAAATTTGTACCAAGAAATGGGAGTTGAACACTGGTTAAAAAAAAAAAAGTCAGGCATCATGATATTAATGAATAATTTAATTCCCAGAAGTTCAGAAAGCGTAATGCTAAAGTTGCTGTATCATCTCTTCTGAGATCTCTGTAGCACTCTTACAGGCCAAAGCATCAAGTACAAATTAGATCCATCTCTGATTGCTCTTGTTCAATTTAGAAGGTTTAGTTTATTGTCAAGATGATACTAAATATATAATTTTCCCTTTAAACTTTAGTACTCAACATTGGAGAGGAAGATCCAGGGATCCCACAGATTTTAGCCTTACTTAGGGTGAGCAATGCTCCTAAATCAGCTGGCAATATAGTCAAGTGACACAAGACAACTCTTTTTACAAGGCCATCTTGTTGGCCTTTTCACAGGAAAAAAATACCTCCCACTAGTCTCAGCTGGATACCAGGGTTGAGGGAAGGATGGGGGGACCTGAAGTCCTTCCCCAGCAGTGAGATGGCCATGATAACACACCTATGCAGGTCCTCTTCTCTGCCTTTTTCTCTTTATTCCAGAGCTGCAAGCAACCCCCCAAAGCAAGATCTGGTCTGGTTCCAATTGGAAAGCATTTTTATTTTTATGTTCCTTCATATGAAAAAAAATAGTTTTCACAATGGACAACTGTTCTTTTTTTAAAAGATTTATGACAACATGAAAAGTGTTTTGTTTCTTCTCTTTTAATATGCCTTGGTGCTAAAATGTTATTTTCCTCATTAAAAATTACGACATTTGGAAAAAATTATATGCAGGAATAAACAGCATGTGGGATGTCAGCCTTGGATTTCACTGATAAAGAACTAGTGGGACGAGGGAGTGCAACCCTGAGTCCTGCCCTGCAGAGAAACCAGCTGAGAGCAGTGGGTAGCAAATCATTCACCTGTCATTCAGCCCCTCTGCATCACCACCCCAGGACACTTTGCAGCCCTGCTCCAGGGTCACATGTTTATTTTACATGCTAGCAATAATGATTACATGCTAGCAATAATGATCCTGTCCTGGTGGACAGGAGGATGACCATGAGCCGGCAATGTGCCCTTGTGGCCAAGAAGGCCAATGGCATCCTGGGGTGCATTAGAAAGGGGGTGGTTAGTAGGTCAAGAGAGGTTCTCCTCCCCCTCTATTCTGCCTTAGTGAGGCCACACTTGGAGTATTGTGTCCAGTTCTGGGCCCCACAGTTCAAGAAGGACATGGAACTGCTTGGGAGAGTCCAGCGCAGAGCCACTAAGATGATTAAGGGAGTGGAACATCTCCCTTATGAGGAAAGGCTGAGGGAGCTGGGTCTCTTTAGCTTGGAGAAAAGGAGACTGAGGGGTGACCTCATCCATGTTTACAAATATGTAAAGGGTGAAGGTCAGGATGATGGAGCAAAGCTTTTTTCAGTGATGACCGATGATAGGACAAGGGGCAATGGTTGCAAACTGGAGCATAGGAGGTTCCATGTGAATATCAGGAAAAACTTTTTCACTGTGAGAGTGACAGAGCACTGGAACAGGCTGCCCAGAGAGGTTGTGGAGTCTCCTTCGCTGGAGACATTCAAAACCCGCCTGGATGCGTTCCTGTGTGATGTACTCTAGGTGACCCTGCTCTGTCAGGGGGGTTGGACTAGATGATCTTTCGAGGTCCTTTCCAACCCCTAGAATTCTGTGATTCTGTGATTCTGTGATCACAGCAAACCACAACACTTCTCCCAAAAACTGCTTAGGGACGAAAGGAAATGTCACTTAACCGTAGTTATGAAAAAAGGATAGAAAACAATGGGCTAGTGGAAAACCCCCAGATTAAGGACTGGGCAGGGACATGCCGATTCCAGCAGGTGAAGAAGGAGGGAAAGGGTGGCTGGGCTCTGGCATGTGTCAAGCTAGAACCCATGTCATGGTGTGCCACCAGCAGTGTTGCTGTATCACCTCTAAGTCTCTTTGTCTCTCACTAGATTTTGACTGAGTTCCTCAGATTTGGATGCATTTCCATTTACAGCCTATTAATACTGTTGAGGCCACACCTCAAATACTGTGTTCAGTTTTGGGCCCCCCACTACAAGAAGGACGTTGACATGCTGGAGTGTGTCCAAAGTAGATCAACAAAGCTGGTGAAGGGTCTGCAGGTCTTAAGAGGAGCAATTGAGGGAACTGGGGTTGTTAAGTCTGGAGAAAAGGAGGCTGAGGGGAGACCTTACTGCTCTCTACAACTACCTGAAAGGAGGTTGTAGTAAGGAGGGGGTCGGTCTCTTCTCCCAAGTAACAAGTGATAGGAGGAGAGGAAATGGCCTCAAGTTGCACCAGGGGAGGTTTAGATTCGATATTAGAAGAAACTTTTTCACTGAAAGGGTTATCAAACACTGGAACAGGCTGCCCAGGGAGGTGGTTGAGTCACCATCCCCGGAGGTTTTTAACAGACTTGTAGATGTGATGCTTAGGGACATGGTTCAGTGCTGGACTCAGTATAGTTAAGTTAATGGCTGGACTTGATAATCTTAAAGGTCTTTCCCAACCAAAACAATTGTATGATTCTATGATTCTATTCTAATATATCATCTCTAGAAATATTATTTACTTGTTTCTCTGATTATTCTCTATTACTTAATACACACACACACACCATCCAGTTAGGTCTTTTCTCTAATTAGACATGGGTTTTTATAATTTTATTTCTCAGTCATGAAATAATGATACTACATTTTCTGAAGATTAAGGTTGTTCTCTGAATTCAGGTGTCATAATAGTTTCAGAGGAGCTCTGAGTCATGATTTACTAATGGGAAGAAAATAGTAAGTACTGTGTCAAAGGGAAAGGCATAACAGTAGCCATTATCTGGCGCTGATGGCAGCTGAACTCTGATTAGGAATGAGACCTGTAATCACTGGAATGGAATGAAGGAAACAGCCAAATCCCTGTGCTTTGATGTCTCCAGAGAAAGTATGTGCACCTTCCCAGGTGACTTAGGTTAGTCTAAGACAATTCCCTGGCTCAGATGGAGGGACAATCTGGTAATGGTCCCTTGAAGCAGTACTGTATCACCCTGTGATCCCTTCTGGCCTTGGATTCCCCACTTTTTCTAATTTAACGGGAAATGGTGGAAGTATTCTTCATTGTGCATGAACAGTTGTATGTTTAGTGAGGATTTAGCATGTTTTCCTGAGTCTGGTGGGGAGAATTTTCTGATTATCAAACTGTGAACTGCCAGTGGCGTAATTTTCCTAAGCACTCGGGGAGCAATGTTCTTACGGTATTTACATGCCTGGAGATGCAGAGAGCACTGCCAATGCCTACTGGTGCCAAAAGTGGTTAGAAAATAAATGACTGATTTCCAGAACAGGATAATTTGGAAACACCATAATGTGCCTTTCTGCACCTTTAAGCGTATCTTTTAAAGCCTGATGCCAAGTGACTTCAGCACCTAATCTTGCCATCAAAAGCACTTCAATCAGGAACTGCTGTGAGTCATGTGACATGTCAGGACATGCCAGGAACAAGAAAAATGGGGCTACTAGGTAAAGCCTTCAGCCCTGCTGACTGCCCAGGACTAGTCATTTCATCTTGTCATAACTCAGTGGGCTGCCAGCAGCAGCAGCTCAGAAGATGCCCCAGTGTCTCTGCTTCAGGGAGAGACAAGGAGACACAATGCCCTACTCCATCAGGCACCCAGATAGCAAGTTCACCTTGCTCCCAAGCCCCAGTCAGCTCCCACTGGGGCTCTTCTAAATCACTTGGATGCTCCTCAATAATAAAGTTAAACCCCTAACTCATTTAGATGCCTTTCATTCTTCCTTTTTCCTTAACTTACCTTCTGTTAAAATATCAGTGACAGCCATGGCTAGCTGTTCCTGCACAATATTTGGCTCAAAGTTAGGCACATGGTCTGCTTATGTTTTGTACGTGTTGAACAAATAGCAGGCTCAGCTGGGGAAAGGACATGCAGTAGTTACTGACAGCCTAAAACACAGTAATATATCAATCAACTAAAATAGCAGATGAGAAAAAACCAGGAAGACCCACTCAGTCCTACGTGCTCTGCAAAATGAAAAACTAATTCATAAAAACTAGTCTTTGGAATTGTGTCCCACGTTCCTGCAATCTCTATATGCTGTTAAAATCATGCACAGTGAAATGACTTACCCTTTAAAGGCAAATGCTCAATTTAAATAAAAAAAATATTGACTTTTTTTTTCTTAAAGATAAGCAATAATTTATTTCTCTTTCATCTTCACAATTATCACATACTGCCCAGCTACATGACCAATGCCACTACATAACACAGGAGAATTGCCCACCTACACTTTACTTGGACAAATACAATTGCAATTTACAGATTAAATGTACTGTACAATGTGTGTTGGAAAAATGCCATTCTTATCTATACGATGGGATGTAGCACATGATTTATAAACAGGTGCACTCTAAGATGTAAAACTTTAAAACTTGTTAAGCCAAGGATACAATATAAAGCATTTTGTTTTGGTATTGTATTGTTACTAAAGTAGAAAAAAGAAAACTAGAGAAATAAATCCAGATCTTAACTTACAGGATAAGTATTAGGTTAAGAAATTAATTAGTTTCTCCATTTTTTTTGTTTTACTTTTCTTTTTCTTTTCTTTTCTTTTTTTTTTTTTTTTTTACAAATGAACAATATGAATATACTGCAGGATAAAGAAAGACTGCCAGATAAAGAAGGTACCATTATATGAAAACCAAATGAAAAATTACCAGGTAATTTTGCTTACAAAAAAGGTCAAACTATAAACAGTCACAAAATATATAAAAATGCCACATTGAACGAGGCAATCGTACTCTACCTAAACTGGTAGTATACTCTCTGAAAGAAGCTGTGTTCATACAGTAGTAACTGATAAAAAGGCATTGTGCACTCTTGTGCCATCTGGAGATTTAGCACCATGTGTCATCAGTTCTTGGATTGTCATCCAGTTGTCCAAGATTTTCTTGTTTCTCTTTTTCATCATCTTTTTGTGACTCAGTTCAATAATGTTAATTTCCTTTTTGCCCTCGCTGCCACTCTGCGGACTTTCCTTAAGACACTCCAGCCTGCTCCTCATCATGAACTCCCGCCGCCTCCTCTGCTCCTTAGCTCGCACCAAATGCTGCTTCCGTTCTTCTTTGCTCCAGTAGCGACCCATCTTCATCTCACTCATCGTATCATCATCTGTCGTCATCCCACTGCGCTCCTCTTTAATTTTTAAGGCACGTTCCTTCAGGATTCTGTCTCGAACTGGTCTCTTTGTGATGTACCTTGTCCCATCACTCCTTATTTTCACTTTCCATTCCATCTTGGGCTCTGCACACTTCTGCGAGTCTTTGCACATGCTCACCAGGCTGAGCTGGCTTTGGGCATACTCCACAGCAGATTTCTGCTGGATCAGTTGCATATAGCTTTGATAATGCTTTGCATGAGCGGGTATATTCCCATACCTGTAAGAAGAGCTGTGATATGGAGACAGGTAGGGAATGTGCTCGTTGTTTTGCTTTTCCTGGTCTGTGAATTTGCTGCTTTCTGATGCCAGCACTGCATCCTCAGTGGCACTGTTTTGCTCAGTGGATTTGGTTTTGGCTGAGGCTGTCTCCCTGTTGCTTTGTCCTGAGGGTGACTGATTAGCCATGATTGTGCTCCTCATGTTTTTCCTATTGGTGATGCTGATCATCCTCTGGAGAGAGTTATCGGGGGATCGCTCCACCGTCAGCGGAGTGCTCCTGCAACTTTCGGCTGTGTTATAGGCGCTGGAGCTGTCCTTGTCGGACTTCTCAGGGTGCTCCATGATGTCATCCAGTTTGCCTCTTTGTACATCTATGCTGGTGTTATAATTCCTGAACCCTTCATGATGTAAAGCCCAAATGTCTCCATACTGATCCCTCACCTTCTGAAGCCGGTGAGCTTGCATAATATTCTGACATTCAAGTTCAATGTTCCTCAGTTCCTCGTTGAGTAGTTGCAGCTCATGCTCCACTCCATCTTGCGCTCTTCTGTTGCACTCTATTGTGCTGCTCGAGTAATACAGGTCATACTCCTCATGGTTTTGAATCTTGCACTTCAGTTCCAACAGCTGCCGAAATCTTTCGCATTCCTCCTCTGGGTTTCCAATGAAATCAGATTCAATGTATTCCCCAGACACAAAGCTTTCATTGCACTGGAGCTCAACACTTCCTAAGGTATCTTGGCTATGGCCCAGCTCCCGTTTTCTCTGCAGGGTAGCACTGTTCTGCTCCTCAGGAGCATTTTCTTGCTCTGAGCTCTCATCATTACGCAGACTTTCATCTGTAGGTCCCACCCCACTGTCCTTCTCATGATTGTTGGATGATGAGGTTGCAGTGTCTGTAGTGCCATCCTCCTCTTCATGTTTCTTTGGCTAAAAAAATGAGCAAACCAAAATGATTATCAGATGCAGACCATATTACATGAGAATATTTTCCAGCTCTGTTTTGCTTAAACAGCTGGGATCTGATTTAAGCTGAACTAAAACAGATCACTAAACAGCAGTCCTACTGCTCATTGTTTTTAAACATTTCTGAGAGTCACGCTGTGGTGGCCATACCGAGTGAGGTAGATGAATTACAGCACTAGTGACATATCTTCTGAAGTCCGGAAAGAAGTATTTCCCTCTCTAGCTAAGCCATCTCTTTGCAGTGCTTAAAGATAATGATCACCAGATGGTGAACTGTTTTTTATTCTGGGTTATGGCCAGAGACTAGTATAGCTGAAATCCTCTCAAACTTGGGGAAAAAGTTTCAGTACTTGTATCACTTCAAAAAAATAGAGCAAGCAGCCAATCAGACAATGACTAGTGCAATCTAAGAGGGTGCAGAAAGACTATTTTCATCAGTGGGGCTTTTTTTTTTTTTTAAACCAATGAACTCCTTGTTTGCTCCATGGAGACAGGCAGGGTTGAAGCCTGCAGAGGGCCAGCCTGTTCCGCTACACCCTCTACAGCCCTCTTTCACACTTCTTGTTTTCAGTAGTCTTTTTCTAAAACACTGTTAATTTTGAATTCTAGGATTTTGCTCAAGTACACCTCTCTCCATTGCATCCCTGGAGACCGTTTTTTTCCCTAGTTGGAGCTTATGTTCCTTAGAAATAAAAAAAGCCTTTTACCTTTAAGTGTAGAACAACACAGTGCTCACCATGGGCATAAAGTCAAGCTTTTAGGCTGTTGTTTTTTAATTCACACTCCACTCAGTGTGCCTAACCTATTTATATTCTCAACCTATTTATATTGTCAAAAAATGTGAGATAATACCTCCCTGAAGAGAGAGATGCCTTTTATTTTTCAAACTGGATAAGCAAAGAATTTCCTCTATTCCCCTTACAGAGCAATCATGCAGAGTGCAATTTGTATGGCCTGTTTGCCAAATATCTAAGTGTACATAGTAACAACAAACACCATTTTTATTTTAGGAGGTATAATTGCATAATTATGTATAATGGTAGCAATAATCAGGGGAGAAAAAAGGTACAGTGCACTCAGTGAAAGGAAAAAAACTCAAAGAGGCCACTGTCATAAATCCCCTTTTCTCTGCTTTGACAGACAGTAAACCAGGATGAAAACGTGTCTCCTATCTCATCCTTTCTCCTCTCTTTATGTGAACCTCATGATCACACACCCTTCAGTTGTAAGGAAAAAATAATGGCCTAGTCTCAGAAAAACAAAAATAACCTCCACCCCCAAACGCAAAGGAATAGTGGAATAAAATAAATATTGAAAGAAACACAACACCAGGAGAGTTCAGTATCTGTGACAGAGTAGTTAAAAATTTCTGGAAAGATGTTAACAATTTGCTGCCAGACAAGATCTACAAATAAAAACTTCTCTTTAAAACTGTAGCACACATTTTACGCTCATCCCTTTGCACATACAACATGCAGATGATAACAAAATGCACAATAAACATACAATTCTCATGCAGCTTGGGCAGCCACATCAGCAACGTGCCAATTACGATCTCTCACTCTCCCAAAACGGAGAGAAACTCTCTCCTTGAATTGAAATGTCATGGAACAGAATGTATTCAGTGTTATTCAAGGGATCATGCAAAGGTTCAGTGGTTCTTGATGATGTATGGTCAGAATTCTCTAGAAACTAGATTTTGAAACTGCAAGGAACAAAGGCAGACTTTAATGCAAATTCTGCAAGTTTTAAAAATTCAGTGGTATGTATTTTCCTCATCTAAGACTGTTTGCTTAAAAAACAAGGGTATCTTGTCACAGGAAGAAGAAATATGAAGAGCAGTACGAATAACACTTGAAGTAATTACTGTAGAATTGTTCTAGAATTATCATTTATTTATTCTTTCTTTCTCTCTATGCATTGAGGTAAGGGTGCATAAAGTATATTGGAACATTTCTTATTAAGACTCTTGTTATATTTTTCCAAAGTGGCTGCAATACTTTATTTCCATTTTCTGGAGCAGCTGGAGAAGTGATGGGAATGCAATGTCTTCCTACATCACCTGCTTTTTAAGAGTTCTAAAATGTCATATTTTACACAGAGAAAAAACCCAATGTCTAGAGACTTCTTCATGAAAACCAACAGTAACCAAAAAGAAGGGCATCCCACCAGCCAAGTGTCCAGGGCATTCACCAGGAATGCTGGAGACTTAGGTTTAATTTGATATTTTTCTAGTTTACATCCTCCTGGTGAGTGCTGCTACATGAGCTGTTGTGGTCCCTTCTCTCGCCTGCTTTGGAGTTGCTCTAGCTTGTTATAACTTCCTTTGCCCCCAAACCTTTGTGCAGAGAAGTGACTCCAGTCTGGGTCACCTACACTTCACCCCAGCCACTGCAGCGTGTAACCCATGTTCCTCACTGCTCCAGAAAATATTTAACTACTGACACGAGGGAGAACAGCGCCACCAGATGCTGGGAGTGCTATGCTGCAGAACAGCCAGGAATTTGGGTGCTGGCCCCAAATGCAGGGCTCCATTCACATTTAGCAAACAAAGAGGGCCAGGATCTGCTCTCTCTGCCCCTAAGGGTGAGTGATACAGCACAACTTGGGTGTATCCATACGACTAAATCTGTCTTACTCCCTAAACAATGGCTTATCCATACTGTGTCAATACAGCTTACAGGAGTTGAGCTCCATGATGCTTCCTCTGATGCCTCCAGCATGGTGTCACACGACTAAAGCATATATTTGAGCACTTCTGAAAAAATCCCTTAATGTGTCTATTTGTATAGGTGTTGAAACAGACTTTACAGTTTGGGCACACACAAACAACACTTTCAGAATTAGTGGCTCTTGTTTTCCACACCACTTTTATCAACAATTCAAACTTTGTTCCTTTAGCTTCCACTTGATTTAGACTGACTGAATATAATAAGCTGCCATCTACTCAAGTTACACGATCCATAATTAACATACACAAAAAGATGTAAACAAAGCAAACCCTGCCTTTCCAGTCTAACAGAAATCAGATGAATGGGATTGATTTGACCAAATGTAAATGTCTATAGATCAGGCACCTGAATGTCAGGTAGTCACTTTGGTTTCCCCTCCCCGTCAGAAGGAACAAGTGCCTGTACAATCAGATTCTTCTCAACCTAAAGCAGACATCCACATCACATTAAATCTTTCTCCACTATGTGGACACTTGCTGCTAGTTCAATTAAGAAAATGGAAAGTAATATAGATATTTATTGTGCTGCATATATATTGAGATATATTTTTTAAAAAATCCACTATGACTCAAGTAAGGTAGCCCCTGGACTTGTCATGCTTGCCAGAGCTCCTAAACAGGTGCAGACCGAGCAAGCTTTTACAACATGAGATTATTTTATTTTGAAAGGTAGCAAGCCTAATTCCAGGTTAAGTCCCTTCTGAAAAACAAGAGTCTCCAGTTGCCAGTGCATTGCATTTCTCAGTGTTACCTATTACCTACTCCAAACAAAGTGTTTGTTTTCAAATGTACATTGTCAATCTCTTCTACAATTACTTCTGTTTGAAATACCAAAGGGCTCCTTAGGCCTCATCTTTGCAGTGAGAACTCAGATAATGAGAAGGCAAACCTGGTGATGCGTACAATCAAGCAATAAATGAACCTCAAAAGATTCTGTGTTTCAGCTCCAGCAAGCATTCATGCCTATGAAGTGGCTAATCTTGCAGGAATTCAGGCACTGTTCTATTCTCATTTTACAATTTACAATGTATATTGGGACTCAAAACCCAGGCTGATACTAAAGTTTGAAGGCAGTGAGATTCAGTCAAAGGTTTTAACAAAGGTAGTAGCCGCTAGGCTCTCTTGTCAGTCTCTGACAGTGAGAAAGGAGATGGACCACAGTGAGAGGAACCTCCAGTGGCAGGCTAACCATGAGGTACTCCAGCCACGAGGGAAGACTGAGATTGATTCAGCAGTGCACTAAAAGGGAAAATGCTCTTCTTCAAACAATGCTGTTCTTTTAAAACAGGCCTGTCTCAAAAAAGAATTTCCCTCAGATATTTTCACTGTATTTCAGCTTTGAATGAGCTTGAATGAATTTTTTTATCCAATTCTTTCTCTTCTTAATAGGTTTTGATATATTCTGTGAAATTGATAAGAATTTCTGCATGGCAGATGTATGGTGTTATTCTGAAAGTTATCTCTGCTGCACAATGAACTGTGATGTTGTAAAGGGGAAGGAATACAATGAGTTATAAAAAATGGAGACTTACATTTTTCCTTGAGGTTTATTGGACTATTCTAAACAGAGACGATACAATTCTTGATTATATTCTATAGAGTGGCTCAAAAACATACAGAAAATTCATGACTATCTACTTAATTCCTCTATTCCAAAGTGTACCAGATTCTTCTGTGGCAGCTCATACTAAAAGTTAAAATGGCATTCTGTAAAACTGACTTGTATTTGAAGGATATTCTGCTGTAGTGTGTAGACATTCCTGCAGCTCACAAGATTAATGATGACAGATGATTATGAAGCCAGAGGACTGTGTTTTGGTTCACAAAAATCAAGGCTAGCACTAGAGCAAAATATCCATGGCCAGCCGGGGAGCTTGAAGATGCTCAGCTTGGCCACAGGCAGCTACAAGAGTGGTTTCATTGCTCTGATAGATTATGTGATTCACCTCAGGAAACTGCTAGGTTTCCCAGCCTAACAAGGAGTAAAGAACCAGTTTTTTGACTTGCCGAGTCACTATATTGTCTAGAGAGACAGCAGCTGTCACAATTACTGATGCCCCATTACACACCAAGCTGCATTTGGTTGATTCGATTACTCATCAGAAGGGCAAAGAATTGTCTGGCTGTCCTGGAATTCCTTCAAGCAACCCGGTGTCAGATACCAACAGAGCACAAGTGACCATATTTTTTTCAAGTGTAGCTCTCATCTACAGTAATACAAAATCTCAATAGGGAAGATTAAAAAATCCTTAGTATAAAATCCCAATGAGGAATAAAAAATCTCAATGAAAACACTTCAGAGAACACCACTGTTCAATAATTAACACTGTCTGCAACCCAAATTCATTGAAAAAGCCAAAGTTTGACAAGAACTTGGGAGTGCAAGGTCACAAATGTGAAGTGATATCAGAGGCCCCAACACATTGTGTGAGGGGCTAGTAGGGGTTTGTAGGTAGACCTGCTTAAGAATTTCCTCTAGAAGTGGGGGTTTGTGTGAAAATGTCACTGTGTGAAGGAAATTGTTTTGTAAAGAAGAAGTGTTCTTTTTGATAGGAAATCTTTTGCTATCTGAGATAAAATTTGTGGTTAAAAAAATAAACAGAATGCCAAATATCAGCTCAAAGGAGCTAGCAATGCAGTAGTTTGTACATTCAACCTAGGAAACTGAGGCTTGGATCACTGCCTGGAAAAGAGGGTCATAACTAAAAGGCCACTATAAATCCTGTTGCAAGGGTCCCTTCATCTCTGACCCTGGAGTTATTCCACTTTGTGTAAATAATTAAATGCCTGAAAGATCAAGGATTTGTAATCTGATCTATCATATTCCAGATAATTGACTTAATTATTCTGTCAATGCCTCTGTCCCAATGAATATTTAATTTATGTACAGTGAATAGCTTTAATAGCAGCTATCACAAAGCGTCAAGACTGGAGGGGAGGTAAGGAGGAAAGAGACTAGATGCACATTCAGGCCCCCAGTGTGGACCAGGTGGTGAGATATTTGAAGCCAGTTCTCCTGTTAGCCAAATAAGCTCCCTGGTTTCCAGAAGAAGGAAGGCTCCCACAGTCTTTCTCCCACTCTTCATCTAAAAAAAAAAAAATGCCTCAGGCTCTGCTTTCAAGTAATTTAGAATGGGGAAAAAATGTAAGTCACAAATTTTCATGGGTGGAAAAACAGTTTCTCCCCAGCTGCCCATACAAAGAAGCCAGGAGATGAAGTTGGATTTTATTTTGCTGGCTCCACACAGGTGTGCATGCTGACAGATCATCGGATTCATGTGTGGACAAGGTCACTTATGCCTTCCACAATAAAGTACAACTGAAAAGACTCATCCCTCGATGAAACTGTATGGCTGGGGGTGCACATGCATCTTTGCCACAGTCACACCGCTTACAGCACATATGGACAGGTAAAAGTCAGGATAGCAGCAAGCTGAGATTATGCTAACAATATGCTTATTTGTCTCCATTAACAAAACAAATGCCGAGCTGTGCACTGTAGGTACAAGAAAAATACACTTGTATTACCAAAACACCTGTTGTTTATTTTAAACACCTCTTCCATCTTGTTTTGCAAGCTCTCTGGTGCAAGGGCTGGCTCATACTTCACATGCATACAAGAGGGACATCTATTTCAACTTGGAGGTCTAGGTGCCACACTGATACAATTCTTAAAAAAAAAATACATAAAATACAATGACATAAACCCCAAGCACTTCAGAATTACAGAAGGAAAGCAATATTATTCTGAGAGCTCAGATAAAATGAGAAATCTGCACTTATCACAGCCTCCTAAATTGTTTCCTAACTTGTAGTACTGGGCCTAAGCATCTATTGTTCTCCTTTTCTTTACCTACAGCATACCAGAGTCCACAGCATTTTTGAGACAGAATTCTATCAAAGCCTTTGACTCCATTTCATTCTTTATTAATAAAAAAGTATACCTAGCAACATTTCTAGCAGTCCTACCTGCTCCACCTCGTTGGCTGTGTACTGCATCGCTTCATTATGCTGCTCTTCCAACATTTCCAAGTTTAACTCCTCTAAGAATTCATTCCTTTCATCATCCAGCCACCCTTCTTCCAGCTGCAAAGAATACATTAGTACATTGTATCATATTAGCAAGGACACATGCTAAAACAGGGTAAACCCAAATGGCAATGCTTGACTAGTTCTTTTTATCCTAATGATTCTCTTCAGAAAGCCGGGCGGTAGGAGTTTGCATCTCAAAAAGAGAAGAAGAAAAAGAAGGATAAAAAAAATGGGACTCTTATGTCTTTTATCCTTCCTTGAAACAGTATGACTGATTTTGTCTCATAATGAAGGAGACTGCACAGCACAGACATTATTTCCTTTCAAAAGGTATGAAAGGCGCAGTGCATAATCCTGAAGCTGTCATGTTCATTACTGCCGAAAGCTGCCGTGCTGAAAGAGCAGCAACGTTACTAATAGGGCCAGGAGGCAACCAGGCTCTTTCCTCTAACAACCTCCGTCCCAGCGCTGTGCCCTGCTGCCGCCACCTCAATAGAAACCTTATGTTGTGTTTCTGTCACTGTTTTCCCATTGATCTTCCAGGTAAACAAACAAAGAGAGGAGGGTGACAGAAAGATGCGGTGATATGAAGGGAGGTTATTTTTGTTCTTGCAGTGTGCCTGGAAGCAAGGCTTAGTCATTTGTTTGTTTTTTTCCCCAATACTTTGACATTTGGTGAAGACAGTGTTGCAAAAGGACAGGAGGGGATGCTATGTTGCCTGTCAAGTGGGTATATCCTTTCTCTGCACCCACTTTGCACCCTTCACATCTTTCTAAACTGATAAAACAGGCACCCCTGGCCTAAAATGCTCTTCCTCACATTTTGTTCATTGTGCACATGTGTGCATGTGGCACACATCCATTTGTATTTGTAATCCCTTTCCAGATGGCACACTGCTTTGACAATATTGGTCAGTGGCACTGCTGGCCGTAACAACAGGATTGTAGCAGAAGGAAACACTCATTGCTTTGCTGCTGGTGAAGGAACCAGAGGAAGAGGTGACAAAAAGACACTAAAAGATAGAAGTTTAGACAATTACACCAACTATTACCAACAACTAGTACCAACTATTCATGTGCCAAGACAGCAAGAGCAAAGTAACACAGGCCAACACCTACAACAGAATAAGTGCACTGCCTCAAAGCCAGGAGAGCTCTGGTCACAGATCCCAGTTAGAAAAGTTACACCAAAGCAGCAAGTTGTCCAAAGCTACACAAGGACTGCTTGATGCTGTGTGGTACTTCTAGTTGAATACTGGCAGGAAACCACTGTTTCTTTCACAAACATATTTTTTTGCCCATGCCAATGAACTCTTTCTGCTTATGAAGAACTTAAGTCTTTCACCATTTTCCTCAGCAAAGCCAGCCTCTAGAAGCTTGGGATTAGAAGGAAGGCTTTTTTTCTGGAGGATATGTAATTTTTGTGTTTGTCCTTAATGGGACTTTCAAACCATTCTCTGAAACATCTGGTACTGGCCAATAGTATTGTTTACTTGTCTTGTTTGCTTTTTTCCCCCAAGGAAAACATGAACACAGTCTTCCTCTATCATAAAGGATGTGGTTGAATTTCCTTCATTTGAGGAAAATCCAGAGATTAACAAATCTGGAGGACGAAAGATTAATCTCAGGCAAATCTGCTGCTTTGATTGTGGCAGACCCAGTATTTAACTAATAGGAGTGCTTATGCTATGTTACAGCTTTTAGAATAAAAATAACATATGGTTTAGTATACACGTGTACTACATACACTGTGTGCACATACATGCATGTGAATGCACGTGCCTGTGCCATATGTGTATATTTTAAACAGGTTTGTGTGCTCCTCCAGTGCTCTGTTTCAAAACATAATTATTCACTGGTATTCATTGTGCAAATAAATGGTCAGGAAAGGTTTTCTTCTCTGTTACTGAATGAGTATGCTCAGCCATCACCCTTCAAGATTGCAATACTGACATTACCATTTTCTATCTAGAAATAAAACCCAATTTAATCCTGCTGCCTTTTATCAGAGACAAAGCAACACAACTAGCAGAAATCAGTTTGTGGATAGCCTGATTTCTGACCTACTAGAGCTTTTTTTTCAGTTTTGTATTAATATGTTCTTAAAACACATAAATTAAACAAAAAAACCCCCAACACCAAAGCCCCAAATTCAAACGAAAACACGCTTTTATTATTTGAAAGGAGCATCCATGTGGGAAGCTATACTGGTACAGCTAATTCCTTATCTCATATTGATGTTAACTTTTTCTTGTTGACCAGTCTAAACAAATACAGAGGGTGATCTTTCCCTGGGCATGTACAAGTGGGTGAGTTTCTGTTCCCTACTGAAAAACAAAATCTTAGTGAAAAATGGTAAGAATAATATTGAAACAACTCTTTCAAAACTTCTGCAACTTTCAGTGTGGGCTACAGTTTTGCAATAGAAACTGATGCACGAGTTTTTTTTGCTGTATTATGCCACCAGTTTTATGGGAATTGCTTAGATTTCTGAAAAACATAAAGGAAATTAATGCTGAAATTGTGAATCTTTTCTAACTACTGTATTCAAGCAGAGATTTCAAGTGGCACTGAATTACACTTACTCAATTTATACAGAGTATGCAGCTAGTGAGACTGAGAATATCAGATCAATAGCATGAGAGACAACGTAACCAACTCTGAATTGTTGGCAGATGGAGAGAATAGTGACAATATAATGTCTTTTTGCTTTGCAATGGCCTATAAACAGAATATAAAGGGTAGTACTAACAGTACTCTTCTTCCACT
Source organism: Aegotheles bennettii (assembly GCA_013398125.1). Taxonomy (NCBI): domain Eukaryota; kingdom Metazoa; phylum Chordata; class Aves; order Caprimulgiformes; family Aegothelidae; genus Aegotheles; species Aegotheles bennettii. The sequence continues at coordinate 66,675 of VZRW01013121.1, forward strand.
CTACCTCCCTTTTAGTCTGATGATCAACCTAACATCTGCCCCCTTCAATGAAATAAAAATTTCTTGGCATAGCAAGATTCTTGGTATTAGCATAGTTTTATTTTTAAAACCATAAAAATGTTTCTAAAAGCTTTTGAAAATGCACTTCCCAAGATACAGTTTGGGATGTACAAGCAGATTTTTTTGTGATCAGGGTGCTTCAAAAACAATTAGATCCAGGTTTGCTGAATGGTACAGTAGTGAAAGTTCTATAATTGGTACATAAATGAACAGATTACATGCCTGCTCGTAAGTGCATAGGATAAAAAGAGCCATCACCAATGACCAACTAAAGCTTTATGTAAGTTCATATAAATGACTGAGGTAAGTATGGGAAATTTATGCCCAGAACAAACAGGAATCATCTAATAAGTAATACACAGTTTTCAAGTTCTACTTCATATTTTACTAATACCATATTACTGCTGTCAGTTTTATTTGTATACCTGCTTACTTTGTCTGCTGAAAAGGAATTGTTTTGTTTGGGGAAAACAAGCCCTAGTAATATCATATTGTTTTCTTCGGTGGCTAAACAAGGGCAAAGCTCTGCACTTATCTGTTTCCTCCTTTTGTCAAGAACCTTGCCACTCTTGTTTCTCAGCAGTTCGTTACTTACAGTGACAGTGAAGGTATGGTATAACCTGGGTTCTGGCTCACTGCATCTACTTAGTCTAACCTGCATCTCCGGTCTTGCGACCAGCAACACAATTTTCTTGCATTCTTCACTGGACAGCAATGCCACTGCCTCTTCCCGATTTTGGACATCTTGGCCATTTATCTAGAAAACAAATGAAAGTAGCACATTAGTTTCTATTTCCACAAAGCAACACACAATAAAGGGCAGATACCAGCTCATTTGTGCTGAATGTATGGACAATGAAACTCATGCAATGGGCTCATCTTCAGCCCCTCAGTGGTAAGTGCCTTCACTCAATTATGCGCTTACTGTAAGAGCTGTATCGATTGTTGAAGGATGGCGGACATCAGAGGAAGCAGTTATGTTCATAAATGTCCAACCCGTGCCCTGGTAACATACATCTAGCAACACAATTAACCAGCGCCTGACAGGTGACGTTCATCTTTCTCCGTTCAGAGTAATGGAAGTGTCACCCTCAGATAATAGTGCTGGTGGAAGCAAGGCTGGCAATGCTATAGCTGAAATCAGTCACACTGTATGCTGGTAGAGAGCCAATTAGAGAGCTACAGTATTATCTCTCACCAGGCAATACTTACAGGCCACTGCTTATTGCTTCTCCATTTAATCATTTTACATTTGTGTGGACAGCTTAGTATCCAGAACCACACAAAACATATGTATTTCCCTTACAAGGGGATAATCAAAATAAAAGTGGTTCTCCAATGAGAACGTGTGTTTCTTGCTACCTTTCCCCTATTTTGTCATCTCATTAAAACAGCCATGTCTATGACTACATGGTAACAAACACATTTTGCATTGTCCAAAACCTTTTATTGAGGAAATAAAATAGAAATCTTATTTTCCATGCGTATCTGGTTTTGTCCAATTCACAGAACAAGAGGTGGATTATCTTCATTGTGGCAACAAAAAAATCCATTTGGTCTCTTTAGAAAATGGGTGAAAACAAAACTGAAAGACAGATGGATCTGAATATTTGGGGGAAATAAAATCTTTTAAGGGTTTGACTTCAAAGTAGTGGGAGCTTCCTGGTTGAAAAATAAAGAGAAAGTTGCATTTCTGCGCGTATGTTTGGCCTGAAAGCCTTGGCTTAAAAAGAAAGCTTTAATTCAGATCAAAGAAAACCCCAGTGTACTCTGATTATCTAACTAGCAATGAGCTGAAGGTCTGCGACCCTTCAAAGCTTACATGAAGTGATAGCTGTGGTCTGTGGCAGACCTGACAACCAGTTGGTAACGCAGAGCTTCCTGAACCCAGAAAGCAAAAATGCAGCCACAGAAGTGCAGGAGCATATCTCCATCTTGCGCAGAATGTCCCCAGCTGTGGTGGCTGCTCCAGCAATCCCTGTTAGCCAAACAACTGCCCCATACCAACCCCAGAGGTGGTGGTCCTGCTGGCCCCACACAGCCAGGGGATGCCTACCCCACAACAGCTGCACCACCACAGGTGATGAGCAGGACCTCAGCCTGCCCCACAGCATCTCACCCCCATGGGCAGCACTTGTCAGCCTGGACGTTCACAGCTAAAAATAGCAAGTTTAGGCACATGTCACTAACACTGTCCCTATAAACCCCTTAGCTTTATAACATTTCATGTAAAATACTCAGGCTGTTCTCAGATGCTTAAGGAGACTGTGAAGGTGATGAGAGAGTTTTGAGGTTTGTGAGAATGAGAACAGGATAGTTTCAGCCTCAAAAACATGAGGAAATCTGCTGTAATTTTGTGAGAAATACACAAAACAGAGTCTCTCCCAGCCTTAACCAATGCCATCCACCACCCACAGAAAATGCCCCCACACTCAAGAATCCGTCTCTCTCCCAGCCTCAGTGTAATCTCCCATAATGGCACTGTCACCTTCTATTTCTCTGAGTTATCCCATCAATAAGAGTAGATAAAGGGTCAATGTGTTTTCAGATATGAAAGTAAACCCCACATAACTCTCTGGGTGTTAACTTTAATGATTAAACTCATAGCTATATATCAACACTGACATTAAAGTCATGCTACAGTCTACGAAAGGATGACAGAATTACCTATGCTTTTTTCTTGCCCCCGGAGTCTTTACTCACAATCGAAATGAATTGCATTAGGAACTGGAGAACATCTGCCTGAACTGCTGTTGGCTCTCCACTTCACCCAGAAATTTTAGAAAGCAAGGAAAGGAACAGAAAATGGACCTACATTCTATTTCCTTATTTTAAAATGCATAGATTAGGAATGAAAGTTATTTCTACCCAGTTAAATAAACTAGGGTTTTTTTCTGATTTTTGAAAGTCAAAAGTAGCATGGTATCCTATTTGCTTTCTTTGGTAGGTACTTTATAGGAAGACACAGAAGGCAGTGCACTGACTTTTCCACTCCTAGCTGCACCCCATGATGTTGTCCCATCACTCCAAGTACCACCAAGAAGCTCACTGTCCTCACATCGTGGCACCTGTGTCTTCTGGAGGCAGAACACCATCCATCCAGTGAAAGTTTTCATATTCCCAACCACACAGAGAATAAACCAGCTGCCCCTGAGTGAGCCCTGAGATTAAAATGTATCTTATTATTTCCTCTGCAAAATATGAGCCACTTTGGTAAGCCAGCTCGTAGACCCCACTGTGTTAGCTAGACTCCAAAAGCTGATACCAGAGATATAAGTACAGTTTTCAGCAAAAACATTTCCTTCAGAAATGAAAATACTGGATGGAAGGAACAGGCTGATCTTGTGACAACCTGAAAGCTCATGTGTCGAAATTAATGAAGGGCAATTACAGAAGTGGTTACAGAAAAGTGACTTGTCACACCAGGAACTATTTCTGGTGCTTCAGTGAAAAAAGGACAAAAACCAAGGGAAATTGACTAGGAACCAAAGCTAAAATGCTACCACACAGCAAAGACTTTCCAGTCTACTGATTTTTCGTAGCTGTTTTGCGATTTTGTCACTAGGGCACAAAGTGTACTATTCACAGCCAGTTGAAAATGGAAACCCACTGCCATTCTAGCTGCCTCCCTCTCTGTACAGGTACACCACCCTTCTCCAGAGCCAGCAGCTGGCCACCCTCACCAACAGGGGCTATGCTGTATCACACAAACCAATCTTGGGGCAGCTCTTCAAACAGAAAAGCAGATCAACAGAAATGATGGGGAAAAAAACACCAAGATGGTGGATTAGAAAAGACACAGAAAAATAATGTTTTATTGGTGGAGAAAAAAAAATATTAACAAAAGCCTAATGAATCCCCTCCTCCAGTATGTTCAAGAACATCCTTCACTAACAGCACAATTTTTGTATGAAAACTCTTATTATCTATGCTCAGCACAAGTGAGTTTTACCCAAAGTTATGCGATCAATGAATGATCAGCAAGTCTCTGGCACCCATATTTATGCCTGCAGAATCCCTGTTTAGAATTTGACACTGAGATGGACATAGTGGAAATGAGATTTGCTAATAAATATGGCAAAAAGAAGACACGAGACATAAGGGCATGAGCCAGAACGAGTTTGTCATTCTCATTTTTCAGTACACGCACTCTAGCTCCTGCTGTTGTGTTAAAAAACAGACAGACATGGATTTTCTCATCGATCACAGTAACAAAGAGAACTACCTTCCCTAATTAACAGTCCACAAAGAAGACGGCACTGCATGTTTGTCTGAAGAAAGAGTTTAAGGAAGAGTCTATTGTCACATACTTGCAAAATGCGGTCTCCTTCACGGATCCGGCCATCTCTGGCAGCAATGCTGTTTGGATCAACCTGCAGAAGACAATATCTAGTAACTGAACATTGAAAGATTTTTACAGGAAATTATAACAGCTGCACAACTGCACAATTTTAAAAAGTATCATTTTTACTCAGTATAGAGGCAATCTGAAGTTTCCTTTAGAGTCACGTGAGCTCAAAAGTTCTTTAAATAATTGTATGAACTTGTTTCCAATAAAAGCCTAAAGACAGAAAGGGTTGGGAGCATATGATTTTAAGATTAATACTTTCCTATGTCATCATCAGGCATTAACCTTCAGTTGTCAGAGCACTAAGAATTTATGACAGACTCCCTCTCCTCTGGAAGGTCACTATGGACTGAGGTGCTTCTGCAGCAGTTGATACCGCTATACAAATGGCACTATCTTTGGAAAAAGAGCAGGTTTATGTTTCTTTCATGGAAATACTTATTAATAATTATCTCAGTTATGAATCTGTTATTTCCTCTCGAATTTTGCAGCTCGTAGAAAACAGTAAAAACACTCCAAAGGATTTACATTGTATAGAACACTCACAGGCACTGTATATTGTTCCTGGTCTGAATCAGTTAATTTTAAGCTAGTTTAAGCTAAATAGATGTTTAGGGCTCCATTAACAGTTTATCAAAGTCATTACAGCTCATCCCTGAGCAATGACCTACTGTTCATTGCAGGGCAATTTGATCTATCACCTTTCACTTGATGGTTATCTTAAATTATTTATTTTGCCTTGTCATGTCCTAAGCTATTTTTTCAAACCAAACATTTCAGTCTAGCATTTGGTTTGCAGGTTACATCCTCTACAGCTGTTAGATATTATTTTCTTCTTGTGCATTGTCATAGAAAAAAAAATATTCTGAAGTGCTTCATCAATATAATTATATTCACTTTAAAAGGGCTGAGAAATTTCTACCATGTAGGAAAACCAGCACCTTTCTGATATAATCCTGGAATGGATTAAGAGATTCCTGCACTTTCTTTGTCCTCACAAGGTCAAACAGACTTTAACAGCAGCACTTATACAACTGGTGGAAGACTTATTCTTTGGTAGTTTTATATTAACTTCCTCATTCCTGCTCCAAGGCTGTGCTTTTCAGCTTCTTTGACATGCTACTGGCTGGCGAATGTGCAATCTTGCCTTAATCCTTCATTCAATGATACATAGAAGAATTCTCTCTGTGGATCCTCTCTGTCCATGAGCTTCTCTCAGAATTTAGAATCAGCGAATCACAGAATATCTCGAGTTGGAAGGGACCCATAAGGATCATGGAGTCCAACTCCCTTCTAGTTGCAGGACTACCTAAAACTAAATCATACAACTAAAAGCATCATCCAGATGCTTCTTGAACTCTGACATGCTGTGACCACTTCCCTGGGGAGTCTGTTCCAGCAACCAATCACTCCCTCAGCGAAGAACCTTCTACTAATGTCCAAATTTGGTTCAATGTGTCACAAAAGTGATCAATTGGGATCACAATTCATGTAGGACAATCACCAGTGAGCATGGACTCACAAGAGTTCTACTTTATCCAGAAAAACAACCGTCTTTGAATGGCTGGAGCCTTAAAGGGAGCTAGTGTTCCTGGAAGTCTTGGGGACTGACCCCATGAAAAACTAAAACCCTGTGATATGTGCTGGATGCCATGTTTTCCTGGTGAAGCCAATGAAAACCTGAGGGTTCAACCCATCTCAGTATCCAGTTTTCTACTTTTTGTCCAGCAAAGAAAAAATTATTTTATTACTATATAAGTCTTTCCAACATATTCCTTTCCCAAGCTACCCTCTCCACCCACCTGTGGTGTGTCTGTGTGTATCACAACTATAACAAACCCACAAATAATAAAATAATTATTATCCACTGTTATGATTACCAAGGCTGTGGCAGGGGTAGAATGCAAGCAGGGTGTGGAGGAGGCACTTTTTTCCTTAAAAATTCTGCCTGATTTCCATCATAAGGGCAGATTTCTTGCAAAATTTAGACCATGCTCAGACTGCTTTGTACTCCCCTAACTATGATGGTGTAGTTACAAGCATTCACATTAAAGAAGCTCACTAGTAAGAATTACACTACTTTGGCAGCATAATTTAGACTGATAATCTAAATGAATTGAAAGTGACACATGCTGGCTGATCGCCTACACTTCTGTGCCCTGGTCTCAGAGCACTTGCTCTTACATTCCCTGGCACATTCAGCCTTTCATCACGAGCACCTCCCACACTCCTCCCCATTGCCATGTCCTTACCTCACTGACATAAATCCCTGTGTCCTCCTCATCATCAGTTCTGTAACAGACAGTCAGTCCCAGCTTCTCCTGGCTGCTAATGCGGCACAGCTCTACCTCCTACAAGAAAACACACAGGCTCGTATGGTGGCTTTTGCCAAGTGTGGAAAAAATTGTGTAACACAAGGGAGCACCAAGTTGCTGACATACTCATACTGTAGAACATACTCATACTGCATGACTTACTAATGTCCAGTCTCAGGACACAATATTTTGTGTGCATCTTTAAGGGGGAAAATATTCTGTGAATTAAGAAGGAAACCTCAGTGCATTGCAGGTTCAAACTAAATAGGAACAGTTCAGTAAAACATGCTGAACTTTGAGAAATATGGCTGTGCATTGATTTTGCCGTTTTTTTGCTTGTGGATAATAGAAGCTGACTTACAGTATATTACATAGTCATTTTAGTCCTATCACAAAAACTATTGATTTATAGGATATAAGACAGGATGGTTACACATCAATCAATCCATCACACAAGTGCCACTCCCTTCTAACATCAATCCAAGCCATAAAGCAAAACCACAGCCTTCCATTAATAGCATAGTTCCTTCCCTGGCCAGTTTAGTGCCATAGCTTCATTGTGGGAGCTGTTAGATAACAGAGGGATGCTTCAAGGAATCTCCTGTGGAGCTGAACAGCCGTGGCAGCCTCCTCAATTGTGAGATGATGCAGAAAACATATTTTTAGTGCCAGATGTCCCAGCAGCGGCATCTCACAAAGAGTGCAAGTTTTAGGGCAGATGGCACAGTGATAACTACTACACACACCCATTTGAGTTAAGCATCTTTAGGGTTTCACAAGGGAATCATTCACAAAAATGCAAAACTGCACTTGATTTGAACACTGTGAAACAAACAATTGTAATAAAGCACAATGAATCCAATAGCACAGAGTATTAGCTTGGTTGTAAATTGGAAACATTAGTTGATATTTTTATTTAAATGGAGTCTGCAGGTGACATTTGGAGCTTAACAACTTCTGTTTCTTGTGGCTGTGCAAAAAAAAAAAAAAAGAAGAAAGACAAACCCACGCTTCAGTTTGCAGTCTGTGATACAGAGCTTGTTCCTTCCCATCCCGATAGATGTCACGCAGATTAAACCATAAACAAGCACAGGGTGCACAGCAGTGAGGACTCACTACTGAGTCCACTCAAGTTGTGGGGACCAGGCGTCCAAATGCTACAACTTACAGAAAAACCTGTCATTCACACACATTGGTTAGCCAATGAACCCCATGCCATTTTCATTTCAGCCGAACATCCTTCATGAAGTGCACTGTTCTGGCTTGCTCCCCTGCTCGGTCACCAACAGAGACATCTACACAGGTTCAGTACCTGCATAAATCCTGTAAGCTTCTCCCTGGATTTTGAACATCCAATGTCTTCATGAAAATTAAGAAAACTTAGAAAATACCACGAAATCTGTAGTATTCTTTAGTTTTTCTTAAATATAGCAGGACTTTTAAACAGGGTAGTAAGAAGTGGAACTAGTCACCAGAACACATTATACATTGAGTTTGAAAGAAGAAACACAGGACTGTGTTTTACTAGGGGAGAGAATTGCAGTGACCTGATTTTGGCATTGGGAGCAGAAGTATGTGTACTGGAGGGAGGCCTATTCAAAACCCATAATAATTGATGCCTCCAGAGGGAAAGAACACTTGACTAGAACTGTAATATTAGGGAGAAATTACAGTAACAAAATGGCTTCAATTACAGCAACAAGGTATACTTTTAAGGAATAAAGAAGCTTGCAGTCCCTTGGAGGCCTATAAGGAAGCCTAAATACACCATAAAGGACTGAGACTGGGACCTTTAAATCAAGGCAAATAAGGAGCTGTGCACAAGCTGAAATCCATTGACTTTCATTGTCTTGCCAGCACAACCTCCTGTCTCCCTGCACTGAGGCTGGACAGAGGCCCCAAGGACTGCTCAGAACATAATTTCTTCGGTGTGGAACGACCTTGAAGTTCTTGTGGATCATTTGTCTCAAAATGTTACTACAAAGCTGTACCAGTGTTTCAGACTGCAAACAAACTGAATCCTTTCAGTGTGCTGGCTCAATGAGCAGAATAATTTAACCATTTAGGGTATGAAAGAGCAAAAGAAAATGAGGATGACCCCAGAGGTTCCATCCTGGGAGTCCAAGAGGTTTGCTAAAATGGTCTCTGGGAACCACTTGATGACAAATAACAGTGATTAATATCTTTTGACTGGGATGCACCAGCCCTGGCTGCACAGAGTGCTTGAGTTGCCACAGCTTTGGTTTCTCTGCCCAGTAGCAGAGCTTAAAGCTGAGATCTGTTCTGGGTACTCTCGGGACTACCTCTTTCCTAAATGACTGTAAGTGGTGTAGTCTGATGACTGCGTGTGGCTGTGGCCATTTAGAAGCTGCAGGTACCTACAACTGAGATACTGGTACTTCATACTAAAGACCCTACAAATATTTCATGTTTTTCAGTCTAGACTCAAGTACATATTCAAATAATATCTCATTCAGCATGAGGGAGAAGTTGGATGAGGTCTCTTCCTTTGCACTGGAAGTCATTCTAGATAACTGCCTTTTCCCCACTGCATATCTGCACTACTAACGTCATGGCACCTTTTTTACAGCAAACATGATACAACCTGGTCACACTCAAACAAATCAGGGTTGACAAAACATCTTTGGAAAATTTAAAAACACTCTGCGTGAAATATTAAACCATCTCTCAGAGCAAAAGCCCACAAGTCTGATCTTTATATAACAAGCACATCTGAAACAACTTCAACAGAAGAGCAGAAACTGAGACATTAGAGAACCAAGACCATCATGGTGAAATGCATTTGACATCACATTTTGTGACAGGTGCTTTTTAGTGGGTTTCTTTTCCCAAGTGGTCTTTAACAGAAGAAACAATAAGTTTGGCAGCAGTAGTGAATTTGTAACAATGTAATTTTCTTCTCCGAAATTCCTTTAGATACATGCATACTTGCGCGCACACACACACGCACACATAGTTTGTTTCTCTTTGGGTTTTGTGTGTGTGCATGTAGAGACCAAAGTGACAGTCTTAAAAATTATAGCATTTTAAAAATCTGTGAGAAACAATGTTTGGAGATTCACAGAGTGTACTGAAAGACAGATGGTGGAAGTAAAGGGATGGAGGAGAGAGTTCAGGAGATGACAGCCTCCCCCTCTTTTGGGCACTCTAGGGGCAGCTGCCTCTCAACACGAAGAGTATTCTGCTGCCAAGTGACAGAAATCAATGCCAAATTGCTAAATCTTTGACTTGCTTCTTCTCTCCTCTGTGTGGACAGAGGAATAATTCAGTGCATTGCCACAGTGACTACAATACTTCAAATTGTTTTACCATATATTATTTGGTTAAAAGGTAAGACATGGAAATTAGAGAAAGGACTATCCTGTACTGAAAGACTGGAATACAAATTTCCAAGGTAGCTCATTTCTTCAGACATAGAAAAGACAGTGAAGACGTGCAGGTCATGCTCCTGAAGGACTGAAAACTGGTTATATTGGTCACCCTCTAAAGTGATGGAGTAGCAGCTGTAGCCTCTGGCTCCCAGTTAAAGGCCATAATTCTCTTCAATGATGGAAAACCAGTTTACAGGCTGTCAGCCTCAGGAGACGTAAGACCAAACAAGGAGCTGTCACCTCTTTGGGAAGGGAAGGCTATGTTAAAACTGTCAGTTCTCTCAACTGGTAGAGAAGTAGATGATAAATAACACCAACTAGGCTGTTGGCTTTCTGGAATTGCTGTAAAGATGTTAAGGGCTATTAAAGGAGACCTTGTAAAAGTTTGCATCGGTTTGCATTTATAGTAGGTCTTTCTACTAAAAGCTAGATTACAAAGAGTAGAGCTGATGGTCTACCAGAAAACAGATCAGGAACCCTTCAGTGACGAATCTTAAACAGGCTTTTTTGGGCAAAAAGACCTCTGAACTCTTCACATTTTCCCTTTACATACTGGGAAACACATTACAGTTTAAGAGGGAAGGTGGTAAAGCTTCTTCTTGCTGCACCTGGAAGATATTGACAAAAGTTAATCTGATCACCCTGTGTTGTAACAGCTGCACACATGGAAAGCTTACTCTGCCCCATTTTGATTTGTTGACTGCTCTGCCAATGGTCTCTATTAAGCCGTGTACGCCTTGGAATCCTTTCCGCACTTTCTGTCAGGATTAGTTACTCCCTGTTCAACACTGTTCAACCCATTTATAGTGTGGCTGAGCTCTACCCCTGTCTCATCATTGCCTGACAGCCTCTCTCACCTCCATTCAAACCATTCCACCCTGGCACCCCTCTCCACCAACACAATCCTTCTCTCCTCATCTTCATAGCCCTTCTCAGTTCATTCTTTCCCTAAGTGACCTTTCACCCATATTCATAGAGAACAGCCTCACTAATCTTCCTCTCCCATTTCCCCCCAAACATACCTATTCTCAGTAAGTGCCCACATCCACAGAGCCCCTGCATCACCTTCTTTTTATTCTTACCTTATAACCTATCCTGTTATCTCACCTATAGAAATCTGTAAAGAAATTACTGCCTGGTAATTAGGAAGCCCCATCTACTAAAGTGACCACTTCACTATATATGAACCATGCATACAGTCAGGCACTATCAAAATAACCTATCATTACTGCCACTTTGTTCTACTTACTCGTTCTCATCATTCAATCCTTCGCTTGTCACGTTTTCTCACACTTCTGTGTGACGAGAAGAAATTTTTGTATGGGTGGGAAATAAGGCAAATTAAATTAGAGATCAATACAAATTAGTTGAGAGGAACAGCAAGCTACTCTCTTCTCAAGGCAGGAGACTCTCAAAGCTCATAAAAGAACATCCAGTGTTTGGAGGCTACAGGGTAGCTTTGAAACTCAGAATAAACTTGAGATCTGACATGTCCCTTGCCCAGGAACTGCTGGGGAGTAAGTGGGAGAATCCCTGACACTCTCTGTGATAATATTATTTTTGTTGAATTTGACTTACTATATTCACAGAATTAGCAAAGAAATTGATTGAATTCTTTCCATGAAACTGTAACTCTTGGGCAGCTCTAGTGCAATGGAACTTTAAGGAGAAAAACACCACCCCAACTCTAAAGGGTTTAGAGTCCAGTTGCTGGACACTATCATATTGTCTCATCTCATTCTATGTCCATTTTTCATTTTTGCCCACTCATGACTTACTGGCTGTGAAGTGCAATAATACTAGTTTACTGTATGTACTGTAGATCAGTATAACTATCCTAAGTTAATAAATTATTCAGCATTATTCTGTAGCATGACAAAGGTAAACTCTACACTTGGCTACAGAATCATAGAATCGGTAAGGTTGGAAGGGACTGCAGTGGGTCATCTGGTCCAACCTCCCTGCCTTGCAGGGTAATCCTAGAGCACATTGCACAGGACTGTATCCAGATGGTTCTTGTGTATCTCCAGTGAGGGAGACTCCACAACCTCTCTGGGCAACCTGTTCCAGTGTGTGGGAACTCACACAGTAAAGTTTTTCCTCACATTCAGGCGGAACTTCCTGTGTTTCTGCCCATTGCCTCTTGTTCTGTCAGCTGGCAACACAGAAGAGAACCTGGCTCCATCCTTTTGACATCCACCCTTTAAGTATTTATACACGTTAATGTGGCCCCCTCTTAGTTGCCTCTTTTTGAGGCTGAACAAGCCCAGCTCCCTCAGCCTTTCTTCATACGAAAGATTCTCCAGATCCTTAACCAGCTTAATGGCTCTCTGTTTGACCTGCTCCAGGAGCTTCACATCTCTCTTGTACTGTGGAATCACAGAATCCTAGGGGTTGGAAGGGACCTCGAAAGATCATCTAGTCCAACCCCCCTGCCAGAGCAGGGTCACCTAGAGTACATCACACAGGAACGCATCCAGGCGGGTTTTGAATGTCCCCAGCGAAGGAGACTCCACAACCTCTCTGGGCAGCCTGTTCCAGTGCTCTGTCACTCTCACAGTAAAGAAGTTTCTCCTTATATTCACATGGAACCTCCTGTGCTCCAGTTTGCAACCATTGCCCCTTGTCCTATCATTGATCATTACTGAAAAAAGCTTTGCTCCATCATCCTGACCCTCACCCTTTACGTATTTGTAAACATGGATGAGGTCACCCCTCAGTCTCCTTTTCTCCAAGCTAAAGAGACCCAGCTCCCTCAGCCTTTCCTCATAAGGGAGATGTTCCACTCCCTTAATCAGAGCCCAGAACTGCACACAGTACTCTAAATGTGGCCTCACCAGGGCTGAGTAGAGGGGCAGGATCACCTGCCTTGACCTGCTGGCAATGCTCTTTCTAATACACTGCAGGATTCCATTGGTTTTCCTGGCCACAAAGGCTGGCTCATGGACAATTTGTTGTCCACCGGGACCCTCAGGTCCCTCTGTGCAGCATTGCTTTCTAGCAGGTTGGCCTCCAGCCTGTATCGGTGCATGGGGTTATTCCTTCCCAGGTGCAGGACCTTGCACTTGCCTCATGTCTACCTCGTGCCTCGTTGTCTCATGGCTACCTCATGTCCAAACACAATGCCCTAGGACTGGGACTTTCCTGAGACTATGCTGACAAGGAAACTTGCTGGTAGCCTTTGCAATTCACTTGTGTATGGAAACACATTGACCCATTTCCAGAATGGAAGCCTTTAATAAGGAAACCTTAAAAAAAGGTTAAAAAAAGGTTACCATCGCAAGTGACAGAGGATGAACTTACTGGTACAAGTAACTGGTTGCAAGATCAAGAAATGTAAATTTTCTGAAAAATCACCGGGTGTATGGGTGTATTTTAGATTAATTGGCATATGTTTGAGATACTTCCCTGGAGAATGCTCCATACTGAGGAAGGGAAATTTCCCTATCTTCTCAAATTCATCACAATTTTTTAAAAAAATAGTAAGATCTTGCCTCACATAACAGTTCTTTAGCAGGTTTCCAGAAGTTTTCTGCATTTAAGTCCCTATTCCCTGTCCAATTGTAACTGTGTTGGTGTAGTCACCTCACCTAGCTTTTTGTGACTTGTTTTCCTTATCTATAAGCAGAAAACAATGCAAACACCAACAGAGTAGCAGGACATAAAAGAATAAATTATTACAGTGTCTGAAAAGCACTGTAGGAATATTATAAATACTCTACACCCTTCTAACATTCCCCATCTGCCTTTATAGCAATTGTTGCACACCACTAAAAGGACCAAGAGAGACTATCAAAATCATAATAGCTATTGAGTTCCCTTCACCCGTACAGTATATCAGAGTAATGGGTCCCATGAACTCTAGCAACACCATTAGAAGGGACAGCATGGAATCAAAACACAACAGTATTTTTCCTAAATGGACCATGTGCGATCATTCCAGTTAGCATTTAAGTCCTCATTACAATGAGAAAATCATCTCACCGTCAAGACATAGTCAAATACCAAATTAATTTTAATTAGTGTTACTCTCCAGTAACCTGTGTTCAGGGTTTGTATTTTTGTGACATGGTAAGATAAAGGATCCTAAACATGTTCTATTTATGATACAGTCAACTAGTGCATTTCTTAGCATTAACTAGCATCTAACTTATCCCATTTGACTCCATTATCTTTAGAGAAAAAGAATGTCAGCTTTTTGTGCTGGTTATGTATCAGTCCAGTCCAGCCTGTAAAACCAAAATATTGTGCTTTCTTCCCTCTACCCTTCAAACAACTCTCCTGAGTGGGGAGAAAAAGACAGAAAGAAGAAGTGAAGTTTTGTTATTTACAAGTGTGAAATTGCCAGGCTTTAAATTAGGAACCAACTCAACTACATCCCGTGTACTGGAGAAGGATTCCTACTTCACCAGAAGACAGATAAAAAGCCACCAGTCTGGAAAAATCCTTGTGTGGTGTAAAAAAACAATGCAATTCAGATATGCTTTATCTTTATCCTAAAATGTATGAAAGAGCTGTATCTTGGTTTAAGTCTCTAAGGTGGCTGACAAATTCCATTTGCAAGCCCACAGTAATGTAATGTGTTCTAAGGCAAAGTAATTCAGAGAGAGGTAGTCTATGGAGGTGTCTCTGGGAGCAGCAATTTTTCTGTACCATAGTATGATTATTAGTACCTCTTGGGTCAAAACCAGATTACTAAGTGTTGCTATTATTGCAACATCAAGGAAAAAAAACAAACAAGAATAAAATGTTAACTTTGTAGCCAAGTAGAACAATGCTGTTACCACCAATTAGTGAATTACTGCCCATCACTAAGTGGCCATGTGCATACTCTGAAACAACCCCAGATGCGAGCTGAAACACTGTTATGTTCTACCCCTTCACAGCACATTATTAGGCAGAGCTCAAAAGGCTTTACACAATTTAGCTCATAGCTGAGATGACCTAAAAGTTCACAAACACTAAAATATACCAAGGTTTAGCAAACAGGTTTTATGATTATGTCCTTGTTTTCCTCAGTTTCTTTCACAAGCACTTGTAAATCAGTGTCTTTGTGCCAGGCTAGTTATTGTGTGTTGCAGCCTTGACTGCACTTTCAGAAGAAATCAAGGCCTACTGAATGCAATGAGTGGACCCAGTATCTGATGATTCAAAGTGGAGAAGTGTATTTTTTCCCATAAATTTTAAGAAGATAAAACCAAAATAATAAAGCAAAATAAAAAAAGACTAGCAACTTTTATCTTTGCTTTTCCTTTTTACCTATAGTAATAACTGAGAAGCTGTTTGAATGTTCATCTTGCTAGTGGCATAATTGACAGAATGATTAACTGAATAAATGACGCACAAAAGGCCAAGAACAGAGTACTTACAGAATAGCTCAATGAAGAATTAAATGAGAAAGTACGTCAAGGTCTGACTTATTTTAATAAACTGGTTATACTGAAAAAAAATCCTCATCCATCTGAGCTAATGTCATTCTTCTGGAGCATCAAAGAGAAGTGCACAGGGACTACAGACATCTTAAAATTAAGATTAATTTTTTATTATTGTTCTGTTTCTACAGCTCTATGGGTGAGATCATCCTCCAGTTTATACGCATAGATGAATTTTGGCTGTTCTTCACAATTTTGGTCCTGCAAAGTCAGATCAATTCTATCAGCTTCTTGCTACTGGCTTCTGTAAAATATGGAAACCAAGCAAAGCTTGCTCCCAACCTCGTAACTATGTTTAGAAATCTCAACTCTGCAGTTCTTATGTCTTCACTGGGAATAATGTAGGCATCTGATTGTTATAAGTCAGAAATCCAAATTGCCAAGCATCCTGGCAGCATCTCGCTAATCACATTCACTTTCTTGTTCTCTTCCTTCAGATGCCTGCAAGGGTATACATAGTCCTAGGAGGGTAAAGAGCTAACAGTGGAGCTACTAAAAACAAAAATTCATCTCAAAATCAGAAGTGATGAGAATGGTATTACACTTTACATAAAAGTATGCATTGAAAATGAGCATGGGTGTAAAACAGAGAAAACAACAGCTTGGGTTTGCAACAAAAGGCATCAGCAGCAGAATAAATGGTGTACTTTAGAATTCCTTTTATAACACCATTTATTTCACTTCTGAATTTGTCCCTAGCAGTAGAAGTAGTGACTGTCATGTACAAATGATCAGGATATCTACAGTGGGTAAGACTATACACTTAAAATAGATGCTTGGTGTTTCAAACAAATATCACATTTCACCTTAGCCAAATCATGTTTCCAACTCTCTTAGCTGGCCTTTGTTTACCAGTGATGTCTTTAACAGTGACCAGAAGTAATTTGAGGAAACTCAGAAAAAAAGATGTGTAATTCCTAGTGTCAGTAGAAATAATCACAGCAATCTATTTTAAATATGATTAATTATTTTTTTCCTATGGGCTACCTATCTCTGTTAAATGAAGAGACTCTGTGGTGCCTCCAATGTACATTTAACAAAGTAATTTCATTTTAAGGTAGATATTTTTTTTTCAGGCTTGGGGTGTTTATTTGTGTGTGCATATGTCTGTGTGTGTGGAGGGGAAGTAGTATGTGTGTGTAAGCTTATGTATATGAGTATACAGGTACATACTACAGTGTGTATATATCTATGTGTAACTGCGTGCCAGACAGGTTCGTTACTCTGCAGAGAGTCTCTCCTGGCAATCACCAAACAACTCATTTAAGAACAAGACTGCAACACTTGAAAACACAGTGATAGGACATACACTTAAAATGAGAAAGCAAAAGACCCCACAATCCACAGAATCAGAGAAATGTTATTTACAGCCATCTCTGAACTCCACCTTTTAATGACAAACCATTTAGAAGACTGATTATTTATTAATAACTGCAAAAAGTTTTGCCCCAAAAGGAAACAAGAATTTTTAGTTTGCTAGGAAAGCTCCTCTGTCATAAGCTAGATCAGTCAACCATAAAACCCCTCTCTCACTTTGCCTCCATGATAACTATGTGTTTAGGGTGAGCTACTGTCAAGAAACAGCTCACAGGAGGGACTATACAGAGGAAATGCCTATCACTGCAGCTTTCTTAAGTGTACCAATAAAAAAAGATCAAAACTCCCTGGGATTTCGGGATGCCAGGCTGAAGGCAAGTGATACTGCAGGCAAACAAAGGCTTCCTAGACCTGAGAACTATCCTAATGCCATCAAGAGTTAAGCTCTCTTGTCAAAAAGGTTTTCCAGGAAATACGCTAATGTCTGCATAATACAGGCTAATTGTGGGCTATGTAGCTGAGGTGCAATGAAACTGCCCTCCCCTTCCCAGGTCATTGCAGGGTCTTACTGCATTCTTTTCACAACAAATAAACTTGTATTTAAATGTTTGTAGTGGATTTAATTCACAAACTTTGGCCACTTCCACCAGAAAGGGAATGCTTCCATCAGAAAAGCAAAGCTCTCAACTCCTCTGGTACCTTCACCATGGAAGGTAACAGGCGTCGCAGAATTTTAGCAGATTATAGTTCAGTTTTAGAATGCATTCTGTAAATGCCTATGGAGATTTGTAGAGTTCAAGATTTTGCTTTTAAAGTGCCTGACATTACTGAATTGTGAAAAAATAACCTAAAGAAATAAGTTCTTTTTTCCCCTCTAACACTCCCAGTATGTTCTGTTACACAGATTTTACATAGCCAGGCACATCCACAACATACTTGGGGGCTATTTGGATGGAAATAGAAAAGCTATGGAGCAAGACAGAGCCAGCCTAGATGTAAACAAACTGGAACGGCTGGCAGCTGCACTGTTACAAATAAAATTGCATTCCCCACTGTCTTCTCACTTATCAGTTTTGACAGAGGACTGTCCTGACTTCTCATAAACAGCATTGAAAAGGACAAATCACATTGGGTGTCAGATTTGCCAGAATGGATTTGGTTGGTAGTTTAACACAAAGAAACAGAGGGTTATCTCCATTCCACATGGTGGGGAAAAACAATGCTCTGTCCAAGGGGTGGGGGCTCTACCTTATAGGTTGAAGTCTCATTTAATCCTCATTTTTTAAAGTCTGGTTTAGATTTAAGTATCTCTGACACAAGATTTGTTTACATCAAAGGAGAAAGGAAAATATCAGCAAGCATTTCTCAAATGCATAATCCAAAAGCAAATACAACATAGAATGAGATATATTTTTTTAAAAAAAACTTTTCTGCTGATCTCTGCTTTCTAGCTACACTTAGAGCTACATGCTGCTTTGTGTCCAGATGAAGAATGCTCTGGGACAGCAGGATGTTGCCAACAATGATACAAGAAGAAAGAAAGGAAGAAAAGAAAGGAAGAAAAGAAAGGAAGGAAGAGAAAGGAAGAAAGGAAGAAAGGAAGAAAGGAAGAAAGGAAGAAAGAAAGAAAGAAAGAAAGAAAGAAAGAAAGAAAGAAAGAAAGAAAGAAAGAAAGAAAGAAAGAAAGAAAGAAAGAAAGAAAAAGAAAGAAAGAAAGAAAGAAAGAAAGAAAGAAAGAAAGAAAGAAAGAAGGAAAGAAAGAACAGAAAACCCCAAAATTTGTATACTGACATATAGGCATCTATTATTAGAATATCTTGCAACTGTGGGAACAGAATTTGGCCCTGTAGCTGATGAATCCTTTGATAATATGGAAGCTCCATTGGAAATGGAAATTCACTCTCTCCCAGCAGCTCTGGAGAGAAAATTTTTGGTGCGCACTACACTTGTATGTAGGAAATCAAACAATGGAGTACCTTAAGGCACAGCAAGCCTGCCAGTGCGTATTCAACAGTCTGATGTGTGATGATCAGTAATAGTCTGATGGCTGTAAGTGGGAGGAGGAAGACACCCAAGTGTCTGCTGAGAGTCCCAAAGGGTGAGGACAGGGGCAGGTAGCAGTCATGGAGCAGATGGGGGAATGGGTTGGGCTGGATGAATGACAGAGCTGGACTACAAATGTGAGAAACTTTTGATCACTGCACTACAAACAAATTTAGTATTGCAGTGGGAGGAAGGGTCTAAGCATATGGGGATGAGATAAACACAACTTTAAATTCTGTGGGCCTCACAGGCTTGGTGTGGCCTTTCTGACTTGCTTTTAAAGGATATTTTAAGCCTTGAGCTAAAATATTGTGGACCTTACAGTGAGTGTAAGGAAGTCAAAGGGGGAAAAAAAAAAACACTTTACAGATTACAGGCTTCCTGGCTGCAAAAGGCTCAACAGCTACAGTATATCCACCAGGAAGTCACAAACATCTACTGGAACCTGAATTTTCCCCCTTAGCATAATACTAAATCTTCAGATCCCTGTCAAAAAGATAAATCTAAAAATCAACCCGTATGAAAAGCATTAAACATAAAGTACTCTAAACATTATTAAAAAACATTTTTCCCCTACTGTCTGGATGATCACATTTACTGGAAAGTAAAATGTCCTCAGCATACTTTTTTATTTCAAACAAGCCATGGTCTTCTTTTTCTCCCTAATTCTTTAACCTCTGTATTCATTCTCTTTATTTCTGTTCTTCCCCCATGATGCAGTATGAATGCTAATTAGAAGTACTTAACTACATACCTATATCTCCCTACGTAATATATGCATACATGTTTTCGACTGCTTGAGACCAAACACCTCTCTGGTATGTTCTGCACTTGAGAAAACCATGAATTTTTGCTTTCTGAGCAGAGACATCCATGATTAACTGCTTATATATAGTATTTCTCAGCAGTCAGCTTTGGCCCTCTCTTTTGGTCTTTCACCCAACAGAAGTGTGAAGTTGCAAGAATATGAGAAGAGTTTAAAGTATAATTAGCTAGCTGATGATATGCAGAGAAGGGTTTCCTTTTCGCTGATCTTAGATTCTACATTCTCACTTTCTTTTCATTGAACAAAGTAGGTGGGAATAGCACAGACAAGGCCGAAACGGAACCTTATGTTAAAATGAGATAAGCAGAGTGGAGTAGTAACTATTCCATTGTGCAGTGTGTGTGAATATACTAAACTGTCACATTTGCTCATAGCCTCTATATTCCAAAGGAGTCCTTTGCTTTTGGGCAATTTTGACCAAAAAAAAAAAAAAA
>VZRW01013121.1:87088-306471 GCA_013398125.1 Aegotheles bennettii
GCTTTTGTTTTTTGGGAAATTTTAAAAAAAAAAAAAAAAAAAAAAAAAGATTTATTATTACGTGCATTTGAAGAAAAAAATTCTGACTTTCCATTTAAGCTCCTATCCTGACCTCCATATTGAAACTCTTTGGCTTTCAACACTGAAAAATAAGAGATACAGATAAGGAATCACTGGTATGAGCCATTTAATGGGTGGGGATGGGGGAGAAACCCAGCAAACTTTACCAGTCCATTTTTTTTGTGTTTTGGGCTTCCTAGGGTTTGAATGTTGGAATGGACCTTCTCCTGGTTATCAGGTAGGAATACAGCACTCCACATCTGGCTAGAGGTCCATTAACTAGTTTGGGGACTGCAGCTTAAGTTCTATGAGGGCAGACTGGGAGAACTGCATTTGGTTAGCCTTTTGAAGAGAAGTATCTTCTTAATAAGGAGATCTTATTGCTTCATTCAAGTACCAAATGCAAAGGTCCAGAGAAGTCAGAACCAGACTCTTCCTGGAAGTTGGGGTTGTTCAGCCTGGAGAAGAGAAGGCTCTGAGAAGACCTTATAGCAGCTTTCCAGTACCTGAAGGGGGCCTACAGGAAAGTTGGAGAGGGACTTTCTACAAGGGCATGTAGTGAGAGGACAAGGAGGAATGGTTTAAAACTGAAAGAAGGTAGGTTTAGATTGGATATTAAGAAGAAATTCTTTCCTGTGAGGGTGGTGAGACACTGGAACAGGTTGCCTAGAGAAGTTGTGGCTGCTCCCTCCCTGTCAGTGTTCAAGGCCAGGTTGGATAGGGCTTTGATGGGTCTAGTGGGAGGTGTCCCTGTCAATGGCATGGGTGTTGGAATGAGATGATCTTTAAGGTCCCTTCCAACCCACACCATTCTATGATTCTATGATTCTCGGTGCACTGTGACAGCCCCATGAGACAACAGACATAAGCTGCTGCTCAGGAAATTCCAATTTGATATTTACAGAAGTGCTTCTTATCATGAGGGTAGTCAAACACTGGAAGAGCTGTACAGAGACACTGTAGACTATACTATAAAACATAACCAACTATAACTATATCTGCTATATAATCTGCATCAACTTCGCTGCACCTCTACGATAAACTCTCTTTGCAATTCTGGACTTGTCTCAAATAGGGGTACTTGAAAGCCACTTGGAAAATTTAGTGGTGACATCTACTGAAGGGAATGGGACAATAGTAGCACATGACATCAGTGCTAAAATCTATGCAGTGGCTTCTACATTTCTGTTTTCCATTCACTGTGTTGAAGATTAAAGTCTGGAAGGGATCCAGCATCTGCAAAAGCTCTATGTACTTGGAAACCAGTCTTTGCACTCAAGACTGTCAGATATATCCTCTGTAAATTTTACCTATTGCAGGTAAAATCATACTTTATTTTTGCTGTATTTTAAAATGTTACTGCCCAGCACTTGGCTCTGTAAACATGACTATTACTGCTGCCTGCCTGCTTTGGGCCTGAAATGTGTCAGAAGATTTATCTGTCTCATCAGCACTTTCTGAACACCCAGGCAGCCAATCAAAATGGGGCAGCATAACAGATGTGCCAGCATCTGCTGCAGCGAGCATTTATCTGGACAGCAGAACATGTAGCTGTAGATTTGAACTCCTAACCAGTTACAAATCCAAACATTTGGACAGCCTTGATCTACAACTGTGTGAAGGCTATTTTGGAATATTAATTAAAATCAAGTTGAAAATGTAGTTTTTCAGTTTTAGACAGCTGTGAGAAACATACCTTCCTGTAATTTGGTTTATGCTTTTCAGACACAGTAAAGGCAAAATACTATGAAAAAGCTAAACTTAAAGCTGAGCTTATAAAATTAGAAATTTGTAGAAAGCACTAAGCTAAAATTCCACCCCACCTGTGCTCGTTTACTTTGAGATATATATGTATTAAAATTAGTATGGTTAAGATATATGAATTTTAATCACATACACGTGCCTATAAATCAAGCACATGAAGCAATAGGCAATGACTTTCAGAACACATTTTTATTTTCCTGGCACCAAAATGAGGTCTATGGGCACCATATCCATGCTGAGTTTCAGCTGTTCAAACTTCTGTTGCACATGGAAATGTCCTCCACCCCCAAACACATACTTGTATAGATTGATGAAATCATGAGATGAAATACAAAGCAAATTTATCATCTGCTTTTTTGATGCACAATACAGTTTCACCTGTATTCCTGCTCACCAAACCATGCCCTCCAGGAATGACTATCACATTCTCTTTGAAGAGCTGCCTCATTAAATAAAAAAGCAAACTTCTAGTGAAAAGACCTCTCCTGCTTTTTTGATTTCTCCTCTGCCCAGCATACATAATACTGAAACCTTGTTTAAAGTCCATTTTCTTGTAAAAGGTTCCCTCTTGCTAGGGGGATTTGGTCCTTGCTTCTTGTGCTCTTGAATTTCCTACGATACTAAGCTTTAAAATAATGACATTATAATAAGCTGGTTAACATGACTTAGGTTATTTTTAAAAGATTATGAAAAAGAAACTATTTTCTCCCATCTTTTGTCTGTATAGCTAGTTTCCATGTCACAGACTACATGAGCTTTCAAGCACAAGGCATGTGAAAAATAGCATTAATAAAACTCTTACAAATATTTTCACTGTAAAGCATATATGGAGGTATGTATGTTATAGTATAAAAACTGTCTAAACAAAGCATTTCTCCAAAACAGAAGATTTATAACCCACAGTTTTCCATAAATATGAAAATATTGCCAGCACCTTTCCCTTCTTCACTGAGTGAAAAACACCATATGTTGTAATGTTGCCCAACAATAAAGTGCTGCTGTACTAAGCTCACTTTTCTTCATTTTCCTGGAAAAACATGAGCTCTGACAATAAGGAAGAATTTTTATTAGCTTTAAGGTGAAGTGAGGAGTAACCCTGTGTTTGTTTTATGAAATCATGAAACAAAATGAGTATCAGTGACTTGATATTTGCTCCTGTTTTAAAACACAATAAATGGTAATAACTTTGCTAAATTTGCCCATGTCAGTTTTTTGTCTTTTTCTCCCCATTCTCTCATGATCCTCTGTAGTTGTAGACACAATTCAAATCCCTAAATTGGGATATTCATTGCTTAGGGGAGGTGAGGTGACAGTAACTTTATCTGCTTTGAATGTCAGAATTTTGTGATGACATACAGTAACACACACAAAATTAACAAACAACTGTGGCAGAAACCACTCTGACATCCTCTTCCATCTTAATGATCTAATGACTAGTAAGGAAGAAGAGTGATTCAATGGCCAAAAAAGAGATGCATTACAAGTAAAGGCTCCTGGGTTTTACTGCCAGTTCTGTCACTGACTGACTTGGCAAGTCACTCAATACGACTGTCCTTAGTTCACCTGCTTGTGAATTCCTGTAGCAATACAGGACATAGTAACACTGAAGAATCGCAGCAGAGTGGTGTTAAGTTTAATTAATTGATACTTGAAAAGTGACTTCAATTCTTAAAAGACAGATGAAAAAGTAAAAGGGACTGCTCCTTTTATTCCTCCTTTGTTCATTTACAGTGTACAATTGGCCACATACATATTTATTATTATCTATGTGTAAATTACCCTGCTTTAAATCCCCAGGCATTTTAAAAGTAAAAATTCCAGTGAAATGCATAATCTTGTGCTGTAGTATGCCAAAGGCATGCTAAAAAACTCTTCTTTTAATTATTACACAGTGGTACTAAAAAAATGACAGCAAAAAATATTCAAGCGCCACTTCTCCATTTTAACTGAGACCTTTTCCATTTTTAGTCCACAGTGACAGTCAGCTGGATCACAGGCTGGGTGTTTGCAGCTCAGAATTCCTTTTGAGTTAAGAGGAAAAAATCTTGAGGAAGGGTTTTATAAGCCTCGATCATTGGTAGTGTTTTCTCAGGTTCAGTTGAAATAATTCTAAT
Organism: Aegotheles bennettii; assembly: GCA_013398125.1. Lineage (NCBI taxonomy): Eukaryota > Metazoa > Chordata > Aves > Caprimulgiformes > Aegothelidae > Aegotheles > Aegotheles bennettii. Next base: position 91,027 of record VZRW01013121.1, read on the forward strand.
TTCTAATCTGTTTACTTGTCCAGGAGACTTCCAGGAGCTTTAAAATACAGTTAATTTTTTTCTCTGGTTTTGTATGATATGACAAGTAGGAATGGAAAAAAACCCATCCCAAGACCCCACAAACTAGACTCTCCTAGGCAACCAGTGCCACAGATCACAGGCACATACCTGTTCACTTCCTTCATAACAGCAGATGCTGTATAATAATAAGAATTGCCACAAAAAATTAGAATAATCAGTAAAATGTCTCTATACCATGGGGCATCCACAATTCAGCTGTAACCACTAGGCAGTTATGAACTGATGATCAGAAAATAAACATAATACAGTAAGTTCCAGTTTATCTAAGCCCACTCTGAGCTGTCAAATCAGTCCCTCCACCACAACAGAACCTGCATAAGGTAAGGCACATGGTGAAAACTACCTGCTTTTACACTGTAAATCTACACCACACTTACCAGCAAGCCTTTTCACATTCCCCGCACCACACCAGTCAGATCTGATGACAATGGAAAGACACAACCTTGTCCACCATTTCAGCTCTTCCACATGTCTCTATTAGGATCCCTATTGCTTGAGGCCTTCCCTTTTAAATTACATTTGGTGGTTGCTGAATTCAAAAAACTGCCTTTTATTTGCTAAAGGCTTCTTTTTGGTTCATCCCAAGTTTTAAGAGGTTCAGGAAAAAATAATCCAATCACAGTAGGAAATACAGAAGAAACAAGAACAACCTGGTAGCAAGTCACAGAGGTACCACAGTTGTTCTGCCCTTCACACCACCACCATCTCACCTAAACATGGTGGGAACTTGGGGTTTCTCTCTCTCTCTCACCCCTATATACTATTACATAAAAAACATGACTTAATAGCTGTGCTGAGAAATTCCACGCTACATGTAAGGAACTTCTAGAAAACTCTTACCTACGAAATGTCCATTTTGATAGTTATACATCCATCTTTTGGATTAGCTTCGTTGCACAGAAACACTCATCAGGTAACAAAACAAAAGAGCCTGACAGCAGTGATCAGAAGCACTGGCAGTGTGTGCACAGAAGCTGCTTCCATAAAAACTGTTTATTCAGGTGTTGGCAATTGAAGCAGGAGCTGCAATCACATTGCCCAAAGTGCCAGTAATGCTCGCACAGGGGTGTTTGCAGGCTATCACAGCTCTGAAGGGAGCTGTTACAGGCTATCAGCTCAGTAATCCTCATGCTAAAAAGGCCCTAAATATGTATTTAAAAGTTAGACAGATCTGTTTGGTTTACTGGTTAAATAATCTGTCTGTTGAAAAGGCCTTAAACAGGAATTCACAGGGCAGGCAGTTTACAGCCTGGCCTATTACAGCAGTGGTGGGCCTTTCAGAAAGTCACTGGAGACCATGATTTAGTGGCTCATGAGGGCCTCAACCCTCAAACACTTAACATTCAAATAACTTTACTCAAATAAACAGACTCACTCAGACTGCTAATCTGAACAAAACTACTGCTTCTTTTGTTCTAAGGAAAAAATACCAGTAAAACTCATCACTTCAAAAGCATTATGTCACAGAAATGGGAAATCTGAATGTGTGCCTGAAATACCTTCCCTCCTCACGATGGGATGAGTGTTACTAGAAGAGTGAACCAATACATTACCACTGCCTTGCATCTAGTGCAATGCTTCAAGATGGTAAGCAACAGGATAAAATTCTCCTCTATGGGAGTTTTAAGTGTTCAGTGAGAAGAGGTCTACACAAAACCTTACTTGTGACCAGTTCCCAAAGTTTTCAAGTTTTTCTCTCTTCAAGGCCCATTTTTAGTTGTCTGTGAAAACAGCTGACAGCATCTGAACCAGAAATGTGCAGGTCAATAGGAAACTTTAGCAATTTCAGTCATTTTGGATCAGGCCAGTGGCAAATTTAAAGGACTGATCTACATTTACAGTTAACAGATTTATGAGTATAAATACTTGTCATGACATTTAAATGAATGGCTGTGCATAACTATAAATTAGCACTTACATTCAACACACATACACACACATTTATTTCCTTATTCTGACTGAAAATCTATCCCTTGGGTCTACAAAGCAGAACGTGAACTTTTTTGCCCTGAGGTATTAACCAACCCTCAGAACACTATGGGTTGCTCCACTTAGGAGGAGACGCTGATGATGAGTAAAGAAACTTTCATATGAATCTTCTAATTTCCAAAAGTCCTATTTTCCAGAGTGTAGGAGGAATCAAAACAGCAGGTGTGTAGTTTCTAGTTCATGCTCCAAGTTTCACATAGGCATCAGGTGGGAAAATCTCACATGGCTTTTTCCTCAAAATACTATGCTCTTTTGTGGCTGCTGTCTCCTGCAGGACCTCCATTCCTTTCATTGTCTGGACACAAAAGGCTTCATAAAAACTGACCACAGAAAGTTTTCACCTGCACATGCCTCAAGTGGTTGTCTGTTGATTTAGAGACATGCACTAACTTCCTGAGCAAAAATGTAAAATAAAGAAGCTGAATGGTTTCTAAGACCTTAAGCAAAGAGCATCAAAGTACCTTGTAATTTCATACAGGGTCAGTTCAACCCTTAGCAACTTCTCCTAGGTACTGGTCTTAATACTGTCCCAATCTGTCAGCACTAGCATTTGCATGCAAAACTGGACTAACACAATGGCTGCCATTCTGCCTTTTCCACTCAAAGTTCTAACCCTGGCATGGTGGACTGTTGATATAATTTTCCAGGCTCCTACAAGCTATGTCATCGTACTGAAGCAATCACTTGTGCCTTTGACTAAAAATGAGAACAATCACAGACGCCAAGTCTTTTGGGCAATTATGCTGGTTTCCTTTGCCCGTCCACATCAACTAACACCCAACCTCCCTCCAAAAAAACCCTCTCAATTCTGAGAGCAAAATTCAGCCTACTTTTCCTCATATATGCAACAACAGTTACCTTGACCAAGTGCTATTCCTTCTCAAGGATGTCTGCTTTTGCTGTTTGTAAGAAGCATTCAGCTAGAAATAAGAATATTTTCTTATCTCAGATATACGAGACTTTAAAAGCTGTAATTCCCCAAAGATATTGGCTCTCACAGCAGAAACCAATCACTTTCCATTTTGCTTTTGCTCAAAAGCTGCTTCGGTACATAGATAGTAAAAGGTCTCTGTGCTTGGATAAGGACCCGTTGACTAAACAACACTGCTTGCTTGTGCCTGCTTGTAACACCTTATTTTCTTCTGCCTCTCTCATTGAAAGACAGTCTCCTCAAACTGAATATGTAGAAACAGATATCACTGATGCTTTCTTTTGTTCAGCTTTGTCTTTGCAACATTCTTTGGGGTTTTTCTACTTATTTTTTCACTGTTCCACCATTTAAGTGACTTTGTCCCCTTAATTTCTTTATTACTGCCAATGTTCCAAACCAAGTATATGATGTTTCTCTCTCTTGGATTGTAGGTTCAGAAATGTTATTAAAGAAGTGCATGTCCATTAGCTTATTTACTCCTCTCTAGCACAGGTACCCTCTGTTTCTCTTAAAAGGACACGTTTTAGAGCCATGTTTAACACAGATTTACTGAGGACTGTGGTATTTTTAATCCTTTCACCTCATTGGTACTGGAGAGTGTGACACAGACTCTAGTATCATATGATATAATTCCAGCAGCACAACAGTCACCCACAGCCAGACTGGGTGGTTTTGTCCTGAACATCTTCGTCTCTCTCTCAGCGATATTGATGGCAAGTCCAAGTGACCATTTACAAATCAGTCAATACCTGCTTTATCTTAAAAGTCCTCATGGGTATCTGGCTATGCAAGAACTGCAAAGCTTTAGATCTCTTTCTGCCAGCATTGACTGATGCTGGCTCTGACCGCTGTCTCAATATCTACCAACAATTCAGATTCCTTTTAGAACAAGTTTTGCAGCAGCAACAAATGGATGCTCAAGTTGACTATCGGTAATCCCCCAGCTTCATCATCTTTCCAGCCATTTGTTCAAAGTATGGTACTGTATGTAGCCTAATGAGCCTCCTAGGGAGTTCATCCTTCCAAGACAATTGGCTCATACTTGAGTGTATTGCACTGTGACAATCTAAGCACACCCACTAGGTTTATTTAGCTTACATATGGATTAGAAGAGTCTTATAAGTGTCTAATCCTACCAAATCCAGTGGCAAGTACAAGTCCATACCCCCAGTGCTGGCTATCATATGTGATCTTTCTGTTTGTTTCTTATGGTGGTAACTCAGGTACTTATATGCCAGCACATATTTGTAAGTTCCAAGCTGATCAAAGCTTTCCAGGACATCCCCTTTCTTGGAAAACATTCTTGTTTACAGAACCTCAGTTGCTGGTCATCTTATCTCATTCCTTCCTAATTTGGCTGAGTGTTTTGCCTTTGTGCCTCAGAACTGATGCATTCTTCACTTACAAACCATTCCTAGGAAATAATGAGGTGTTGCTCTAGTTATTTTTCTGCTCAATATCTTGTGTCAATCCCTTTCTGAAATCTCCAAGTTTGGCTTTGAATCCATTTAAAAATTATTAAGCTTGCCATGGAGACCTGTGAGCTGCTTATCGGTATCCTTTTAGTACAACGGGAATGCTAATGTACAGTTTGGAAACTGGACCATACGACTGATACCAGGTAGGTTTTTTGCTGTGTGTGATTAGCCAAGGTTCACACCAAAAAGTTGTTATGAAGAAAAAAACAAAGATAAAACCAAGGAGCAGTGATACAATTCTCCTTCTACAGAAAGCAGTAAAAACAATAAACCTCTTTATCCTACACACAGGACAAATCAAATGGTAGGAGACAGAGAACATGCTAGGCTTCTTCCACCCAGACTGCAGCCCGTAGGGTGGCACATGCAGAGTTTCTGCATCCTCTCTTCTTGTTGCTTTCACCCTTAGATTGCGGATGGACAATGCTGATTTTGTAAGTTGTCTTCTCAAGTGCTTGAGCACTATTTCCTTCCCTGATGCTGATGACACAGTACAGCAACTTGTAGAGCTTTGCTGGGCTAGGTTGAAACTGACCCTTCTCAAAATCTATTTTTTAAAAAATATTGTATTACTTTTCACATCTGTTTCACAAAAAGTAACATTGGTGTAACTGAGGGGTCAGAAAACATTAGGACAAGGATAGGACTGAGTGGCCACAGCAGCGTATACCTAAGCCAATACTGTTACAGAGACCTTGACAGCATTGGACCTTGGCCTCTACAACACTCACTGTTCTGCTTCTTCTCCCCTGGATCAGCAACAGCAGCTAGTAAATTCATTTTGACTCTGTCCTTTATGAGACTTCTTTTTGGATGGAGATATATATCTCTGGGGACAATGCTCTTAATTTTTTCAGCTACCTAGTTGCAGCAAGGGAGCTTAATAACATCTTATAAGGACCTGAAGTAATGGATAATACGACCAATGAGTAACCTAAATCACAATATTACCATGTGGGCTTAAATTTTGGGAACTTCTTTCATGTTTAGAACTCCGCTAGTTAAAGGCTTTGAGATATTTGTGTTTCTCCTTCAAAACTTTCACATTTAGTAGAAAGCATTCTTCTCAAAGGAAGCTAGACAGTTTCTTCCCTATTTAAATTTCACATGAAACACTATTTCAGTGAATTTGCCTTGGGCAACTGAATCACAGCTGACAGCAAATTAATGACTATGATGGTGTGATTAGTAGGGACGACAGGCAACTGAGAACCTGCCCAAGCATTTGCCGTTGTCACAATACTTATGCTAACTATTATTAGGGATTACTAATGGTCATAAAGAGGACTTGATTCCACCAGGTAGACTCTTAAAAATTTGAAATCTGTTATTTTTTTAATATGTCAGTGATATTCTGATTAAATGGTGAAAGTGACTTTAACCATTTAAAAATATTCTTTATAGATACTTACATTATTAATTTATTTAAATATTACTAGAAAAATAGATTCTATGACATTCCAGGAAGACGTACCACAAACAAACACACTTATCAGATAAATTTAATACTGTATTACACAGGGGGATTCAAAACAGAAATTAAGCTCTGAGACTCTTGTGCTGTGAGATATCACACCAAAACCCAACTGGGAAGAACTAATGATTTCACTAATCCCTAGCAATGATTTTTTGAGAAGTTCAAATAAAACTTTGCTTGTTCTGATTGAGATTCACAAAGTAGATGTTATTTGATTTTAAGGCTTCCTGGGGGAAGAACTTCTGATTCCCCAGGCTGCTTGAAGAACAGAACAATGGGCTGAACTTGCATTAAAGCATTTTAGCTGCTAAAGACACAATAAAAGTGAACACACTGCATATTTGCCAAAGCTTTTGCCATTCATTTCATTTCCAAATGTCAATCAGCTATATGAAACCTTTAAAAAGGATTCTTAAGGTAAAGCAAACAAGAGGGTAGGATATTTTGTATTAATCTTGTATTAGAGATATTTAATTATTTATAATAATTCTTATTTAAAATACAGTAACTTGAACTTATTGAAAGACTCAGCATTGTTTAATAATAAAAAGAACCATCCGCTTCTTATGCCTGTCTCTACAAATATTTTGTTACTGGATGATAGTGGAAAACATGAAAAGCTAATGACTGTCCGACAAGAAGACTATTTAGATATTGAAATTAAAATCTATTGAAAAGCGACACCACCAATCATGTTACCATTTTGGGAAGCCTCACATAATGATTTTTCAGTGTCTCAGAAACACATCGACCCTTGTCACTGGAGAGTACAATGCATTAACAGCAAAGGGAGATTTGTGGTACAGAGCAAAATTTCTTATAATTGCAATACTTACAATGTCAAATATCAAAGAGCAAGTAACAGAAATCATATTAATTTTCAAAGTCGTAGCCTGATCTTACAAACACTCAACTACACACCCAAGTATCTGGAAGACTGATCCCTAAGGCATGAGATACAATGCCAATTAATTCTTAAAATTAGGGGGAAAAAAGCAATTAAGCTTCCAGTTACCATTTTTAATTTTGGAAAAGCTTGCTTTAAAGTGTTAAAACTGCAAAAACAAAGCATCTGAGTTACAGTCTCCACTGAACAAAGAGGGAACCTGCTTAATAAGCTTCTTGTACTTGTAGCCACCCACTGCAGAATTCTGCTTTCACATTTCATGTGTGTAGCCTAACCCCAGTAAAGCCTGTGACATTACACAGGTATAAAAAGTCTTCGGTGCCGATTTTTTAAGAAGTATTCCCACTCTCATTTTTCTCGGAGGAGCCTGCTATCAGCTGTGCAAACACCATATCTGTAATAAAAGAAAGAGAGGCTGCAGTGTGCCAATGATCTTACCTCATACTCAAAGTCCTCTCTATCTGCATCAGCAGGCAGACTGGAAAGATACTCATTACCTTCATAAAATTCATGCTCCACTGGGTGAAGAGAATGGCAGCTATGTGGAACAAAGCAGTACAACAACAGCAGATGAGACAATAGGTTTTCTTAAATTAAAAAGTGATAAAACCCCCCATTTCTCTGTAGTTTTCTCATTTCTGGAATGCTATTCTGAGTATCCTGACAGCCTGGAAGGAACTGCATCAAGAAGTAGCACAAGCTGTTTTCTTTTCAAAAGCTCATACTCTGGCTGAGTTCATTTTGCTGTGTTCATCTTTTGTCAGATTTACACAGGGTGATTTCTTAAAAGGGTCTACTCTGGGCAAAACTATTTAATTGTGACAATTTGGGATTCCTTATGCTCATAAATAACTAACTCCATATTCACATGCTGTGTCATGGCTGGGGGCAACTCATTAATTGGTTATAAAATCTTGAATGTCCACAATCTACAAGCCACACCAGACTCACAAATTGTTCAAGAATTTGCATAAAACAACTTGTAACTTCTGAAAAGTGATAACAGAGTGGTGAAATGCAGTTGAGTAACTGCACACCTAAAAAATGTCTGTATAACTGCACTGTTAAATGATCAGGGAGCATAAAGAATGAGGTCTTTACAATGTGCACATCTTTAGGTACAGCCATAAACTTAAGGCTAGATCCCCACACAGCGGGCATGGAAACTTCAATCACAGTTTAGTAATATCCACTAATAACTCAAAAGTATACACATATGTTCTCAGCTGTGCAGCAGTAAGTAGTAGGCTCAATCCAGCATTTGTCTGGCAAGTTCTCTCTGAGATAATAATCTACCCAGCTTACCTAGAATTTATAAAAATGGAGCTACATCAAAGCTAAAAGTGGTATGATCTCTATTAACATTAATTCTGCAGAGATGCACAGCATGCCGGGAAGTCAGTGGAAAAGCTCTAGGGATATCATAGTTTTGCTGGCTACAGAGGGCAAAGGTCAACCACTAGATGATGTTACTTATGAGGTGGAGTCCAAAGATGAAGAAGCCTACACCTTATTTTTGTATAAGCACCACCTGCTGATGTTTGCATTCAATTACGTTTCAAAGAATTCAGCTGAGGGGTAATACAATTCATATCATTTGCCATATAACAGATGAAATTCTATTTTTGATCTCTATATTTTTGGAATTATTTTGATTTTGATAAGGGACCTTTCAATTCAATAATTTGTTTCCATTATTTTTTGGGTAAGAAATTTGGAAGAATAGAAAACAACAAGACCACTCTTTCTAGGTCTGATGAAGCCTTTTTGGTACTTTGGAACACAGAAGTGTTTTTCTTCTTCACTAGGGCTTAGCTTTGGATGAACAAACACATGAACACAAAGTAAACATAGCCAAGATTCCTTCCTGTAGCTCTAATCCATGATCAGAGTCTAGGAAAACCATCACTGAAGCCTGAACGGGACACTTGTCAATGGTATTTGTAGTTTTTTAAAGTGTTCTTGAGACTTTTTCAAGAGAAGGCTACAAGCCTACCACTGCAATGCCTCAATCCCACAGGTAAACAGCAGGAGAAGATAAGTCATACCTGTCTGAAAGTAGAAAAGGGCAGATATCAGGAACTGGTGGTGTGGAAGGCCTTAGCTTGGCCAGTGCCATAATGTGCTCAAAGGTGATGTCAGTCTGAGTGCTAGCATCCACAAGCCGAACATCCTGAGAGCTACCATGAGCTTTGCTAATTGGAGCTCGTCGTAAAACCTGAACTACAATTGGCTCCTTGGCATTGCGAAAAGCTTCCACTGCCTCTTCATGAGTGGCCTTGGAAAGGTCCTTCCCATTGACCTACAGAAAAGCAGAAAAATATACCAAAGATTACTCACAAGACAAAAAAGGCAGCATAAAAATATGGGTCTAAAATATATGGGGATGAATTATTTGTGTAGTACATCAAGCTATGTGCTGACATTGACTGGGCCTTATTTTGGCATCCATTTAAGAGGGAAGATAAGGCTGGGAGAAGAAATAAATTATTAATCTTCACGAGAAATTAAAAATGGTTTGAACTCTTCCACAATTGTCCCAATGAAATCTGAACACAGCAAAGAAACTACAGCATTTAAAAGGGACCTTTAAAATAATTTATCTCATGCTATTTTATTAATCCCATAAAAAACAAATAACAAAGGAGGAATGCCTTTAATTTTCAATTTCAGCATTTTCTGTGGCACAGAACTGTTTTACAGGATTTCTGGTGCAGCATTGTTATTAATGTGGGTCAATAAAGATGTCTCTGAGGTCTAAAAAGAAACACGGCCAATTTTCAGTGTTTTGTCACTTATCTGCTATGGCCATTATACAATCATTAAGATCAAAGACAGGAAGATTTGACTAACAACACAATCAGCTGCTGCTCTTTTAAGGGAAGAAAAATCTAAATCAAACAAACTGAAGAATTAACTTGCTACAAACAGACGAATAATAAACCAGAAAAAAATATGATGCACATGCAGCATAGCTTGGCAAAACTAAAAGATTATGGCAAGGTTTCTGTCTGCTACAGGCAAAGCATCAAATTCTTCCCAGTTTAGATGAGGCCTTCTGGTATTAAAAAGGGTAACTGCAAAGCTGGGTGATGCTAAATTCATATAAATTCAGATGTTTCGGGCAAACTTGCCAAATATCATCCCACTACAGAACGTGAGTGCTAGCCTGTTAGTGGCAGTCAGTAGCTAAGCCCTTGAACAGAGGGGCTGTGCAAGCTCCTTACACAGGAAATACCATTCTGGTGTTTCCAGAGCAATGGGACTGCTGTTGATTGCTGCACAGGAGCTAACTGTTGTGAGCTACTTGTGGAGATGAGATGATCCTCTGCTCTGGGAGAAAGGCAGGGTTTTCTTAGTAAGAAACGTGAATATCTAAGAGTACAAAACCTGATTAGAATTTATATCCCTGGGAAAATCTCTACACTTGCAGGAAATCGGGATTCTACTGCAAGTTCATGCCCAAATTACCTTTGCTGTACAGACAGTGAAGTTGTAAAACTTCTGCTTAATGAAATAAATTTAAACCCTTGCCAGAAATGAGGCAGACCCCACAACTGATTTTTCCCCAATGCCTACAAATACTGGTTGAAAACAAACTTGCTTTGCCACATCACTCTTTCATTAAAGAAGTTCTTGGAACTTTCTTGTCAAAAAAGGAAAAACATGCAAACAAGAACAACACCAGCAAACTCAAAGAAGCCCTTCAGCAGCCTTCAGTAACATTTTTAAGCCTGTCAGGAGAAGCATTTGCAATTACAAATGTTGTATTTGAGGCAACATGTGTAACCATAGTCCTATCTATTCCTGTGGATGGTTATGATACAGCTGACCACTAATTACATGCATATATCAACTCTATTCATTTCCAGAGTGTGTGTTCAAGTATAAGGTAGAAGCAGCTTTTCTCTGCCACAGGTTCCAAAGGAGCAGTACTTTTGTGGCCACATTACTCAAGAAGACACGCAAAATAATCACACTAGCGTAGCCACCAATGCAAAGGTCAATTGATCTTTCTAACTAGCCCTGATGCTGTATGTGGTGTTGAGAAGGCTATAAATTACCTGAAGAGACTTCTATACATAAAAAAGATCAAAACTCCTTGTGCTGAATGCCTGGGATCCTCAGAAGTATCATACACTGTAGCCTAGACTGTAACTGAGTAATAGGAATGGCAGCTAGTTTAGTCACCTTAGTTTAATGCATATGTACAGTTTCTCTGATGACTGAAGCCAAAAATGTTAAGATTTTATGTTAAAATTTTATTGTTTAATTTATCCTCCAACAAATTATAACCTTGGGTTACGTTGATCTAAGTTACATGGAAAAATATCAGTGGTATATAAGAGGAAGGGCCAGAACAGTCAAAAAACATGTTACGTTATAAGAAAATAAAAGAAATTTCCCCAAGGAGTGAGCTTCTGCAAACCCTCTTCAATAGCACAAGTGACACAGCCAGGGTGTTCAGATTCAGCCCCATCTCATAGAGGCAATTACAGATAAAGCTTCAAGCCTGGGTCTTCTAGTCACTCTTCAGTTCCAACCTCTGCTTCATTCTTGCTTCTAACTCAGATCCTATCAAGGACACTATCTTCCACAGTTTCTGCAGTTTTTGTAACAAGAGAGTCCTATCGGCCCTCTGAGTAACTCTCATTCCTAAGACCCTAGGAACAGAAAAATTACTTTCTTGGCTTCCCAAACCCTTTTAATACTTTTTAACATTTGTACAACTATATAGTTTTTCTCCCAAAACCAAATGCTTGGGAATAAATACCACATAGCACTGTATTAAGTTTTTCCCCTCTTCAAGTATAAAACACACAATCCTTCTGCATCCCAGCTGAACCATCTGGGTTTTGGCACAAGCTGATCACTTTATCACAGATCCACATCAGCAAAGCAAAGATATTTGGATAACATACAAAATGTATTATTAGATTTTTTTGAAAACCACAAGCTCTGTTTATTCACATCAGTCAATACTTATCACTTACTCTGAGAAAACAGACATAAATTCACAACAATGCCATTTACATGTAAATTTTATTTCCAAAGAAGAATAATATTTTAAAACCACGAGTGTGAAAAATCACAAAAGATACACATTTTCATTTATCCTGGAAACCTATGGCTGACCTCTATTTTCATTTAAATGCCTATTTAATTTAAAGACTTTAAAAACATTCTACCCTTTATGTGGTTTTCTTATGAAATACAAGCAGTTTGGACACCCAATACTTGTTTAAATTGTCACTTGAAGTTCATCAACATACTTCGTCGATCTGCATAAAGGTCACATAATTTATGAATGCCACCTTTCTCAGAAGAAAATCTATAGCTGAATTACTCTATCCCAGCAGCTGTCCTGCCCACTTGGGGCTGGGAAGAGAGAATTTATTTTAAAACCTAACGCCAATACTACAGATGGGGTTGGAAGATCTCTTCCCATAGCTTCTTCAAGGGTTTTCTGACTCCTGCATTATCCCCCAACTTAACACTCAACATATAGTTACCCTGGGAGCTGTAGACAGCTGAGCTCTTATTTACAGCAAGCCACTTACAGGTTCTTAGTCAGTGATTAAATAAATTCCTTGCCTTGAAAAGGTTACTTTCAGTGGAATCCAGGGTACTGTTTTAAGGGGATAGAGAAATCAGTCACTTTTAACAGTCAACACAAAGACATGGAAATACATTTGTTGTAGCAGATGGGCTAATTAATCCACAAGCAAGTTGTGAATGTTAAGTAAAGAATATATCTTTCCTCATGTAAACCATCCTCCTGCCCTGTTTGATTAAGTTTCTGTTTAATGAACACTCTCCCCCCTCTCCCACTTTTGGTCACACTGCAAAGTCTGGGCCACTTGTCAACATCTCCCCCTGAGTGACTGGTGGCCACAGCCTGGATCCTGGCCACCCCCTTTGGATTATTGCTCTAAATCCAACCACATGCAAATCTTCATCAGCATCAGAAAATAAACAAGCAAACAGGCTTTGTCTTTCATGCACAAAACAACCGTCACTGGCCAAGTGCCACTTGTAATGCCAGCACCACTGTATATAGGCTTATTCCGACTCACACAGAGATGGACAGCAGAGAAGGAAGCAGGGAGAGGACTAAATAACAAAACAGCAACTATAAAAAATGCAGACAAATGGTTGTTAGGTTATCTTTGTGCTTTGAGTTCTGGGAAAAACAAAAAAAAAGAAAAATCAGTTTGATGAAGACTGCTTCCAGGATTTAAGTGCCTGTGACTGAGAAATGAAATAGCCTTGTCTTCTAATGTTTTCCTGACATTGATAATTTCTGTAAACACTGGCCAGAATTTTTGAATCAAGAAGGCCAAAAATGTTGATATGTTTTCTGTAGTCTTTACTTTCCCCTATTAAAAGGAAAAACAGAAAAAAGGAAAAAGGGGGAAAAAGGGAAAAAAAAAGTGTAGTCATGTGAATGCAACCATCACAAAAGGTATCACATTAGGAGCTCATGATATAACCTCTTATCCTCAGCAAATACCTAGCATATGCAAGATGAAATTTAAGATCAGCTCTGATGAAGTAAAATCCTTGGAGACCCTCCATTTAATCAGTAAGGGCAAATGGAAGAATAACCTGAGCGTTCTGCCAGAGCAGAGACGTCCAGACGTTAGGGTTTCCCAGAGAAGTGACAGAGATGCTGTCTGACATGATGATGGAGTCCACACAAGGCTCACTGTCCTAGCAGATTTCAACATCCATGCAGAAGATGCCTCTGACCTGACAGGTCCTAAATCTGCTTTCATCACAGCAGTCTCTTCACCTCCAATCCCTCACCCTAAATACATCCAGGCTACCACACCCTGGGTGGCAAACTGGCACAAACGACTGAACACTGTCCCTTATTTTGATCAGTTCTTCTTTAGTATAGGAATTTGAGCCCTAGCTGCAAGCCACAGAAAAAGAACACAAGCATACCACTTTCCTCCCAGACTTACAGCTTTCAGCACATATAGACTCTAGAAAACTTCTACTGCCGAGGGCCACCAGCTGTGAGACTCTCCAGGCAGGACAAGGGAGCACAGGCTGTGTGAGCTATCAGTGACACACATGCTGGAGAGGACACTGCAACTCTTCTGCTAACGCAAATGTGATAGTTCATCTACAGAAATGGCATTCGGCATGCTGACCTTTTAGGTTACAGTTCAGTACTAAACTGCATTTCTTGAGCAAGTTAATCTGAAAGGTAGCAAATTCAGCCATTACCCAATACCACGATCTCAGTCCGGGTTCAGACAAGTTCAGTAAAGGGACAACTTTTATTATGCTGGTTAATGACATTTCCACTTTCTTACCCAGATGAGTTAAGCAGCGCTTGTTCCCATTTGATCCTTTGTTGCCCTGACCACCAAATCTTGTCATCCCTCCTAAAGGCTACACAAGCTCATGAACACACAGGCTCTGGCTGCTTCCCTCAGGCCGAATCACAGGCTTGTAAGGAGAATTACATCTCCATTATAGAGCTGAGGCTTGGCCTGTTTGATTGTCCATGTAGCTGGTTTGACAACACTGAACAGACCCAGGCAATGCCCAATACTGCAGCCTTCTGTGCATCTTCCTAAGGGTAACCACCATCACTTCCATTTCTCAGTATTCAGCAGAAATCTACTGTGGCTGAAAAATCTATGTCTAAACCTTAACCTAAGCAAGACAAAAACATTGCTACAAAAAGTGGAAAAACATAGAAATATACTTATTTCTACTCTGTAAAGCTTTCTTCCCCAAGAAGACAACCCAGTGACTTCTCAGCAATTTTGATTATATAAACAGCAGCTGTCAGAAAAAAAGTACTCTTCCTTCAACCGGCCTCAGGACAATGCTTCATTTTGTCAGAGTTGCCCACCACAATCAGTGCATCTGTGGGCAGGTCTGACAGCTGCAACTCCTCTCTATGAAGGACATGACATATCCCCAAAATATCCCAGCAAAGAGCTGGACACTGCCTGGAAGTATTATCTAACAAGCTGTCCTAGGGAATTCAAAAGATTTTTAAACTGGATTGAAAAAAGTGCCCAAGTAGATGTACAGGGAATGGAGAAATAGTTCTCATCACAACTGCAATAAACTACAGTAAACTAGTGAGCAAGTAACTAATACAGAAGTGCTTGTGCAGCTTTGATTCTCCAACAAATAGAAACTCAAGATTAATATATTTTTCTCCATGATTTTGCCTTCTCTACCCAGTCATCTCCAACTAAAACAAAACCACTACAACAAGAAGTATCTTACAAAACTTTGTGTGCAGAATCATGTTCCATGTTTTGAAAGAAAAGTCAAGTTCACTGTAAGCAAAGAAATCACTGAAGATGCCCCCCACACACACTTTAGGAGGAGGTTTGGGGTTGTAAATCTCAAATGTATTGACTGCCTAACTGCAATGAAGGTACTGAGCACAGGAAAAGGATGGTGTTCCAGATGCATGCCTATAGCCTGCTTCCAGCTGGCTAGGTTAGGCACAACCATCATTCACCACAAATGTCTTTGAGCCTTACAAGCTTCTCTAACAATGTATGGAGAAGTCCACCCTGAGAGACATCTGACATTTCCATGTCTAAAGTCTCTTTGTGGGTCTGGGGCCTCACCTTGAGTGATACTTCAGAAAAACAGTTGGATGTTACAATTCCCTCCTCCAGGATAACTATGCCCACTCCAACAGGTTGAAAAGCACTGCTGAGTTAGCAATTTTAATCTGTGGCCAAAATGCAACCTGAATTCCTACACTTTGTAACATGAGGGTTGGCAGCCTGCATAACTGGAGAACAACCCTCCCCACTGTGTGTTATTGGAATACATGTCTCACCAAGATCCTTTCAAGACCTTCAGTGCTGATGTCCAACAACATCAGTAAATTTGCAGATGACACGAAATTGAGTGGGAGTGTCGATCTGCCTGAGGGTAGGGAGGCTCTGCAGCGGGATTTGGACAGGCTGGAGTGATGGGCTGAGGCCAATTGCATGAGGTTTAATAAGGCCAAGTGCTGGGTCATGCACTTCGGCCACAACAACCCCATGCAGCGCTACAGGCTTGGGGAAGAGTGGCTGGAAAGCAGCCTGGCGGAAAAGGACCTGGGGGTGTTGGTTGACAGCCGGCTGAACATGAGCCAGCAGTGTGCCCAGGTGGCCAAGAAGGCCAACGGCATCCTGGCCTGTATCAGAAACGGTGTGACCAGCAGGAGTAGGGAGGTAATCGTGCCCCTGTACTCGGCACTCATGAGACCGCACCTTGAGTACTGAGTCCAGTTCTGGGCACCGCAGGATGGGAAGGACATTGAGGTGCTGGAGCGAGTCCAGAGAAGGGCAACGAGGCTGGTGAGAGGTCTGGAAAACAAGCTTACGGAGACCGGCTGAGGGAACTGGGGTTATTTAGCCTGGAGAAGAGGAGACTGAGAGGAGACCTTATTGCCCTCTACAACTACCTAAAAGGAGGTTGTAGTGAGGCTGGTGTTGGTCTCTTCTCCCAAATTGCTAATGACAGGACGAGAGGAAATGGCCTCAAGTTACGTCAGGGGAAGTTTAGGTTGGATATTAGGAAGGAATTCTTTACTGAGAGGGTGGTTAGGCACTGGAATAGGCTGCCCGGGGAGGTGATGGAGTCACCATCCCTGGGGGTGTTCAAAAAACGGGTTGGTGAGGCACTTGAGGCCATGGTCTAATGGTCTAATGGCTAGGAATATGATGGGATAAAGGCTGGACTTGATGACCCTGGAGGTCCCTTCCAACCATAATGA
This sequence comes from Aegotheles bennettii, assembly GCA_013398125.1. Lineage (NCBI taxonomy): Eukaryota > Metazoa > Chordata > Aves > Caprimulgiformes > Aegothelidae > Aegotheles > Aegotheles bennettii. The sequence goes on from VZRW01013121.1 coordinate 107,650, forward strand.
TTCTATGATCAGAACAGCTCAGAAAGTTCAGCTCAGAAAGCACAGCAACAGAAAAGGTTCATTTGAGTTTTGAAAGAGAGAAAATACTATTATCTGCAATTGTCTTGGCTTGCGTTATCTGCAATTCTCTTGGTTAGTGAGAGAAATGAAAACACTAAATTTCATTTAAGAATCACTGCATTAGTTTCATAGTGAACTGCCTGGAGATATGTTGCAGCCTCTGGTCTCTCTCTTCTCTCCTCTCTCTTAGGCTGTTTGCACTTCTCACTCTGTCTTTATCTTTTAGTGCAGACTCTTCTCTGCTCCCATGGGGTCTCCTTTATCTTCTGCCTCTCAACTCCAGCACCCTCCATCTTTCCTTTCCTGAACCCTTCTCCACGAAGTGCTCCCACCGCCCTCTCACTGAACCTGTGCCTCCTTTCCTGTGGGGTGGGAATGCCAGCACTTGTCATCCTCTCATGGCGACAGCTGGACAGTCTGAACATTCATGAGGTCTGCCTTCGCCAGCACCTCCTGGTACCAACACAACTGCTCAGCTAACCCAGATGGTGATGTAACAAGGCTGGAGTGTATTTACTATGTAAATTGCTTTTAATATTGACAAACAGTTTTTCTGATGATATTAGGATTCTGCCTGAGGGCAATAAAAACTAAACTAGCTGTGGCATGTATAAAATACGTTAAGTTGCTTCTTGATATAATTAGACCATCATTTATTACATTAATCATTGCAAACTTCTTCTGTTTGTGGATAGGCCATTAATATAAATCTCTCATGAGATCTACCACATACAGCAATCCTTTCATGGTGGGGAAAAATACAATCAAAGGCCAGACCGTGTGCTCAGAACAAATAATTTTTATCTGTAAACCCCTGCACTGAATGCTGTAGTCTCCTGTCAACATCACAGTGTCTCTGCTCTATCACAAGCTCACTCTCCAATTTCTCTTCCAGGGTGTCATGGTTTAACCCCAGCCAGCAGCTCAGCCCCACGCAGCTGGTTGCTCACTCTCCCTGATAGGATGGGGGACAGAATCAGAAGGGTAAAAGTGAGAAAACTCATGGGTTGAGATAAGGGCAGTTTAATAGGAAAAGCAAAAGCCATGCACATCAGCAAAGCAAAACTAGGAATTCATTCACCACTTCCCATGGGGAGGCAGGTGTTCAGCCATCTCCAGGAAAGCAGGGCTCCATCACATGTAAGGGTTACTTGCAAAGACAAACTTCATCACTCTGAACGTCCCCCCCTTCCTTCTTCTTCCCTAGCACTATATGCTGAGCATGGTGTCATATGGTGTGGGATGTCCCTTTGGTCAGTTGGGGTCAGCTGTCCCAACTGTGTCCCCTCCCGGATTCATGTGCACCCACAGCCTATTTGCTGGTGGGGTGGTGTGAGAAGCAGGAAAGGCCTTGACTTTGTGTAAGCACTGCTCAGCAATAATGAAAACATCCCTGTATTATCAACAGTTTCCAGCACAAATCCAAAGCATAGCCCCATATTAGCTACTATGAATAAAATTTATCCCAGCCAAAAGCAGCACACAGGCTACGCATTTTTCTCAGGGAAGAGGCACTTCAAAAGGTAGTTCCCATTAAAGTTTTATGAGATCAAATTAACAACATTCTTTAATCATCTGCAGTTCAAAGAATAATGGAAGAGGCTGAATGGCAGGTTTCAGGACTCTCTAAATAATACGTAGTAAATTTTCTCCTTTTCAGTGAACCATAGTCTACACTTCACTAACAAAAAAGTCTGTCTTTCACCTCTAAAAAACACCCCAGCCTTCCATGAACTCAGCCACAGCTGGCATCGCCACATGAATGTTGCACTTATCACTGTCATAACAATTCATCCACATACAGACACCTGAAACTCCTGGTCTCCTCCGAACCGACTGGTTTAAAAAGATAGATGGCTGCCTTCTGGCTAATTGTGGGAGTTCTTTCATTACTATAAAAAGACTTTTTATATCTCAAGTGACTTTATAAGCAGTGAATAATGAGACTTAAAGTCTTTGGAAAAGAGTCCACTGATCAAATGCTAGGATAACTTATGGGCACAGTGACCTTTTCCTCAGTAAGACACTCCAAACTGCTGCTGTTGGCACATTATTAAAATTCCCCATTTAAGGCGTGCAGTTAAGCACAAGGCAGATTTTATTTCTTATTTTTAAATCCAATTTAAGGTAGCACAGCAAGAGCTAGAGCTCTCCCAGGGCTGAGGACTAACTCCCGCCCGCTCCAGCTGTGCAGGCGCCAGCACCAGGAGCCTGCTTCCCCTGTGCACAGCAATACTCGCCCCAGCAAGGCAGTCCATTTCTGTCAGCATGTCCACCAGCAAGCACCAGCACACTGGGCAGAGAAGAGCAGCTGACAGCGTGGTACCTTCAGCCTCTCTAGTAAATAGCCTTTTGCCTCAGTCAAGAGGGTGCTCCCTCTGCCAGTGCTTCACAATGCAAAATAGCAGTGATGTTAAACCCAGGGTCAGAGTGCTGAACCTCATTACACCCCTAACTGAAACCCTGGCCAGTCTCTGGGCACTGCCACACATCCAGTCCAACCCAGTGTCCTGCTGGCATGCTGACGACATGATGTGCTAAGGTTAGAGCGCTCCCTAAAAACACCTGTAATTGCTTTTCTTTAATGTGTATACAACAGACTTGCTCTACTTCAACATGTGTTTCTTACTGTGTACCTGTTTTAATTGTCATCCTGAAGGAATAGAAAAGGCTTCTCCTCCTTTGAAATAAAACTTGGATGGTCTCTTTCATTATTTTTCCATTCTTCTATCATGCTCCCTTGACTCTAATCTGACATTCTTGTTCTCCATTGATTTTCATGGCTTTATTCCAGAAGAAGCATATTGGCAATTTTTTTGGTGCATAATAGTATTTGCAAAAAAATTATTCTAACTTTCTAAGGGACTAAACATTTTAAAATACTTTTCACAAGCTCACACATATTTACCATGGCTCAGCCATGGGGGCTAAAACAGCAATAGATTACAATGAAGTTTAACTTCAATCTGCCTCTGGAACATGGCATATGGCAATCTCCTTGATCTCTTTTTCAAAGAAGAAGAAAATGGGAATTCAGAGGAACCACTCATTTGATAAAACGAAGCAAGCAATGGGACCTTACCTGCCATTCAAAAGTCCATTGGATGCTTTTGTACCAGAAAGTTCCCAGTAGCTCTTAGGAAAGCTTAGCAATAATTTTTGTTTGAACATCAAGAGAGCAGGTAATATTAACAATAGTACACTTGTACTCATTCAGTAACACACAATGAGCACAAAATAAACTACATGTAGATGCATAGAAAAGAGATCTATGAAACATATTTGTGTCTGTTTTTTCCTTGTTGCTTCTCTCCAACTTTGATCCTCCTTTAAAGATGATTTAGTCATGTACGATTATTTTTCTACTGAGTGTTGCCTTACTGCACTGACAAAAATATTTTAAGTTGTTCGTTTCTAAAGTTTAATGGCCACATTCCTTCTCAGCAGGAAAAATGGTAAAGGATGTGAATATTAGGATCAGCTTAATTCTATTTTATTTATACAGCACCATGGCTGTGTATACGTCTTCAGTAGTACGAGCTGCAGCTCCTTCCTGGCTGAAAATCAATTACAGCTGCTGTTTCTTGTCCCAGTGTTTCTATGTCTGTTCTTCCTTCTGTAGTGTCTCTCTCCTTCTCTCCCTACCTCTGCCCTCCCCTAGCACTTCCTTCCTCTGTTTTATTCCATTTGCCTTTTTGGCTTTCCTCCCTTATCCTTCTCTTGCTCCTTTCACTTCCTTTATCTTCTTGGGTTTGGTCTCTGTAGACCAGCAGCAGCTGTCACTCCTGTACAGCTTTAGTACTTAACACCTGCAAAGGGAACCTTCCTCTGCATGAAGTCTACTCGTGAATTACTGGAGGAAGTTCACGCAATGCTCATCAGTTTCCCTTTTCCAGGAAGTTCTGGGTATATGGCAAGACTGTGTCAGAACAGTTGTTTCAGCTCGCCAAGGCGTGGCAAGGCTGTTAAGGACCAAATGGCTGAAAAATATAGCAGGGAGATTGCACGTGGCTGGTAGCCAAGGCTGTGAAGTCCACTGACCACTGGATATGCTGCACAAATCAGATTAGTACCATCACCTTACAAATATCACTGAAATTCAAGCAGATTTTGACGAATATCTGTGTTAACAATTCAGAGAAAAAACCAGCCTTTGGATGCAGTTCTCACTGCTTTCAATTGCCGTGCGCTGACATCAGATGGTGCAGTTTAGAATACAGAGCAGAAAAGACCTTTTAACATCAGGAGCAGAATAATTCTTTCTGTTCTAAGCAACAGAGTTATCCTTTAATATGTAATGAGATTATTTGACAGCCTTTTGATTATCTTATGAAAAAGCAGCATGAACAATTTAATTAAAACACTGATACTGCAGTCCACACTTACACCTCCTATACTTATCTATCATAAAAAAACACCGAGGCACAAGGACTGTCTCTTTTTGGTTATAACAGTATCAAGCACCACAAAGCCCCGAAGTAAGGCCTTCTAGATATTGCTGCAGTAAAACTAGTGATTATACATCTGTGCTGAGAATTTAGACGACACATTATAAGAGGGTGTGAATTAAAATAGACATGCTTGAAAATGAAGTTTATGGCCTAGACAATAAAAATAGTCTAACCATGGCACACTGTGGAATATCAAGGCAAGGGCAACAGCATCTTTCTTTTGTCTCAGAAATAACATCCTTTTAAAAATGTGTTTTTCTTTCTTTACAGGACATTTCATAAAAGAAAAAGGTATCTACCAGTGAAATAAGAAATAAGGCACTTTATTTTTTACATTATATATTAGAATAGAAGTGTTATGTACACATATTTTTGCTGGCAATATACAAATTATATACACAGGATTATTTTATAAAGGGAGATATAAATTCTGTATGTGCTTATAAAAGAATGACTGAGTAACAGCTGACTACTGAGAAATGTTTTTAATAAGGTTTAAAAAAATATGCTTTAAAAACAGCATAGTGTTTGTAAAAACAAAGCTCCTGAACAAATGAAGTTATTTCACCAAAATCAACAACACTGAAAGGTAACACTTTACAACTGAACTTCTTAATTAAATCTCACAGACAGATTTTAAGATGTCATATTTGCCATCTTGCCATGACTTCCGCCTTTTATTGTTTATTTACACTAACTTCTGCAATCTTCTTCAGCAGGAGGCAAGAAACTGTGGCAAAATATAAAATTTCTATGCCAGGCACAAGTATAAGCTGTGAGAGGAGTAGCTGGAGAGCAGCCCTGCAGAGAGGGACCTGGGGGTGCTGGCTGACAGCAGGCTCAATAGGAGTGAGCAGTGTGCTCTGATAGCCACGAGGGCAAACTGCATCCTGGGGTGCATCAAACACAGCATCACCAGCTGGTCAAGAGAGGTGATTATCCCACTGTATTCAGTGTTGGTGCAGCCTCACTTGAGTACTGCTTACAGTTCTGGGCCACACAATTTAGGAAAGATGTGAAGGTCCTTGACTGCATCCAGAGGAGGGCAATAAAACTGGTGAAAGGGATGGAAGGAATGTCCTGCGAGGAGAGGCTGAGGACTCTGGATTTGTCTACTCTGGAGAAAAGGAAACTGAGGGGCAACCTCATTGCTCTCTACAGCTTCCTGAGGAGCAGACATGGAGAGGCAGGTGCTGATATCTTTTCCCTGGGATATACTGATAGGACACCTGGGAATGGTTCAAAGCTGTGCCAGGTCAGGTTTAGACTGGACATTAGGAAGCATTTCTTTACTGAGAGGGTGGTCAAACACTGGAGCAGGCTTCCCAGAGAAGTGGTTGATGCCTCAAGACTGTCAGTGTTTAAGAGGCATTTGGACGATGCCCTTAGTAACATGCTTTAACTTTTGGTCAGTCCTGAAGTGATCGGGCAGTTATACTAGATAACCACTGTAGGTCCCTCACAACTGTAAATATTCTGCTCTATTCTATTCTTATTCTATTCTATAGTCACAGAAACCAAAACATGATGTTGCAACATCACAGGTTATAAAATTTTTATCTGTTCTTTAAACAGGAGGCAGGCAGGGAGAAGCAGCATAGGCTTGCAACTGAATGGATATATTGTAGTGAAGTGCAAATTTCAACCAAGTCCTAATTCTAGATGTTCTTAAGGCTCAGATGCACCTGGATTCAGGGGCTTCTTCTCAGCTTATTTGCTGAAAAGGTTATGTTTTAGAAAGGCTCAGTTGGAGAAAAGCACATTTTTCCTCTTAAATCTAAAATCAGATAGGCTCCTGTTTCAAAATCCTCATCATACAGGACTTGAGAGTAGCTTTCACGTTACTCTGCTGATAGATATAATCTCTAAGAAAGCCAGGTTCCTTTAAGCTTTCATGGTAAGCTGGCTTTACAAGCTAGTCAAGTAAAATGTCATAGCATAAAGTTATTGGTGAACCACAGCTGAAAAACAGACTTCCAATAAATTGAGAAATGTCCGAAGCCAGTTCAAAATGGCAGGGCAAAATTTAAACAAACCTTCCCCACCCGAGGAGAGGCAGACAGGCATAAATCATTCCCGGCAATCAATTCTGCTATTTGAATTTGTCCTGACACTTGTTGGGCTCGGTCACTGACATGGAACGGTGGCAGAAAGGCCAGGCCACCAGGGAAATTTGACCAGCTTCCACATCTGAGATTTAACCACCCGCTGCAGGTCTCCAACCCTCGTAGCACTGTTCTTTGTTCCAAGCATAAACCATTTTGTTCGCTGTGTTTCATGTTTGCCTCCAAGATCTCAGGATAAAGAAAATTCTTTGATTACTATTCACACAAGAGATGGGAAATACTGGGTGAGATTTCAGCCACGAATGGCACGGGTAGCTTTTCAGGCAGACAATTTAAAAAATAAACCTGCCGAGTTAATATTTATCATTTTGTTTCTCACTGTGACTACTTTGCACTTAACTATTGAAATTCTGTTAGACAACAAGCAAAATGTCTGAGAAAAGGGACTGTAGGTTTCAAATTGTATGAAAATTCAATATTTACATACACAGGAGACAAATCTGCTCCTGATGGGAATTCTCAGAGAAGAAGATATTTGTGGGAAAGAATTTGCATACTGGCCTTGAGTGCTTTCATTAATAGGAAATGGAAACACCATCATGCTCAGTTGTCAGTGTAGAAGTCTCACTAAAACACTGTTAAATTAGCCAGTTCTATTTTACACGCATCCAGAACATGCTTTTTCCCACCTTCCCCTCCAAAACTCAGCCTCAGAAAAACCCACAAACAGCAAGGTGAGGTACCCAGCCATGCAATCTTAACCTCCAGCTTCCCCCGGTGCCTGCTGAAGTCAGTGGAAATGAGCTGCAGGCAAACCATCACATCCAGTATCAATCCAGTGAGAGAGGGATTACTTGGAGCAGCTTGTGATACTTTGATTTCAGAGAGAGCGAGCGATGCTGTCCCCTCTGACATCTTCACGCGTGATCAGCAGATGAAGTGTATGAGTACCAAAAGGGATTCAGTATCTTCATTTCATCCTCTTTCATTTGGTAGGAGGACACACAGAGCCCCTCAGAAGCTGTCAGGCAGGAGATGGACATAGTCTATGGGGCGAGCAAAGCAGCATCCTGCACAACAGGCTGAAATTAAACTCAAAAGGCACTTCTGGAGCTGCTACAGAAGCCTGGCAATTATGTAGCTGTTTGTCCCCACCAGCTCTTCTGTTTTACTCCAGACCCAGGCTAGTCAGCCAGACTTCTTTAAAAGTAAAGAAAGCAATGGAACACAAGTCTTTCCCTGAAAAGAATGAGGACAGTAAGAACTGGGGGCAGTAGCAGCTGCAATAGTAGCCTAATGAGTAAGTAATTTGCTTAGAATTGGGAAAGATGAACTCAACATAAGTGAGTATGAAATCATGTCTTTCACTCTGCAAGGGAATCTTTCCATCAGGTTAGTGGACATTTTGGATGCAAGAAATTATACATCACTTTCTGAAGCCATAATTTGAGGTAATTAAATATCATCTAGGACTGGAGTTAAGGAGCTAGTGTGGGTAGATGAAGGCTGCTCTTCTGAAATGCTCCCTTCACTGCAGCCAAATGGACATAACAGCTGTGTTCGGAAATCTCCCAGTAGTAGAGCAAATGAAAGAAATGACAGGTCTAGTCTCAACCTCTGATTTTTTTCTCCTTATTATATTCTGATTACTGTGCTTTTCTAAACTAGGACTCATTACAGCATTTCTCTTTTTTGCCTCCACCTTCTTCCCTCAATATTTAGCCTTCTTCCCTCCTGCCCTCCTCCTTTTCCCCCACGAGGTTCCCAGGTAAACCTTCCCAACCTGCTGAAGCCATTGGTATCTTAGAAGACATTAGGCATGTCACTAGGATTCGGCAGGTGAAATTTGCTGATATTTCTGCAAAGGGCACAAATAAAAGCATCAAACAAGATCACTGCAAAGACAAACCCTTCTGGAGCTCTAGCAGTAACCACTCTCCAGCCTTACACTTTCTTTTTTAACACTACATGTAGATACTCCTCCAGAGTCAACTCCATATCCTCCTTACAACTGCTTATCTAACATTTCTGTTCCATTTTAGCTAGTATTTTCCCTTATAATACCACATCAGATATTTTTGTTTTTCTAAAGTGCAGATAAAGAGGAACTACCACAATACCCTTTGTCAAGATAAGGTATTTGCTAATCAAAAAGTCTATCAGGTTAGCCTGGCTTTGCAGCCATCTACCCCTGCTTAGTCTGCGATTCATCATATTCAGCTTACTCTTCACCTCCCATATGTGTAATCATTCCTTTCCTCAAACTGTACTTGAACACCTTCCATACTGTATGGAAATTGTGTATGCTGAACTTGAAGGCTAGCAAATCTCACAATGATCCTAAACATAGGTATACCATTTAATTTTATTCCATCATCTCCTGTATGGTAAACTACTTGTTTAACAAATCTCCCTATTAACCCTGGCTACTACTTCTTTTAACACTGGTGTCCTTTGCCTCACAATTATACCTGTATAACTACTTCTGGAGGCTGTGCTAAACTGGATCACTGAAAAACCCTGCTTTAGAAATCATCTTTATTAAAATGTTAGGGTTATTTACCCTACAGAAAATTGCCTTCTCCCTCCATGTTGCCCATGTTCCACTCAAATTTCCAGTCCTACCCCTTCACTCTTCAGGTACTTTTCCACTCCAATCAGAACATGAACCTGTACAAATCCTTCTGAGAGGCTTTAAATTTGTTCTGCTTGACACACATTGTACCTCCCCAAAAAGAGGACAATCTTCTTCAAAGGAGGCAGACTGTGTTAAAATGACTACTGTCCTTAGGTTCTATTTCATGCAATTACCTGGACAAAAGGCACAGGTGGCATATAGTAGAGGCGACCAGATCTTCAGGTTGAAGAGGAAGACAGAAATTGCTCTTTACTACTAAACACCTCACTTTTGCAGTTAAACTTCTCTGATGCAGACTTACATTAGGCTCAGGGTTATATTGCAAGAACAACTATTTATGTTTTCAATTTTACCACCAAGTAGTACACATGTCCTACATAAGATGGGGTGTCGAGTGGATGAAGCATATGTAACACAATCAAAACTGAGCTATGATTCCTGAACACACCAAAAAAAATGTAAAGCGACCTTTCCATTTTATGAAAATTTACCTTTCTGGTGGAATACATCTCAGAAGCCTAAAGTGACCAAATCTGGGACACTAACCCTTAAATGACCTTCTATAAGGCACACAAACTACCAGGAAAATTCAAACTGAATTTCAGAGTCCTTAAGAGTTTCCCGTTAAATTGCACTCAACCTTAGAAATAGAGAGACTTGTGCTTCATAACAAAATCAACAAGGACTGCTCTTTGGACATCCTTTGGTATCACAAAACATTGGCAGCGTGAGAATAAAAAGCAAATCTCCAGCATTCACTTCCATCTCAGCTTCATCTGTAATACTGCCACTAACATGCTTCAGCAGCTCACCAGATTCTACAACCAACTCTGACACAAGCTAAAGAAAAATGTATATTCCCTTTGTATCATATAACTTGCACACAAACCCACAGCTACCTATTCTGAACATTAATTTTCTGCATGTCCATCTGAAGACATGGACAAGCTGTTGGTCAATGGGTGAAAGTTACCAGTTCCACCAACCTAATAGCAATTTTTGTAAGCTTTAGGGAAGACCAGCCCTCAGGTAACTTATGTGGTACCACCTAGACCAAATTACAGGTCAACCAGACAAACAGCTTGTCGAGCTAACTGCTAACTGTTGATTTTTCATCTGGAACACCAATCTCATCCACTCACACTTAAATCCAAAATAGGTGTCTAGAAGAAAAGGAAAGCAGTGGCACATCTGCCTCTTTGCAAATGCCAGAAGATGTAAAAACTGGAGAAATATGGGGAAAAAACCCTGGAGAGATACAGAAATACATATTTTCCATACACAGGGGGTAGATAGGGTTATCTAGGTGCATAGCTGCAAATACTTACCCAAGCCAAAAATACACAGGTCTTGAGCTACCGCACAACTACAATTACTCACATAACTTATGTAGGAAAAAAAATTTGTTTGTTTTAATTTCAAATATACAGCATGGGAGAAGACAGTCAGACCACCAAATCTAGACACCTAATTTAACTGACTATTCTCCTTCTATAGTTGAAGACATGAGATGGGAGGTGAGGATGAGATAGAGATGTAAACTAGCTGTGAGTAAGCTGAATCACCCTCTGGAAATGTCCATTTCTCTCCAATGAGAAGGTGACCTATTTCTAGAGAAATGAGATGGTCATAAATTTCATCGCCTTGGATGATATGTGAATATCCTTTTAATTTACCAAAAGGCATGACCTCAGTTTTGGAGAATTTAGAGACAAAAAATCAGGCATTAAAATAAAATGGGTGAAGACAGGAAGAGAACAGATTTTTTAAATTCTAAAAAAATATAAATATATTTTATTACGGCTTTTGGTAATCCAAGGAGAACATCTCTATTAATAGATAGCAGTATTCAAGGGTGTTGCAAACATATTTCCCAGGATGAGGTCTGATTTATAGTCTTGGACAGAAATTACTCTTCTCGTGTCTTATAAAAGCAGAAAGAAGTGTTCACTCAGCATGGTTTCAAGTTACACACGTACAACACAGCGAAGACTCCACTGCTTGCTCATGCCTTCTGTGTTGCCATAAGTTAGCTCAAAGATGGTTTTATTTTTTTAGAGTAATATTTTACAGGCTGTTAATCCAGAAAGTGGATTATTGCCTTTGGGTATTTTGTGAAAAAATAAAATGGAAAACAACTGAGGTATTTCATTTGGTATAGCTGTTGCTGTGCATGGGCAATCATTTATTTTTCTCCCATAATATATTAGACTTCTCAGCACTTAGACTTCCTAAAGCAGCTTCACTAACATAGCTGGCTCTAAGCCCCTCAGAGCCTGTCTTGTCAATTATCTGTGAATTTAGACAGATTTACACAAAAGATCATAATAAGGTGGGTTTGAAAGAGGCTGTAAAGGTGTGAGGTATTTATCCTAAAGCCTGGAATGGCTATGATGGAGATACATATTGTGCGAGTGCTTGCACTCAGATGACTGTTTTTCATTTGAAAGTTATATTACAAAAAATGGAAGCAGAGCTGTGAACAGTGCAGGACTGAGAATACCTAAGGTCTGCCTTTCTCACTGGCTTGGCCCTGTCATCTTTGCACAGTCACTTGACTGTATTTTGACTTTTCCCCTGCTGGATGTTACGCTGAAGGTAAAACAGTAGGGTTCTACTCTGACTTAAATAATAAATTATTGGTTTGTTTGGGTTTTTTCTACAGAATATAAGATTATTTTTTTTTTGCCATGTACACAGAGCACCGTCTACAGGCATGATGCTCACTTGCTGCACTACACATCAGAAACACTGTGCAGCTGAGTTCAAGTTTGCAAAGCACTTCTGAACCTCAAAAAAGAGCACACTTGCAAAGCAAATTGTAATAAGGACAGATGCTGAAGTTTGATAAAAACTGCAGCAACAACACAAAGCAATAACAGATGAAAGTTATGACTGACATTTGACCCTCATTCATGTATCTCCAAATGTCACCAATGTTTAAGACTGGTATTGGATGTGTTACCAAGAGGGGAATCACAGAACAGTGTTAGCAAAAATAGGACAGTCCTGTGCCAGAGTATCTGCATTTCCAATCTATCTTGTATCTGAAGGACTCCATTTAAGGTCTGGACACCAGTTGGCAGATACAGATGTAAATGGCTTACAGGTACAGCTCCTGGAAAATATGACAGCTGCAAAGAACAACTCCCAGATGGGAGCATTTTGCACGGTTCCATCCAGCTCTGTCACCAACACATTCCCTCTGCAGCAGGCTGGCACACTGCTGGCACCAGAAATGGCCCTGCCCTCCACTTTTGGACACATAGCTTCAGTAACACAGTAGGTACAGGCAGAGTTTACCACCAAACTGGGGTCTCTGCATACTTGCACGCTTGTAGCACATGGATGCAGCTGGGTCAGGACACTACTATGTTGGTTTGCTTTTAACTCGTGATATGTTTGTGCTTGGGAGTCTGTTCTTTGTCATATGGCATGAGAAAGGCTTTTAAATCACTATTCACAGAACATTGGACACATTCAGAAATTTCCTTCTGTGTCAAAAGAATGGACTGGAAAAGTCTTCAGGATAAATAGAAAAAGCTAGAATATATGTCGTTGTATACACTAACTAGCCCCCTGAAGCCCATATGAAAAAACAAGGCTTGCAACATAAAATTAAGCTTAATCGAAAAAAAAAGAAGTTTTGTGAAAAAAGTTAAGAGGCATATTTGATGGGAGGCCAGAATATTGTTGCCCGAAGTAGAAAGATATTTATAGACCAAGATGTGCAAAACTGGAACATTGTTTTGCCAAGTAGGAATTAAGCTAATGTACCATTAAAAGCTAGCGGCTCATATACGTTAAGAACATGAGATTAGGACACAGACTGTGCTATGACAAACTATCTGTGCAGAGAGATGACAGGGATGATCCAGCATGCAGCTAGGAGCTCGAACAACTTGCTACTTCTCCTGTGGCATATTTAGAATGAGCTTTCTGAACACTAATATCACCCCAAACAAAGGTGTGCTTTCTTTTTGGCAAAAGGAATTAACAATGGGTAAAAAAGAGCAAGAAGGTATGAAGCCTAATGAGAGGTAAGGCTGTGCTTCTGGAGACAGTATGTATAATTTTGTTATGATGCACAGCTCTTCCTTATGTTGAATCTTATATTCTTTCTCCGGCGGCAACTTCATTGAAGCCATACAGAGGAACTTTACTGTCTTCAGGAGGAGAAGGAAAAAGAGGGAATAAGATAGAAGAGCATGTTATATTCCAGAGTGGTGTAACTGTAAACTACAGTGCCATCAGAGGACATTGAAGATTATCTTTACGCTGCTTGTTGCCATCTTCAGCTACAAAATCAAATTTCCTTCCATGCTGCCCCTGCCTCCTCTCTGACCTTTTTGTTAATAAGTATTTTCTAGCATTAAAAAAATCACTTGCAACTTTGCCCCCTCTTCTTCACGGGGAACCACACAGAAAACAAAGACAAAATATAACAAATGAGAATTAAAATCAACCAACAAAGCAACAGAATGTTACTGTGTGATCACACACCTTGTGCCAAGTGACCACATCACCTGAGGCTCATGGGTCTGATAAAATGAGAACCTCACAGCTGGCCTGTCCAGCAGAAAACAGATGATCTGAATCCAAGGCCCTCCACAGCTTGGAAGGCTCAAATGTTTATGGGACTTTGCTCTAACCACAGGTGCATAAGCTAGTCTGGCTCTGGGTAGCTCTGCTGCCACTAGAGGAAAAGGACAAATGCAGAAGTGACTTGTGAGGGACACAAGACAAGGCACTTTCCTGAGCAAAGTGCTCTTCAACACGTGTGCTCTAATTCTTTCCTTGCTCATAGCTGTGACCTGCAGAGTTGCCTTTCCAGTCCCTGGAATGACATATGCTCCAGCCACTGACAAGCACTCCTAAGCCAACTGCAGTCTTTATTTCTTTAATTTTTCACTGGTATGACATAAAGGGTCTGCTACCACCATGCCACACACACGCAAGGAGCTGCCAAAAATGCCAGGCATTTGGGCTCCAAATTAAAAACACCATCCCCTTTAAGGAAAGTTCACTATCTACAAACTAATTTCTCAAAGGTCTCTGCTGAAAATAGTTCAGCGGTAATGAGAAAGAGAGATTTCACGAGCACTGATGGCATGCAGAAAAACAAAACCTGTGTATTTTTGTAGGAGCTCTTTGCTTTCTTGGTCCCACTGGAAAACTCAACCCTAGCTGTATTCATAAATCATGAAGCAAAACACAGCTCTAAGCGACCTCCTAGCCACACAACAGTCAGTTCGTCAAAACACGAGTGGGATGCAAACTGCCAGACAACACAGAGGAATTTAGGTGAGATTCCCAGACTTTGAGGACAGCTGACAAGGAGCCTGCACCTCCAGAAACAAAGACAAGCTGCACACTGAAAATTAAACACTGCCATCTCTGTAAGTTTCTGCTGCTGCTTTTTTACTGTGTCTGTTTGGTATGCTGTTTTCCACATTTGCTTCATCAAAGCAATAATAATCTGTGGCCTTTCAAAATTATTTCCCAAAGATAAAACAATTATGCCAAAGACTAGTAAAAGCTCTCCACTGTTCCATGTCTGCACATATTACCTTGTATTTCAGATGATTTTATGCACATTTAATCACTACAGATTCATTAGATGGCATACAGAAACAAGCAAAACACTGAAGAGCTAACTTCAGTTTGAGTGTACATGCAGCTAACTTGTGGCTTTTTAGAACAATTTTAATTAAAAATACTAGAAAAACCATCCAGCTGAAAATATTGGGAGCTTTGGGATGGGCTTAGCATAGCTAATTAATTGTATATTTAATCAAGCAGCCTTTGGCTATAATTAATAATCTTTTTTTCCTCTGGTAATAAATACAGTAATTCTGTGAAACAGAATATATAATTTGCAGGATGTCATATGTACAGAAAATCCATGCTGAAAAGAGATCATTGCAATCCCAACTTTCAGAGAGCAGGTTGTTTTCCTTTTAAATATGTAAGACTATTTTGAAATCATCTTTAAATGTCATGTCATAACAAAAATTTCTGAAAAAGATGCCCCAAAGTGCCTTGAATTCCTCCAAAGGAGGAAAAATAATCTAGAGTGACAGTATGTTTGAATGAACCTGACTTTTCCAGTGAACCATAGAGAGAACGCAAGAAATGTCCCACCAGCTCAGACCAAACACCTCCATCTAGGTAACTGCTTCCAGCAGTGGCAATGGGAAATGCTATTAAGAGTGAGCACATGAGGCCAGCCACTTTCGGCAATCCATTCCCACATACCCTCCCAGAAGCTCAGAGAATTTTACAGATCATCTTTTAAAAATGTCAGTTGCTCAGAGAACCTGAAAAAAGCCTTTTTTCACTTTGTTTCTAAATAGTAAAGTATAATAGCTGGCAGATTTCCAGCTCTAGCCATCCTAGCCAAACGCTGGATTTAATCCATGCAACCAGATGAAAACACTCACATTAATGCAGCATAAACCTTTGAGCTTCGGGAGTCACAAAAACACTCATCCATCTACTCACACAGTGAAAGCCAAGAGCTGCTACAGCATCTTTTCTACTAGAGACTTCCTTTCATTCGTATGACACAAATTCCCAGTTGTGCTGCTGTAACATGTTTTTCATTTGGTGCTGCACTGAATTATCTCCACTCCTTTTCTGGGTAGATGCAAATTTAAACAAAATAGCTACATTAATCTAACACGATGCATCTTCTGATCCTAAAGGATCTAATGTTCTAATATAAATAACAGCTTTGACTCTCTGCTTGTGTAGTTAGATCAGAATACAAAGAATTGTATCTGCATTAAAATATTTCATTCATTTGTAACAGTAAAAATACTTTCTTACCTTTTTGTTCAGTTAACAGAAGACTGACTAGAAAATTATCAGTCCGATGCACCCTCCTGATACAATTAAATTGGCAAACAGATTAGATATTGATCTGCTAGCAAACATAAATTGATGAATACCAGCTTATTGGGAATTAGTGTTGAAATGGAAATGGATACTTCATTTATAATTTATAATATATATTATATGTATATACACACACACTGCAACCTCTGGTCATTATGATTGGTCTACAGTAAATTTATAGATCTTTGCTTGTCCTCAAACACATGCAAGTGCAGCTATCTGCATAGTTTTTGTAGCATTACAGGGAAGACTAGCTGTAAGCACTTTTCCTGCAGGAAAACCTAACACTGTGGTTCTCTTTCGCTGCCTTCTCTTCTACTTTCTGTGCATCTATTACAGGTATATTCTCCTCTTTTCATATCCAGGAATCAAAATCTGCTCTTCCCAATACTCATGCAAATACTATCTTATTCAGTGTGCTGCACAAATTTAAAGGTGCAGGTTGTCAGTGCACAGATTTCTGGAAGCCTTTCCCTCTAAGAATCTTATTTTCATGGCCTGCTCTTTCAAAAGGACACCAAAAAAAACTTACAGCACTCTAGTCAAAGAGTTGAAACATGTCTCTAAAGTCATCTTTGTGTCTCAGCTGTACCTTGCCTGGCAAAGGTACAGCATTAAATGATTTTCTCTGTTTGGAAAAAGTGGAAATTGCATTTAACCATAAAACTCTCTTACTGCATTCTAAGAGCTACAGTTAGGCCTTTCTCCATAGCAAACAGATCCTAATCGTGCTTGGCTAGTTCATCGGCCTTGTTCCTACCTATGAAAAAACATCTCTGGAACAGGATTCTGCAAACTACTCTAATTGCAAGTGAAACAGTAAAGGGGCTTACTCTGCATATTTACTCTGTAACTAGCGTTCCCTAATAGCAAACCATTCTTAGTATTCAGCCCTGTGCCCCATTATTCTGTTGGACCTCGCTGTAGCTAGTTGCCCTTCATTTGGCACACCTTCCATTGCCCAACGTATCATCACTATTTTTCAAGACATTCT
Source organism: Aegotheles bennettii (assembly GCA_013398125.1). NCBI lineage: Eukaryota > Metazoa > Chordata > Aves > Caprimulgiformes > Aegothelidae > Aegotheles > Aegotheles bennettii. The sequence continues at coordinate 124,759 of VZRW01013121.1, forward strand.
CAAATTCTATGATAGTGGATACTTTTGGAATAAAGACATAAACACGTATGTCCATTATATACACCAAGAATATGCAGAAAAAAGCACAATTGTCAACAATTTGTATTTGGGCTACATCGTGACAACAGGCTCTCCTAGTATTTTCCACCCAGCCCTCTTTTTAGAAAATGCCAGTCTATGTATGTGCCTTACTCAGGCAGTTTGTTCTATAAACAGTAAAGACAAGAAACTTCTTTGTATTAAAAGAAACTTCTTTGTATTATCAGGAAGAACTTTTTCACTGAGCGAGTGACAGAGCACTGGAACAGGCTGCCCAGAGAGGTTGTGGAGTCTCCTTCACTGGAGACATTCAAAACCCGCCTGGATGCGTTCCTGTGTGATGTACTCTAGGTGACCCTGCTCTGGCAGCGGGGTTGGACTAGATGATCCTTCGAGGTCCCTTCCAACCCTAGAATTCTGTGATTCTGTGATTCTGTAAAAGACAGATGTTGAAGGAGAATCAATTAAACCATAACCATGGAATCTGAGGTATAAAAGCATTCTGTGAATCTTCCAGAGCAAGCCAAGGTGTAATATCTTAGGCAGCACTGATCAGAAGACAAAGATGATATTTTAAAGTAGTTAAAATTAGCTGTACTGATCAACAGCTGTGCATGTAAGAAGAGCAATAAAAATAGATGAGGCAGTATGTTCACCTACACATCATATTAGCAACATTTCATATTCCACATCCTGAAATGGTAGAAATCTTTGTATCTGTAACACTTACTATGTGTGTCCTAGAACTTTGTCTTCTATTCTATTACACAATTGTTTCCCACTGCATATTTCATGGGGAAGGAGACTGGAAAGAGGTATGCTTAATAAATGGAACCATTAAAAAGTCTGGATTGTTCTTGCTTTCACAGGCATTATCACAGCAGAAATCATTCATCTATTCTGCTCTGAGTAGATTCTCTACCTCAAACTTAGTGAAAATAAAAGTGCATCACAACAGTAAAAATGGCAATCTGACTAATAATAAAACTATCAAAATGCTTCTTTATACGTCCTAGTGCTGATGCATACCTTCAGGATCTGTTTTAAGAAATTACCAGAGCAACTGAACATAAGAAATTCTAAACAAAAATCAAACCAAAACATGTGGCTTTGGAAACATCAGAATAGGCTCATTTCTACCATAATAGATGGAGCTGGACTTGATCTCTTCTCCTTTGTTTTCAATAAATTATCTAATAACAGAACATTTCTCTGTTTCAATAACACACAACACAGAGTTAGTCATGGTGTTATTGCTACTATTATCTAAAGACATCAGAGTAAAGTACATAGAACATTATAGTATATCTTGTACAAGAAAAGGTCATGCAGCGGTTCCACAATTTGCTGATCCTAAATATATGTACAGTTGTATCACCCTGCATTATAATCACATTTCTGATGTATTGCCAGAGTGCATGATAGCAAGTTTATGGTACAATGCCAATTACATGACACTATGGGAGGACAACTGTTGAACCAGCATAAAGTTAGAATGGTGCAGACAGATGATATCTGATTTGGTATTAAGCATAAGCCTGCTGGTAGGAAATTAGCGAATCAACATCTTTTCAACAAAACTGGAAGATGAATTTTAACCCAGTCAATGATAAATGCAATGGAGTCACAGAACTTGTTCGCTTGTATTTATGAACCGTAAAGCTGCATTTGCTACATCACTGAATGACAGCTCAAGAGATCTGGGGAATATACATGAAATTTAGCCAGGTAAGCCTTTCTTCTCATCCAAAACAGACACAGCAACTTTATACAGTATGAGGACTGCAGCTGTTGCTCTGTATTAAACTGAGCTGCATTAATTATACAAAGGCTAACAAAAATGTACTTAGCACATACAGAACAAGAGGTGATGTAAGCAAGCAGTAAGAGCCCAGAAAAAGACAAGAACAAGGAACGAGCAGGTTGGAACTCTGAAGGGTTACCTTAGTTAGGCAGAGATTATGTGAAAACAATATAACATGCCAAAACATCTCCACCAAGCTCGTGATTTTGGGTACGAGTGACATTTGTCTCTGAGGCAGAAATTCCTATCACACAGGTCCAACTATAAATGGATTTTATTTCATTTGCAGAAGAAGTAGTTATCACAGTATATGTTTCTTATCGATTGATGGAGGTAGGATCCACCATTAAAATGGATCAAAAATTAGATATTGTTTCTCTAAGACTCCAAAAGTGGAGTTTCTGTGGAAAAGAAATGAGGGGGCAAAAACAATCAAAAGAAATCAAAATCAATCTGTTGCCATTACAGAACAATATCAATTAAAGCAGGATTTAACTAATTCTAAAATATTATTAACTACATTGGCACAAGGTAATGTCAAACCACATCACCAATTAAGAACAGGGAGTAACTGCAAGACTTCAATGAAGTATACAGAGATAATTAATCATGTAATTAGGATGCTAAATTGAGTTCAGGAATTGAAGGGTGAAATGCTTCCATCTGCACTTATCTACGCAAGAGTTTCCACCTTTTTCTTTTTAAGAAATGATGCATCTTTTTCATTCTGGTCTATCAACGTGTTTTTTCCCTTGGTGTATGACTAGGACTGTAAATCACATGTGAAAGCCTCATTCTGAGTAATTTCCTATCTTAGGAATCTACCCACTCAGATAAATTGGACAAACAGACACATCACAAAGGTGCTTTGGATATTCTGGATTTAGTACTGAACTGAGCTTCCTGAACTCATGAGGAATTTAAAGCTTTTTAGGATACGCTCGAAGGTCAAACCCTTTACACATTTTCAACTCGGAAAGTGTTAGCTTTTTAGCATCAGCTATTATGCAGAAGTCTTGCATATAGAAGCTTGTGTCCCACACTCAAACATCCTCTGCCAAAGAGAAAACAGAAAGGAGAGACTGAAACAACCAGAGCACCTGCTGCGACTTCATGACAGTTGTGCACCAGGGAAAGAGGTTTCAGTTTGATTTTACCTGACCCCTCTCAGGGCCACAGTGAGTCCACTTTTCAGTCAAGCAGAAGAGACAAGGGATTTGCTGCATCTTTTTTTTTAGAATTAGTCACACTTGGGAAAATCACACTAAACATCCCAAACTTCAAAGCTGCCATCACAGGGCTTAGATCCAGGCAAAGTAATACTCAAAATGCAGGGTACACCACATGGAAGTAGGAAGACCTACTTCCAGCCCATCCCCTTCTCCATCCTGATGGCAATGACCTGGCTGGTATATTGTATTGAATCACATAGTATCCCATGGCTCAGTGCTGTAAGACTTAAGATTGGCTGGTGTGAACTGGTCTAGATAGTAATATTTAGATGGAAAATGGCAGGACCACAAGCTAAAATGGAGGAAAAGTATACATCACACAAAAATGACAAGCTGCTCATGAGGCAGAGGGATGGAGAGCAAGAGGAAATGAACTGCTAGCCTTGCTTCTTCAAAAAAATACAGAATGAATGCATCTCAGCTCTTAACTCTCACAAGTTTCAAACGCATCTGCAGTTATTCCGTGAATTAGATAAAGCACCAGGATCAGATACAGTACATTAGAAAAGAAACCCTGTAGAGAAAGGCAAAGCTTGTTCATTCTTGCTACAGACCACTTATGAGCTCTTTTTGCTGCCCACATCATTGTTAAGAGTTATTTTATTTTTTTAAAAAAAGTTGCATGACTTTTATTGATGAGTAAAACAAAAACAGCAGGATTCAACTCCTATCTCTGTAACTCTTTCATCTGCTTAGCTTACTGTATTAGGCAGTTTCTCTGAATGGAGAGCAGGGGAAAGTTCAACAGCAGACTGACATAATAATGAGGACACAAAATATAGATGAAAAGAATACACGTCTAAATGTCTGATGAACCGATATTAGCATATAAATGCAATATATGTACAACAGCAGCCTTTGAATTAAACCACAAAGAACACTGTCTACTTGATTAGTTGTTTATTTTTTCTTTTGAGGGGGCACATCAGAGCCACAAATTGATGCTTTAATAAGGAACCCGAAAACCTTTAGTGGAGATTAAAAGGGCTAGTGGTTAGATGTCATAACTCATGGATACTGATTGCACAGGACTTTGACAAGAACCATTAATTGTCACTGTGTAGCTACCTTCTAAAGTCACATACTCAATTTAGTTCTAGTTCTTACAAGATGTGGTAGGATCATTAAAGGAAGCTTGAGGCTAAGCACTGATAATGGGAGTATTTTAATATTCTCGGTACTTTTACAAAGGAACAGCATGTCATACATCAGTTCTATGTATTGCACCTAAACTCTCAAAAGAAAAAAAATGGCTTTTTGTTGCCTCCACTGTTATCTAAGAAAGTGAGGTGTTAGGGTTTCTGCACTCTTGCAAGCCTGAGGCACAGCAGGAGTCTGAAAAAAACAAAACCAAAACCAAAACCAAAAACAAACCAGACAAAAAAAACAAGTCACAGAGGGCTTTCATATTTCCTTTGTTTGAGGTCTGGCTCATTTTTTGGGCTAATCTTATGGATTGCCTACTGTTCCATGGTACAAGTCACTGTTCATTTAAAATAAAAGGAAAACAATTAAAAGCAAAAGGAGCTTTCTTTCTTCCTCTAAAGACTTCAGGAGGTAAGATCATTTTTCACTCCAGTGACAATCAGGATGGATAAACCCACAGATTAATGTAAAATACAACAGAAACTTTCCCATTCTCCCTTCTTTCTTCTCTGCAGTTGCTTCAGAGCAGCAAAACAGGGACACAGCAGAATAAACAGAGGCTAAATGTGCCTGTGCAGGCAGAAAAGCAGATGAACATTTCAACAAAAGGCCAGGTCTCAGTGCTCGTAATTAAGGCAATAGCAGGGTTTAGGTTGAATAAATAAGCATAGGAGAGGCATAGAGAGGAAGGGAGTTCCCTCAGGCCACTCTGTCCGTCCTGCCTGGGTGGACTGGTAGGCTTATGCTACTACAGAGTTATACAACCATACAAACATGAGACAACATCCACCTCACCCGCCTTTTGGATACCAGAAGCTGCATGTCTGGTGGCTGCAAGCTGTCTTTGATGTCAAAGTGGAGAAGAGGGCAGCTTCAAGTCAATGCTTCTGATCCATTTTATCTCTGATAAGGAAGAAGTCTGCTGCTCTCTGATGTTGCCTGTTTCTTACCCTGTTTTTCCCAAGTCCAGGTACATGGCTGAAATAGGGCAGATGAATCCTTGGCTACTGACTGCAATGAGCTGGTATTTCATCTAGTGGGTAACTGGGCATCAGTCCCCACAGAGAGGAAAATATGCAATAAAAAAATCCATCAAGAGTATAATAAAATAAAAATAGCTTCACTAGCAAGCCACCAGAAATTTTCATTCAGGTAGTCTTATTTTCACTTACATTTTGCTAACTAGATGAAGACATTTACTAGTTAAGATCACCTTCCAGTGTTTTAATGGCTTAATTTGAATACTGTCACTGTTCACACAGGACTGCTTCCAGTCTTGCTCCAGACTGATACTGAGCTCAGGATCTGGCTTTATGACTCTAACAGCCACAGGGTTTCTGTTTTTTTCTTTTCTTTTTTTTTTCTTCCCTTTCTTTTTGAGAGAGAGAGCATGAACTATTTCTCAAAGTGAGACAGCAAAACTGGTAATATTTCAGGAAGCTTCAAAACTGAAACTAATTCACTGTTCATAAAAAAGGAAACAAAGCCCAAGAAGAATGTTCAGCACTAAGATTTCCCCTGAGGTTGATCAATTAATTTTGGTCGTGGTATATTTGGAAGATGTAAATCCTGCTTTGTTTACAACTAATTCTATATTATTTAATGCATTATTGCTGTTGACATCACATTAATTAAATAAGCACAGAGACAGATTGTTTCAGCTCTTGAAAGCAGAGTGAATAAAAGACCCCACAAGAACAGATTTCTCTCCCTCACACATTGCAAACACCAGATCAGAGCTAAAAGTATTTCCTGTCACAATTTCATCAGGTACCAATCTTTCAGCATCTGAGCAATTTCTGTTTTGATTACATGCAGCACATGATGAATTAAAAACTGCCAGAAGTCTTACAAAGGCATTCCTAGAGTGGGTAACCCGCTTTCCCAGTCTCTCTCTGAGATCGCACACATCACAAGGGGAATTCACTTGACCAAGAGGTCACGGGAAACTTGTGTGTGAAGAGGGAGCTTGCTCTCAGCATCCCCTGAGCAGCACCGACACCAGACTGGAGTCATGTCCTTCCTCCTGAGTCTTGAGGAATTGATTTAGAGCAGTAAGGGAGACATATATCTGGGAGAAAACAACTGCTAAAGCACTTTCTGGGTAGTGAAAACCATCCCATTTAAATGTTTAAATGTTGATACCCTGGCAGGGTCTCCTAGGACTGCTAATCTTTTAGCTACTCTTATCCATTCCATGGCTCCTCACTCATCAATACATTCTTAATGACACCAATGGAAAAGCAAGTATTTTCTTCAGTTCCTGCAGACAGTGAAGGCTGTTGCTGAGGGAAGAGCCTGCTTGGAAAGATTTGATCAACAGCCAAAGAAAGCACATTGTTGGGCTACACTGTTCCCGCTCTCTCCCACCCAGCACAGTCCACCCAGAACAGCACTGCTAATGTTGTGTTTCCCGCTGCAAAAATACAATTTCCCTCCTAAGTTCTCTTAATGAAGATTTCCCCTTCTACGTACTGATCCCAAGAATCACAATAATTGCAGCTGCTTCTGTTTCACCCCTTTTTCATATTTGCTTTTATGCGCCTTTGTGTCCTAACTCAGTCTCCTTCTCCCAAGCTAACATGCTGTCTCTTGGCCAGGAACCTCCCTCTACAACCTCTGTATCTCCAGATGTTTGATTTTAACAGATGTGCTATGCAGAGTTCGTTTGTTTCATGTAAATAGCCTATGGGAGCACCTTGAACAACCACACATCTTTCAGGTGTGCTACTAATATAAAATAAACTATTTTAACACCTCCTTAATCTTTCTTTAATAATCCATCCTAAGTAAATTATCTTGAAGCAATGCTGGACTATGATTGATGTTACTCTCTATAAAATCTCATTGTTGGCTCAGTACAAAAGAAATACCCTACTAATAATAGAAAGCTCACTCTGGATATTCAAACTGGCTTCTTGAAGAAACGACGACATGGAAAAGAGCACTGATATTTCTGAAACTAGTTCAGTGAGTCTCATGTTCTGCATGAAGCAAGATAGATGCCTTCCTCTGCCTGCTCACAGGGCTAACAGCTCACCCTGCGTATGCATCACCAGAGATATCGCTAAGTGCAGCATCACTGTACATGAAGTACTAGCACTTCCATGCAAACAGCCCTTATCAGAGTTGTATTTGCACATCTATACAAGGTGACTGTTGCAAAAGCCTGGACACTTACTGGAACAGACTGTGCCCTATGCTGCTTGAATTATTGATCAATTACAAACAGATTACTAACAACTATGAATCGTTAAAACCTTATAATAAATCACGTAGACAAATAAAACATGCCTAGGGTGAATAATCTTCTCTTTCCTGCTTCCTCTTTCTGAATTCACTACCAGCAGCGTGGCACTAACTTATTTATAGTAAGGCTACCTTTAAAAACCAAAAGGGCAATTTATTCAATGAGCTGGTGGTCTTTAGAAGTAAAAAGAGCATCCTCCTCATGCATTATTATCTCAGATGCTAAAATAGAGACTGCTAATAAGTTTATCCTACAAAATACTTACATCTCTGAAGAAGTCATAAAAAATTGGCCAGTATGGTAACAGATTGCCTTTTTGTTCCTTTTAAAGCATTTTACTCCAGCAACTTTGATAAACACAGAATCCTTGAAAAATGTAGTGATGTAATCTAGTAATACACTCATGGTGCCCTAATTCAGCAATTAGGGAATAATAATTAGTGAATAATAAAAATAAATATTTCAATGTTACCAATTGCATTTTACTGTTTTTGTTTCTGTTTTTTTTTTTTTTTCCAGAGCTTAACCCAGGCTCAGCATGCTTCACATTCTTTCAGCTCACATAGAATCATAGAATCATCGAGGTTGGAAGAGACCTTCAAGACATACCTGTCTCTTCAATGCAAGACACTCTTACCTATATTCTACAGTACCTCTGAGTCTCGAAATTAGTGCCAGTGTGGATCCCACTACAGAGATAGAGTCCTTAATGTCACATGAATTGTTATAGTAGAACAGCAGTGTCTACACCCCTCTGTCATGGAAATTGCTCTAATTTTGCGGTCTTCCTGGCTGCTTCAGGGCTTTGTCCCTACAGAAGTAATATTAATTCTTCATTGACTTTAAATTCAGAATAAATATGTATGCTGTAGTCCCAGCAAAGATTTAGGCAAGTGTGACTGTTTCACTACTTGTTCTGCTAGTGCATGTGCAAGAGCCAGACTCACTGGTGTCAGAGCTCTGAGTGCCAGTGTCAAGAAAAGGCACCACACCAAGGTTGCTGGGAATATCCAAATACAAGAAAGACTCGAAATCAAGACTTCACCAGAACAAGTAAAACCGTACCAGAAGCCTCCCCCAGCACTGAAGCAGGCATCCTTTCTGCTTATAAAGTCCTTGACTGATCTTTGAAGGGTTTTGAGGAAGCATGGTGTAGTACTAATTTATCATGCCTTTTTGCCTCCTAGTCATGAGCATCACTTCTGTATCCAAGTTGATCTGTATGGGTTGGTTAAGTAGATGTAGCTTGAGCTAAGTGGCCCTTTTTGTTTTTGAAAGAGAAAAAAATGTAAAGTGGAGCATCCTGCAGGCACGAGCAGACCATTCTGCTATGAACTGGATGAGTGGGAGGTCTGCTAACAAGGCATGTGGCTGGGCAGGCAGACAGGGCCTCGGCAAGGAAATAACTGAAATGGGTTAAATCAAACAATCATAGAATGGTTTGAGCTGGAAGGGACCTTAAGGATCATTTTGTTCCAACCCCCCTGCCATGGGCAGGGACACCTCCTCAACTAGAACACGTTGCTCAAAGCCCCGGCCAATCTAGCCTTGAACATTTCCAGGGAGGGGGCAGCCACAACCTTTCTAGGTAACCTGTTAAAGGACAAATGAAGCATGCTTCTCACTTGATGCTACAGATAGCAAGATAAGAGTGGGAGGTTACAACCACCTTGGGTTTTACGCTGTTCTCAGGGAATGCAGCAGAACTTCAGTGCTTGCATTGCACTGCCCAAAGTTATCTGCTTTCCTGTACACACCCAGGGACATGTGCATGTGCAGGCAGATTCCACTGACATGTTCAGAAAGAAACACAGATTCACATTATTTATTATATTATCATGTTAACAGCTATAAAATGTGGTGGATTTATCAGAAAACTGCTGTCCTGTCTTCGTATGAATGCATAACTAACAGTCTGTGCCTAGAAGAGTTTGCATATCAGTATATAAACAAAAAAGAACAAAATCAAAAACAAACACTGAAATAAAAAAATAAGCCAAAAGGAAGAACACAGATTGACAGTAAGATTTAAATTTGCTTAATCAGTGTATTATTTACACACTCATCTCATACTGTAACTTACTACTGATGTTAAATCATATCTCTGTTTTTGACACTAAAGTGCCCCTGGAATGAGTTATAGAAATAAGTGCAACTGCAAGGATGCAACAAAAGGTAAAAAAGCTGCTAAACACTTGAGCAATCTGAACTTTATTTTTAAACAAATGCTCCTGACTTTTCAGCTAATGGAAAACAAACCAAACCCAAAACAACGAGCATCTCTAAAAATGCTACCACTTTTATTCTAATTACACTGAAAGTCTGGCAAGCTGAGTCAAACACACTTCAGTAATCCCCAAACAGATTCCTTTAGCTACATTTCAGTAAAACCCAAGTGGATTTCTTTAGGTATTTGAAAAAAAAAAAGGAAATATTTTATCACAATATATTGCTTTTTCAAAAGAACAATTTTAACGTTAGGATTGCTGATTAGTCTCAAAATAGTATCAATTATACTGAAAACACTATTTACATGGAAGAAATTGGAGATATTGTCACTCAAAATTAGTAGCTGCTGCTAAGATTTCTGAAAGCTATGGAAGACTTCAGGGAGTCCCCGGAAAGCTGTTTTAACCAAAGTGAGCTGAAATAATTTGTAACTTCAGTGCTTTGTTCTACACCCAGAAGCCTGAAACTCAGACCCATCTCACAAGACAGGCTTTGGCACTGTGTGAAGGCTGAGGGAGACCTTGCTGATGCCACTGACAGCCTCGTGGGGAGGTACAAAACAGGATAGAGCCAGACCCTTCCTAGCAATGCACAGCAGCAGGATGGGAGCCAGTGGACACAAGCCAAAACAAGGGAAATGCCAGTCAGACATCAGGAAAGATGCATTGCCACAGGGGTGGTGAGGCACTGGGACAGGTTCCTCAGGGAGGTTGTGCAGTGTCCATCCTTGGAAAAGGCCCTGAGCAACCTGTACAAAACTGGCCCTGCTCTGGGAGGGCGCTGGACTCAATAGCCTCCAACCATCCCCTCCAACCTAAACAGTCTATGATTCTGTTCACAGCATGTTACACGAGGGAAGAGAAATGAAGAGAAATAAACAACTTACCAGTCAGCTGGGCATTTTAAGGAAAATAAAAGGGCCCTTACCTGAAATACATAACAGAAAACAAAACCTTAATAATTCATCAGAAACACCAGGGTAATGAATTGCAGTAACTCCTGCTACATAAATAATATACAGAATTATGCATTCATGACATTGTAAATGCTTTCCCTGGTATGATCATACTCTGTAAAAGATAAGATACAGCTATGCTGGAATGCATACCAGGTTTCTCTCCATGTATACACGTCCTGCAGCTTATGCCCATAGCTCAGAGAAGATGAGTTTGTCATCTGTAGGTTCTGTGACCTGAAGGTTTTATACGCACTTCCTTACTGTTTCCATTTCATCAGAGATGTTCTAACATTTCTTGTAGACAATTTCACCTCCAGTCCCTGCTGAGGATCTGTCCACTAATGACCATAATGAAACATGCTTTGTGTGAGAGCCTGTTCATTTATTTTCATTCCCGTGAGTGCCTTCAGAGACCAGTGTTGCAATCACGGCTACTTACTATTTAATTCCCAGCCAAATTTATGGCCAAATTGAAAAATGGATGCAGGCTGCCTGATGCAGGATGCTTTTGTCTGAAGTGTCCTCATGGAATCATTATACTTGCATTAATCTTTAATCTGCAATTAAACAATCAGTTCTATGTAAAAGATAGCTGCAAACATATCTCCTGAACGTGTAGTAGACAATATATCTTAATGGGCGTATTTGTGCTGTGGAGGGTCTGGGGGAAAGAAAAGTCAGCAATTAGGACAGCATCCATGACTGGGCCCCAGGTCAGTGAAAGGTTAGGGGAGAACCAAACCTCCCTGAGGTGCTGAGCATCCACCTGCTACCTGCCCCTCTCTAGGGCTGTGCCTGCAGCGGTGGGGAACGCGGAGAGAAAAGCCAGGTGGGGGTGGGAAAGGTGATACAATGGATTAAGGCATGGCTTCGCTGATAAATCTGTTTTGGCAGAAAATGCAACCTGCTTTGAATCTGTTCCTTTCCAATTAAGAGCCTTGCTTCCAGCTCCGGCAGATGCTTAATTGGAGACTGAGGCTGCCAGGCAGGCACCAGCACCACGATCATTAACAGGTAGTTTGCAGCCATTAAGGTGCTACTGCTTGTCAATTCCCCTCTCATATACCACTGACACAAACAAATGCATCTTCTTCACAGGGCAGCCATCTCACCTCGTAGGGAGAGGGGCACGTGTGCGTGCTGCAAACTCGCCTTTGGTTCCTGGGACTGTGAAGTTATTAAATTAGCACTGTAGGCGTCTAATTCAGTGGAGAACACAAAGGACCTTCCTGCCTGGTGTCAGTGTAATATTAGAGTGGTACCAAATGGCTTCACCAATAGGTAAGCAGAAGGGCATCTGTTTCAGATTTGACTAAAATTGCATAATTAGATCTTGGTAAGAGATCCGTCTGCTCACGTGTGTGATTTTATCAAATGCTCTTCCCTGATCTAAATACGGGACCAGCTCTCAGGTCTCAGTGGATGTAATTTCTGATGCAAATGTAGGCACTACCTTAAGAAACGCTACACCTGTGCAGAGCCTTCTGTATAAATCGATGACTGAGCCAATACACCAGGATTTTAATTACAAACATGGAGAAACAAAACCACGGTGCTACTTGTGAACCCTGCCTTACAAGACATTTCTCCCTTGCAAGTTTTAATCTTAATAATTCACTCATTGGTTTAGCAAAAATCAAAAAAGTCACTGGATTCATGTCAAGCAGTGAGATTAATTTCCTTTTCTCTTACAAGACTATGCTGACAAAAATTCACAACTGTCCTATTTAATGATGTAAAAAATTCACTACCATGAAACATACCATTTGCGGCTTACAAATCAGCCGATCTCAATAAACATACACTAATTAAGGGCAAGAAAGTAAAAGGCATTTATTGATTGAAAGGTCTGAAGCACCAGAAAACTGATTAAATATATGTTGTTAAGGAGTTAATAAATGATTTAACTCTGCTGTGCCATACTCTATGTACACCCAGGGCTATGGTAGCTAAATGGCAATTCAATGCTATAGTCTTCCATTATTTCCAGTGGGCTAATAAGACAACCAATTAGACTGTTGTCTTCCCTTCAAACTGCAGCATTAACATACTCACTTGTGCAAAGGAATAAATGATACCCAGCAGGTGGGGACAAAACTACCATGTATAAAATATTTTGCAAAAAGGCCATTTGTTTAAAACAGTTGCAAGAGAAGTCTCGGCCAGCTGCTACATAAAAATAGTATTTTACAGCTGCACAGTGATCACAGAAACTTCAAAGACATGGTCCACTGGCAGGGAGAACAGTCCTGCTTAAATGTGAGATCTTTTCAATGCATTCTATCCCTACAGTAATAGAGACTACTGATGGACTAGGATGACTAAAATGATTAACTGAGATCCCTCCTTGCTGACAAACTGCATGCTTCAACAACATGGTTCAATGAGTAGGATCATCCTGACACAGAAAACCTACGGCTAGATGCCCTTAGCCAAGTTTCAGATGGAAACGTATGGAGCTCTCTTCTGTAAGGTCACGTAGATGCTAATGTGTTTGCTCCCTGCCCCAGATGGTGGTGGGTACTCTTGGATGAGTCGGGAGAAGGGGCAGCCATAGCACACTGCACTCACACACACAGGGGTCCCTGCCCAAGGAGCTTGCTGACACATCTGGCTGCAGCTGGACAGGAGATCACAGGGCTTCCAATGAGCCACAGGACAGGACTGTCTGGGGCTTGGTCACCCCCCTGCCCATCACTGACTCTAGGCTATGAGCACTTTGGTCAGACAAAAGTCAGAGTCCTCAAGTTCCACCCTATCAGAAGAATTTGCTGCTTAGGTTGACTAAGCATAGCCATATAAAATGAAGCCATGTATTTACTACTTTCCAATTCCCTTTTTACCTCCAAGTGATGCTTGCTATACTGCTCTCTTCCTCATCATGCTTTTACATTGCTTTACGGAATAACAAATACAGATAAAGCTTTCACTAAAATCTAAAAAACTGTCCCCTTTTTTTCCTTTGCTCCCATAACATATGCAATTGCAGAAAGGGATCAGAGATTGGAGGGAGATTCTGCAAGTTCCCTATGAAGTAAATATCATCATCTCCCCTCTTCTTTTTCTCCTTCCTCACACCTACACATGGGCACAGCACACACACATACACAATGTAAAGCCATTGAAAAACAGGCCTCAGATGATCACGTAATCCACCCATCGCAAGGATTTACCTGAGAAGAGTTTATTTAATCTGTTCTCAAAACCTGCTACTAACAGATGCCTACTAGCACCTCCAAGCCATCCTTCTTACTCTTGTAAGGCTTTTCTTGGACTCAAACCTAAACCTATATTGTTGCAGTTCAAGCATGTTATTTATTGTCTCACCCCTCACGGGCATAGAGAAGAGATACTCCTGTATGTACCTTTGTAAGATGGACCTCTCCCAACCCTAAAGATAACAAACCTCTTCAGCTTCACTTTCATGCCAGCCCTTAAGTGTGACTTCAGCCCTGTAATTCTCAGTTACTTGCCTACTTACTCTCTTTTTCTCGCTCCCCTCTTTTCCCCTCACATAAATTAAGAAGCTTTACACACTGAGCCATGCTGCATATCCTTAGCAATAATGGGCTTGCTCCAAGAGTGCTTCACTATTTTGACGATGCCAAATTTAAAGCAGAGCATGTGCTGCTTTGCATCTGTCTGTCACACAGCACTCTTTCAAAGCTTATCCATAATCACGAAATGACAGGTGGTCATCTGAACTACGCTTTATGCTTCAGCTCAGCAGTCTGCACTATTTTAACCAGGGAGCTGCAAGGGTAAGGAGAAAAAAGATTTTTTACATTGAGGTTAAAATGTTTCAAGTGGCCCATTTTTGCTTTCTGTACACTTCTGAAAGATGACTAGGAATCAACGTGAGAGATTAAGCTCTGTTGGTGGCGTACTGTATTCATAATATATTAATAAGCAAGAATGCCTCAGTTTTGGTTTGACACTGCCAATAGACTGAACTACAAAAGGACATTCACACAGAGGTGAGAATGAAAACTGAAGGTAGTGACAATGGATTAGCCTCCAGTAGCAGAGGACCCTGGAAAACTGCAAGAATGATGTTTTATTTGCAAAAATACTGTAAAAAACAGTTATCACTCAACAACTCTCCAAAATGAAAAACTGCCACTAGGCATTTAGCATTTTAAGCTCTAGAAGAGTCCCAGTAAAGCCAGCAGTAAGTTACAGAAATGGAAAGAAAGGGGTGACGTGCTGTTCAGATATAATCTCACAGCTTCATTATGTTGTTATATTTATATTCACATTTTGGTGACAGCAGGAGGTCCTGTCAGGAACTACAGCCCTCTTGCACCGAACCAGTGTACAACTGGGATTTCCTCGCCAGCCATCTTACTGGCAGGTTAAACCTCTTTAGATAAATGAGTTGAACCTATCTAGCCATCAATGCTTTAAATAAATACTCTTTCCTCTTTGAGGGCAAACTTTCTGCTTCTGAACACACTTTCAGAAATCATGCATAATTGTATTTATTTAATTGGAAATAAATCTACGCTCACTACAGGCTTTTAGAGGCACAAAGCATAAAACATGTCACAGCTAATAGCACCTGGAAGTCAGGCTCCTCAGACTCCAGCCAATAACCTCCTGACACCACTATGGATTGGAAAGTCAGTATCTCAAGTGGGGAAAATGTTTTGTCAATGAAAAAATTCCTCTTATTACATCTGGAAACATACAATGTAAAGTCAGGTTTTTAACTAAAATACTTCCTGCTAATGAATGATTTTTTTGCTGAGCTATGAAAAAGCCAAAAGGTTTCCTAAAGGATTGGGATAGCTCAGATTTTTCTAGTTGCTTTGTTATTATTTCCTTACTGTGCTCCCAGCTGGGAATGGGAGACTCACTGGAATGAAAGTACAGGCAAGATGCACTTGCAAAAGTCTGAAGACATATCAGTATTACAAAACGGTGGCTTAAAGTATATTCTGTTTCCTTACAGAGGCTTCCAATTTCCTTTAAAAGATACTGAAATTCTACAGCAATTACCTCCTTTAAGTATTTCTGTAGGCTGATCAAATACCTACCAAACTTCAAAACTGATTTAGCATGGATTCAGATCATATCTTACAAACATTAACTGAACATCCAAAACATAATCTACATGCTCCTTGACAAAAACCAAACCAAACCAAACAAAAAAAACCAATCTCCCAAACCCCCTTGCTCTTCTGTAGCTTTATTTCACAACTGCAAGTGCAGAAAATTATTAACAAACTTATAGCAGCAATAACAAAACATAATCATGCAACAAGTAAAGCCTGAATCAGAAAATTATTATGTTGATCCCCAAGTCAGCAAAGGATTGGTCATTGCTGTACATTACCTACACACTGATGAAGTCCTTGCTAGTGCAAACCTTGGCCATTTCATCAGGCTGTGCTAAACATGTTCCTGTCTTACATGCTGCTGGGAACTGCCCACAATCCCTGGCTTTCCTAGGAATGACAACCCCAAACTTCATAGATCTGACACTCTTAATTCTTTTTAGCTCTATTCAAGTGTTGTTCTTCTGTCTCTGAACTTCAATGGACTGGCAGTCTTCACTGGCAACCTCTGTTCCCACACCTCTCGAGTGGATGAACCACAAGTCAGGCACTGGGGGATCAAAGTTCCTTCCACTGTAAGAGAAGATCATGTTTGAGAACACCTGAGGAACCTGAACATACATGTCTATAGGACCTGATGAGATGCATCCCAGAGTCCTAAGGGAATTGGCTGATGTAGTTGCCAGGCAACTCTCCATGATATTTGAGAAGTTGTGGCAGTCAGTTGAAGTCCCCAGTCACTGGAAAAAGGGAAAACATTGCACCCATTTTTAAAAAGGTGAGAAAGAAGGACCCGGGGAACTACCAACCTGTCAGTCTCACCTCTGTGCCTGGGAAGATCACAGAACAGATCCTCCTAGAAGCTATGCTAAGCACATGGAGAACAGGGAGGAGATTTGAGACAGCCAGCATAGCTTCATCAAGGGCAAGTCCTGCCTGACCATCCTAGTGGTCTTCTATGATGGAATGACTACGTCAGTGGACAAGGGAAGAGCTACAGATGTCATCTATCTGGACTTCTGTAAGGCCTTTGACACAGTCCTTCACAGCACCCTTTTTTCTAAACTGGAGAGATATGGATTTGATGGGTAGACTGTTCAGTGGATGAGGAACTGGTTCGATGGTGACATCCAGAGGGTAGCAGTCAGCGGCTCAATGTCCAGATGGAGATCAGTGACAAGTGGTGTCCCTCAGGAGGCCATATTGGGACCAGTACTGTTTAGTACCTCCATCAATGACATAGACAGTGGGATCGAGTGCACCCTCAGCAAGTTTGCAGATGACATCAAGCTGAGTGGTGTGGTTGCCATGCCTGAGAGACGAGATGCTATCCAGAGGGACCTGGAGAAGCTCAAGAAGTGGGCCCATGTGAACCTCATGAGGGTCAACAAGGCCAAATGCAAGGTCCTGCACCTGGGTTGGAGCAGCCTCCGCTATCAATACAGGCTGGGGGATGAAGGGATTGAGAGCAGCCCTGCAAAGAAGGACTTCGGGGTATTGGTAGATGAAAAACTGGCCATGAGCTGGCAATGTGCGCTTGTAGCCCAGAAAGTCAACCGTATCCTGGGCTGCATCAAAAGAAGTGTGACCAGCAGGTCAAAGGAGATGATTCTGCCCCTCTACTCTGCTCTCATGAGAACCCACCTGCAGTACTGTGTCCAGTTCTGGAGCCTTCAGCACAGGAAAGTCATGAACCTGTTGGAGCAAACCCAGAGGAGGAACACAAAAATGATCAGAAGGCTGGAACACCTCTCCTATGAAGAGAGGCTGAGAGAGTTAGGGTTGTTCAGCCTGGAGAAGAGAAAGCTATGGGAAGCTCTCATAGCAGCCTTCCAGTACGTAAAAGGGGCCTGTAAAAAAGATGCGGGTGAACTTTTTAGCAGGGCCTTTAGGACAAGGGGTAATGGTTTTAAACTAAAACAGGGTAGATTAAGACTAGATAATAAGGAAGAAATTTTTTACATTCAGGGTGGTGAAACACTGGGACAGGTTGCCCAGAGAGGCAGTAGATGCCCCATCCCTGGAAACATTCATGGTCAGGTTGGACAGAGTTCTGAGCAACCTGATATAGTTGAAGATGTCCCTGATCATTGCAAGGGGGTTGGACTAGATGATCTTTAAAGGCTCCTTCCAACACAAATTATTCTATGATTCTATCATTCTGTGACTTCATAATTTCTCAGAAATATTCCAGCAAGGAAGTACCCAAAACAGAGCAAGAGATTAAAGTCCTCTTATAAGAGCTACACAAGTGCTTTGTTAATATGTACCTCCCTTCTACCTTCCGACACTTAAGACATACATTTTCTGTATTGCCACTAGCTATTACTGGCTAGTGGAAATACAGAGCATATACCACAGACACATAAAAAGTGCAATACGCATGAGTTCAGGCCACTTAATGTCCAAGGAGAAGTGACCAGAGAAACAAACACCAAAAAGAAAAAAGGACACAAAGGAAGGCAAAGGTTATTTATTAAATCAGGGTTGTTCTTGCCTTCGGTGCCTGAGGATCAAGATCATGCATTGTAAATGGATGTAAATTCTTCAACTAACATTCAGATATATTATACAAGTCCTGTATGTCCTGTGTTTTTTTGCATTGCAAAAGCAGATGATGCAGGTCAATGATCTGGTGGTAGGTCATAACTTGAGTTGAAGCTGAAGCCTGCCGTTGTCTCTGGGTCATGGATTTTTATATTCTTTGCTTGTGCTAGGCTAAAGAATGAAATATGCTTTACTTGTGTGATCTCTCTCTGTCATTAAAATTAATGGATTTTTGTTTCTTGGGGAATGAGGTATGAAGAACAAAACAGCACAAAATGCATCCATCGCTATTTCACTGGAAAACATTGTGAATTAAAGTGAAAGCAAAACAAAACAAAGACACAAGGAAATCTCTGATTGGTGCTAATGTGTTATACTGCATCTTCGAGAATGTCACAAAAACTGCTCTGCTGATGTGAAGACACTGCACCTACACGCATTACCTGTGCACAGAAGCTATCACTGATACCCTGTATTTTCTCTGTCATATATATGAAAAAAGTCACTCACAAAATGCAAGCAAGAAGGCATGAGATATACCATGATGTTGGCTCTACCTTGTATTTTTTCTTTACTTGTATACACTCTCCAAAACTCAAAGAAACCTATTTTAGTAATCCTGCCCTAACTTCCCTAAACCAAAGTGAGGGATGCTTGGCTCGCTGTTCTCTAGACATCCTTTTCTTCTGCAAAACTTAAAGCTTCCTAACAACCCCTCCCCCATACAGTCTACTGTCACCCTTAGATGTCATTGAAACGATACTAATGATATTTGTAGCTGGGTATGACACTCAGCCACCAGGAGCAAAGCTATTTGGCTCTGTAACGCAAATGACTGCAT
Organism: Aegotheles bennettii; assembly: GCA_013398125.1. Taxonomy (NCBI): domain Eukaryota; kingdom Metazoa; phylum Chordata; class Aves; order Caprimulgiformes; family Aegothelidae; genus Aegotheles; species Aegotheles bennettii. The sequence continues at coordinate 143,865 of VZRW01013121.1, forward strand.
TCATCAAATGAGCTTTGTTAGTTATTCATTGTGTTCCTTATCGTTCCTTCCCCAAACCCTGGTGCCTCTGCAGTGCGCACAGAGGTGTGTCCACAGCAGCATCCCCGTTATAAAACCCACCCTTATCAGGCAGAGCAGGGAGCCATGGGAGTGACCTGCCAAGTCACCGCATCCCCACGCCTTTCCCTCACCCTTTTGTGCCCAGCGTTCTTTGTCCTCATCCACGGGATCTGTCTCCCCCTGCTCGGCTCACCATGCCAGGCCCTCTGCCACAGCTGGAGGAATGATTTGCAATGAAAGGCACTCTCAAGAGATCTGTAATTCCTTCCTTCTTGTAGCTCATCTCCTCATTTTCCTCCAAGATCAACTGCTTCAACCAACCTGCTGCAGGGTCGGGCATTGAAAAACAACGACTGCAACAAAACAGCCCAAGCCATCGTGTGTATCTCAGCAGCCCAGCAGGCCTGCACAGATGGAAAATGGTATTGACAAGTTTCGAAAGGGACAGACACAGACTCTGATGCAGGCAGGCGCTCAGGGTTTTGTTTTTTTCATTACATCTTTCACTGCTTAACACAGTTCAACATATCATTCTGTACCTCTGGAGAAAAGCTTTGGGGGGCTGGAGCCAGAGATTAATCCCTCTGTAATTTCTACTGCTGCTGGCGGTACTAACTGCCAAGGGATTTTGGGAAGAGATAATGGCACTGTTAGCTTGTAACCTAGGTGTAAAAATGGTCTTAATAAAACTGGGATGGTTGAGGCCCCATCAATAACCACCACACACCAATTTTATTGGCTATAATAGATGCAACCCATTTGATGTGATACAGGAGGCTTATCCCAATATGGTAATTAATAGAGGTTGGGGAGCTACTAAAAAAATTGTCTACCACAATGGCGAAACATCAGGACAATCCAGTCAGTTTAAACTCCCAAGAAAATGCAAAGATGTAAAAAGAGCTTTATCAAGAGGACTGGTCTGAATATTTCTTCAGTATAAAATGCATTTAAACAGGGTATAAAAACTGTGTATAATTAAACCAGTTTGAAATGATTCTGTCAGATATTTCATAATTAATGTTTGTATAAGAACAGATTTTCTGTTTTGCAAGGATCAGCAGATAATCAGCAGTTGATTGTTAACCTGCAAATATGCTGATCCAAGCATAATAATTCTTACACATGTACCTACCTTTCCATGAAAACACAAACAAGAGACAATTTCTCTACCTGAAGAACTGCTGTAACATCATGAGGCATAATCCCCCCAAAAATCCAATCGTATTTTTTCTATTTATCTTCAGTAGAGTTGTTATTCTTTATTTTGAAGGGGGAAAAAAAGAAAAAGGTTGAATAGGGTAGAAGCCCTAATCTCATGTTCTTGGCACTCTGTGAGACCTTGAGCAAAACTTTTTTGTGTATCTTTTTTTCCTTTACTTCCTTGTCTCAGATCAAAATTGTTCTATTAGACTGTTAGGTGCTATATTGTGGTTAGGGTAATAGACCTAGAGTAATACTAGTACACACCCTGTGCGATATACCTATAGATAGTTTACGAACTAACTGCAAGGTTCCTGTAAGCCTTTTTTTCGGAAGGAGAGTACGTAAAGATTTGTAGAAGTCAAAGGCTAAAAGAGGAACAGAATACTAGGAATTCATCAGTGAGACAAAGAAAATAGAAGATATTTAACACCATGAGACAAACAGTTTTCACTGGAAACTCATGCTTCTGGTCATCTGATCTCTCCAATTTTCATGAGCCTTCTCTCCTTCCTGAATCTTCAATTTGTTTTGCACTAATGGAGCAAGAGTGCTCATCAATGGGTAATTAAAATTATTAACATATTGATGGATTATACTGACTTCTATTAACTTACCTGTGAATTTTCGGTATTTCAAGTAAGGGTTTTGGAAATAGGTCAGAAATTATGAACTAGACTGTAGGGTTTGTAATGCATCATGAGAAAGAGGCTTTGCAATGGTAACAGTCAAAGAAATTTCTCCTTGCATACAAGAATTTCCAACCAATTCTACTATTTATTTCCTTAAAACTCACTGCTCATCCCATCCCATGAGAGTGGTTGGCCTAATGAGCAAGCCATGGGACTTGCACAGCCAAGATGGTGAAGAGTTATGCTACATCAGAAAAAAAAATTAGATGCAGCTCTTCATCTTTCTCGTTATTCACAAAGTTGAATTTTGGGGGGAAACATAGTGACAAAGGATAAGGAACAGGCTGAGGTACTTAATGCCTTCTTTGCCTCAATATTTAACAGTAAGACCGGTCTTTCTCCAGGTACCCAGCCCCTAGAGCTGAAAGACAGGGACAGGGAGCAGAATGAAGTCCCCATAATCTAAGGGGAAATGGTTAGTGACCTGCTACACCACTTAGACACACACAGGTCTATGGAGTCGGATAGAATCCACCCAAGGGTACTGAGGGAGCTGGCAGAAGTGTCACCAAGCCATTTTCCACCATTTATCAGCAGTCCTGGCTAACTGGGGAGGTCCCAGTTGACTGGAGGTTAGCAAATGTGACACCCATCTACAAGAAGGGCTGGAAGGAGAATCCGGGGAACTACAGGCCTGTCAGTCTGACCTTGGTGCCTGGGAATGTTAGGGAGTACATAATCTTGAGTGCCATCATGCAGCACACACAGGAAAACAAAGGAACAAGGCAATCAGGCCCAGTCAGCATGTGCTTATGAAAGGCAGGTCCTGCTTGATTAACCTAATCTCCTCCTACAACAAAGTGACCTTCTTAGTGCATGAGGGAAAGGCTGTGGATGTTCAGGACCTGGACTTCTGTAAAGCCTTTGACACAGTTTCCCACAGCATTCTGGAGAAACTGCTCATGGCTTGGACATGTGTATTCTTCACTGGGTGAAAACTGGTTGGCTGGCAGGGCCCAGAGAGTTATGGTGAATGGAGTTAAATTCAGCTGGTGGCCAGTTACAAGTGCTGTTCTCCAGGGCTCAGCACTGGGGTCAGTTCTCTTTAATTATCTTTATCAAAGATTTGCACGAGGGGATCAAGTGCACACTCAGTAAGTTTGTAGATAACACCAAGTTGGGCAAAAGTGTTGATCTGCCTAAGGGTAGGAAGGCTCTGCAGAGAGATCTGGACAGGCTGGAGCAATGGGCCAAGGCCAATTGCATGAGATCCAACAAGGCCAAGTGCCGGTTCCTGCACTTGGGTCACAACAACCCCATGCAGTGCTACAGGGTTGGGGAAGAGTGGCTGGAAAGCAGCCCAGCAGAAAAGGACCTGGGGGTGTTGAATAACAGCCAGCTGAATATGAGCCAGCAGTGTGCCCAGGTGGCCAAGAAGGCCAATGACATCCTGGCTTCTACCAGAAATAGCAACACCAGCAGGATTAGGGTAGTCATTTTTCCCCTTGTACTTGGCACTGATGAAGCAGCACCTTGAATACTGTGTTCAGGTTTGGGCCCCTCACTACAAGAAAGACACTGAGGTGCTGGAGCAGAGGGCAATAAAGCTGCTGAAGGGTGTAGAGCACATGTCGTACGAGGAGTGTCTGAGGGAACTGGGATTGTTTAGTCTGGAGAAAAGGAGGCTCAGAGGAGACCTTATCGCTCTCTATATTGTTCTTATTGATTTCTACCTGAAAGCAGACTGTAGAGAGGTGCATGTCAGTCTCTTCTCCAAGTAACAAGCAAAAGGACAAAAAGAAATGGCCTCAAGTTGCACTCTGGGAGGTTTAGATTGGATATCAGGAAAAATTTCTTCACTGAAAGGGTTTTCAGGCACTTCAACAGGCTGCGCAGGAAAATGGTCCAGTCAGCATCCATGGAGGTGTTTAAAAGACATATAGATGTGGCGCTTAGGGACATGGTTTAATGGTGGACTTGGCAGTGCTAGGTTAATGGTTTGACTTGATGATCTTAAAGGTCTTTTCTAACCTAAATGATTCTATGATTCATAGCAAGGAATCAATAACCAGTTTCCAAAAGCTGCTTCTAGACTTCAATAAAATCTATTGTTATTATCAAGTTTGTCCCCATTTACAATCTTATTTTTATTAGAAGAACAGTTCTAATGTAGCAGAGAATCCAGGCATTTACAGTAACAGTATAAAAAGATAGCCCTTCAGTCATGCCTGCATTAGCCCTGCTATGTATTTTTAATAACTGTCCTTTACAAAGTTTTTTTCCCCTTCCTCCCTCCCTTCCTTCCTCCCTCTTTTTCCAGTCATGTAAAACTCACCACTGAGTATGAGGCCATCTAAAGTTCAGTTTTTTGTACTCTTCCTTTAGGTCTGATAGGCCAGTATCAGAAAAAAGCGCCAAAAGTCTGCTGGCACCTTCCATCAGCTGCCAGGAGCTGGAGATGTAACACCTTGCAGGTGGTTGTGGTGCGATAGGACTGGTGGAGCATTTTGGAAAAGTTTGCTCAGGTGTATCTCAAAGATACCACTCATTACCTAAATTTGATTGGCTCCATCTTATCGTGCCCCTGTACTCGGCACTCGTGAGACCGCACGTTGAGTACTGTGTCCAGTTCTGGGCACCGCAGTATGGGAAGGACATTGAGGTGCTGGAGCGAGTCCAGAGAAGGGCAACGAGACTGGTGAGAGGTCTGGAAAACAAGCCTTATGGAGATCGGCTGAGGGAACTGGGGTTATTTAGTCTGGAGATGAGGAGACTGAGAGGAGACTTTATTGCCCTCTACAACTACCCAAAGGGAGATTGTAGTGAGGCTGGTGTTGGTCTCCTCTCCCGAATTGCTAATGACAGGATGAGAGGAAATGGCCTCAAGTTACGTCAGGGGAAGTTTAGGTTGGATATTAGGAAGAAGTTCTTTACTGAGAGGGCGGTTAGGCACTGGACTAGGCTGCCCGGGGAGGTGGTGGAGTCACCGTCCCTGGGGGTGTTCAAAAAATGGGTTGATGAGGCACTTGAGGCCATGGTCTAATGGCTAGGAATACGATGGGATAAAGGTTGGACTTGATGACCCTGGAGGTCCCTTCCAACCATAATGACTCTATGATTCTATAACAGGGTTTAAGACTGAAGGGTCTATAGAATATTAAGAAAATTGCTGAAATTTCTTCAAACTGAATAGTGAGAAATATCTAAGTCCTGCACAAAAAACTGAAAGCAGGCAAAGCAACAATACAGAGGTATAGAATCACATAAAACTTACTCTATCCAAAAGCAACAATAAAATTTGCATCTGTATAAAAAAGACTGAGTAGAACAAACTACTCATCAACCTATACAACGTTCATCTTGTCTGTAGTGATTTCTCAGTGGCTTACCTAACTACATTTTACACAAAACATCACTGCTGGTGAAACATCTAGGAAAAAGGAAATGTTGTTTTTATCCCTGGTATGCTGAATTACTGAATGACACAGAAAACATAACCTTGCTGCACATTTCTTACCCTTAAAAGGAAATGTAAATGTATCATAGTGCAGAAAAATCAAAAGGAATACTTACAGAAATAGCAAATAAAAAGCTGAAGCATTAGATATTCTATTAGCAGAGGGAAAAATCTTTCAATTGGCCACAAACTTTATAGCACAGAAGATTAAATTTTAGTAGAAAATTATCAAATCAGCAGAAAATAAAATTGATCGTTCCCATGCATACTGCAAAGGCAATATTTTACTGAGAAGACTGAATCCCTCAAAGACAACATAAAAGCTTGCCATAATGACAGATAGTTCTATTACAAAAGGTACTGAGTGCATAATTAACCACTGCTAATACCTATCTGAATATTTGAAAAGAAGAAAAATTTATTCAAGTGGAATAGAAACTATTCATCAAAGCTGCAAAAAATATATAAATTAAATTGCTGCAGTGAAAACATGCACTAGTCAGGATATGTTTATGATCCCTTGACAGGAGGAATATAAATAGGAAAAATCTACCACTCATTCACTAGTGGCTAATGAAGCAGAACTAAGATCACGTGCACACCATCACTCAAGTGCAGGACATTTGCAACTTCTCAATTTTATATGGAACTGCCTGTTCAAGTCCCATATTCTGTAACAAAGGTAATTTTTTTTGTTCCAGTCTAAACAGTAAACTGTAATTGGCTCGGAAGTTCCATTTTTCTTCAGCTAATGTTAATTTAATGAGCATTCTCTCCACATCCCTGGATATAGGTGATGGAGGGCTTTGCTTTCTTAGTTCCCCAGTATCAATCAGTTGCATACAGCAAAGCATAAAAAGTAGTATTTAATTGCAGTTTCCTGCTCTGTAAAATGATTCATACTCTTGGATAAACAGTCATGGCTCTAAACTTTGTGTTTTTTAAAAACAGTTCACAAAAATGAGGAAAATCTAACCCTGTTACATCCATACTATCAAAGCTACTGAAACTATTTAGTTGTAAATGTGGAAACAGCTAAGTATCCATAATTTATGAAAACGCTTCTTAGAGCTAAAATATTTGTAAAGGATAATCAAAAGTTTATAGACAGGTGCAAGTAAGGTCTAAATCTCAAAGAACAGCAAGTTTCCAATCCCTGAATGCTCATTTAGAGTAACGCAAGATGCATTACTTTGTCAGCCAATAGAGGCATATGGACAATATTCCCAAATATACTCTCAGCTCTGAAAGCTGTAACATTTGCCACTCGCAAGTGTAAACATATTTATGAATTTTTAGCATCATCTTATTCTGATGATTTTATTTATCTGCATCAAGTAGTATTTTCTAGAAGCTACTTGTGAATTAAATACAATTTAGCATTCTTCTCACAGGGAGATTTGAGGTATTTCCCATGAATTCACTTTCACAGAGGTCCTAGCAAAAATGCTGCTCTGTAATTTTAGTCAGTGAATTATCCCTAGTACACTATTTTTTTCCTAATTTATTTACACAGCTCATAATGCACTTAACAAACACCTTAGTGAGCCAGGTGCTCTGTGAATGCTAAATAGATTAAAAACTACAGGCCTCTTTCTAAGAATAGGAAACATAGTATCTTGTGCTTCCAGCAGCATGCTGGGAAAATACTCTCAGGAGACTAATTCTGCCTCCCTTCTCCAAACGGGCCAATATAATGCCAATCTATAGGAAGCATGACGTTTTCCTGCTGTAAATACAGATCTCCACTACACTTAAAGAATAGAAGTGCCCTTACTGGAAGGTTTAGTTCTGCATATTGTGTTCCATAAGCACACTTCTACATATGCCTGAAATAACAATGGGAAAAATATCTTACAGAACCTGAAACTTTGGTCTTCACTCTGACCCACCTGGAAAGGGATGACCAATGCAGCCCTATTCTACAAAGGTGACCATGAGACTAGCTTGCTTATGGGTCATCCTCAGATCCCATAAAAAAACCTGCTGCTGCAACTGGTGGCACATCCTGCTCAGCAGAGGCTGGGGTGATCCTCTCTTCCTTCCGCACAGGCTGAACAAAAACCATGCCAGTACAGGGAAGGCAAGGAAAGGTCCCCTGATTCAATGTTGTATTTGCTTCTTTAACAGCAAGGCAGAAGACATAATAATCCAGTAGAAAAAAAACAAACAGCCTACCACCAGTATCCCAGTACTTTAACTGCAGACAATGAAGTTTTAGTCCATGTTGCTGTACATATTGGTAACACCAGTGCAATTTGTATTATTCAAATGACTATGTATGTGCTGTGGAGTTGAAAGAAAGTTAGACAATCAGAATTCAATGCTTACTAGTATTGAACACATCCACACCATACATATAAAATCTCTCACTAGAGGAAGAAAAATAGGGACCATAAAAGACCTTTAGGTTGAAATGGCTTGAGGAGCCATCTCGCAACACTTTGTACACCTGGCACATTTCATTGTGGATGAGTTTGCAAATAAATCTTATAGAATGGCTCAAATTATTCATTCTTTCCCATCTTTTAATTGTTGATGAGATACAAGCAGCAACACCTACTATACTTTATAATTTTGTTTCAACAATGGACAAAGATTGATATGGTAGTCAGAGAATCAAATTAGAAGAAGGAGACAGGAGTAAATACTCCATCAGTGTTGTACAGTGTTCCTGGGCAATAAAAGGAAATTCAATTTTCTCATCCTTTCCTCTTGCATTCAGATTTTCCTCACTACAACAAAAAGCTAAGCAATTCTCTGTGTCTTCCAAATCAAAAACATGGGAACAACAGCTTTTCTGAAAAATCTGTAACTCAAGGCTTAGACTAGCTTCTAACTTAAACCTCCTGGGGTATGCGGAGGTGGGAGGCTGAGACCTATCCCTTTTCAAGTCATGCTAGAAACTAACAGCACTACCATTTGAATGACGACCTTTCTGCATAGTGATAAGAAGTGGTTTTCTTTGGCAACAGAATTTATTTGTTGGGAGCTATTCTCAGCAGCTGCTGCAGTCATTGCAATCCAAAAGGGTAAGTCACAATTTCTATCCCACTTGCCACCTTTTTGATATCCCACTGAAGACTTATGCATGGGAAGAATTACCATTACAGGGGTGCAGATTTCAGGGCATCAGCTATCTGTTACATACTTTTGTCCTAAATAAAATACAGGGTGCATTCTGCCACCAATGTCTTTTCCCCAAGTCATTTTAGCACAGAGTAAAATAGTGGCAATATAGCCTTGCACAAGAAGTTTATGCCCCTGTTTACCCTGGAGTTGCTTGTTCAAGTGCCTCTGATGTTAAGGGTGACAATGTGCTTGAATTATCCAGAGCTGTCCTGCTTAAGTAGGACCTGACTAAAGGTTCATTGTATTTTTGCCTAACTTTCACTCATTTCAGGAGTTAATTATCTGTAAGAATGTTCCTTTAAAATAATGAATCCAATCTCAGCCGGAGGTCAAGGAAGCAACTAAAGAGAGCAGGAGAGCTCATAGAGAAATTACTAAATTAAGGGCCTTTAAGTCTTATATGCCTATTTTAATCTTAATCAAGCTCCTCTTCACAAGTTATAGATGTGAACAATCGCCTTCAAAATATGGATAAATGATAACCCAGTGAATCTATTGCCTATATAAGAATATTATCCACTTCCTAGTATACTATCTCCAGTCTGAGAAAAATGCTGGACAAAGCAACAGGCCTTGAAGCCTATCAGCAATCTCAGATATTTACAAATGATGGTGTAGGAAACTGTCTTTCATGACTCAGAGCTCTCTGCAGTGTTTCCCAGCTCCAAAGACACACTTTGGGAACTTCAGACAGAGCACCGACGAAGCCTGCATTGCCTAGACAAAGCATTAACTTCAAGACAAAGTCTAAGAAACCCAAATTCCCACCACAGTTTTACAAATCCAGAACATATTTGAACTTTGCATGGAACTAAACTTTAATGTATATGAGCATGCATTACAAAGGAAGTGAACAGCTGCATTCAGCAGTTGCTGAAGTCTCTACAAAAACATCAGCAAGCCTAAAGGGGCCCATTATGTTGAATTTTGGGGGCACACAAGTGCCCATGGTCAAAGACCAGATTTGACAAAAAGGAATGACAGCCTCAATACTAAGTACATATGGGAAAGACTGGCTTGCTGCTGTATTGAGAAGGCTGTCATATAAGCTATAAATAATCAGACATACCGATCACTCAGGAACCTTCTCTTTTGGTTTTCCTCTGTGTTTTGTCTTTGGTTGTCAGCAAATATGACATCTTCTCCATTCAGCTGGCTAATGGCCCTCGTCTAACTCTGAAACGTTGGACTAGCACTTTGGAAAGCCATCTGTATCCATGAAATAGAGATAAAGTCAATGCTACAAAGGCTCTTGTATTTCTAGTCTCCCATTAATTGCCCTGAAGATCTTAGTGTAAGGTGCGCAAGTACTTATCACCAAGCAGCATCTTGTGACATTGCACACAAGTGCCCTCCCAGACCACAGTATCTGTGGCTGAGCAAAGCCCTGCGGGTCCTTCCTCAGAGGAAAGACCTGGGCTTGTCAAACATGCCTCCATCCTCCACTAAGAGGGTTTCAGGCATGTAGCAATATCTCATAGGCAAAAATACCAGAGCAGCTTACACATCTAAGAGTTGTATGTCCACTTATTGTCATAAAAATTAAAGGACAAAATATTGACATAAACTTACTGTACTCAATATAATATTGAAATAACAAAATAAGGGATCTACTGCTATTAAGGATTAATAAAAGTTAAGTAATACAGTAAAAACCAGAAATAACTGTTCAATTTACTCTAGATAGCAGTAGAGTCTCATTTGTTCTTTCAAAGGCATAATCAGTTGAAGGGCACATTTTTCTTCTCTTTGTTCTTTCCCATCAATTTTAATGGGTACAGAATATCAGTCACATGAAATGTAATGGGACAAGAAGATGGATGAGTACATTTGAAGCTACCAGTCACAGGACAGAAAACATCCTGACAAAGTGACACTGGCAGCATAGGGTTCAACAATAGCACCTGGACAATATTTAGTAAGTGAAACTACAGTGCTACATGATTTGGTATTCTCACTGGGAAAAATCCTTCCCTTGTCACTATTCATCATGTTCCCACAGGTCAGACTTTCAAAGACATTCTCCTACTGAACATGACCAAATGACATTTTTAATTCAAGGAAATACGTAAATCTGGGGAAAAAGAGGTCATTTGGAGATAAATGGAATGACCTCCTGTATTAAGTACTTAAAACTACTTCATCAAGAAAGTTTTAAATGGTTTAGTAACATTCACACCTGAGATTTGAAATATATTATGCTCTTAGGAATAAGGAGACTTTATATCTATGCTGAACTTATTGACAGCAACAGGACCCACTGATGAAAAAGTAACAAAAATCCCCCATTTTTACTAGTACTTTAATAATATTTAGAAATTGCTCCATATTAAAAAGCCTCTGATTTACAAAATATAACAAAATATATGAATTAAAAAGCAACATGTCCCATTGGTTATCTGAGAAGAGTTTCTGGGGAAATTGCAAAGAAAATTCCTATCAAAACTGATGTTTAGTGTATAGCGAAGAAAAAAACAGTCATCCAACAAACTGAACCAAATCCTCCCTGGACTTTGAGGAAGCGTAGGACTCCAGAGCTGTTGGGAAATGCAGGCAGATCTACACTCTACTGCAACAGTCCACTGGTGTTATAACTTTACCAATAATTGCTAAGTGGACCGATCTAGCATTTTACAATGCTTACTGTGATCACCATCATCATTATTAGACAATTCTATTCCAGTTCCTTCATTGGCCATTTGCTGAAATCTCTGCAGTTAATCTTTAAAGCTGTAAATAATACAGAACTTCATACTTTAAAAGAGAAACCAAGACCTCTTCAAATATACCCACAAGAGAAGGAATTAGAGCCAGACTCCAAGTCCCACTGCTGCATTAAATAGGCCCTATGCCTCAATATGCCACAATTGCCCAACAGCAAAAGGAAAGCAAAAAGCCAGCTTTCGGAAAATTCTCTTAAGCAGGGCAACTTCCCTCTCTGGCATCACAACATACACTGTGAAGGTGGTGGTGTATTCTTTTTCTAACAAGTACCTTGTTGGAAGCTATTTACACAAATTCTTCTTGCTATATTTCTTCTCTCCCAAAAGATATGAGACTGCAGTCTAACAAAATCTCTACAAAAGTTTATGCTGGTAAAGAAGATCATACACAGGGAGGAGTTTATCTCAGAATGGGAAATCCAGAGAGGATGGAAATTCTATGTCAGGAGAAGGTCTGAGATTTCACAAACAGTACGCGCAACTCTGGAAAGAGCAAAACATTTTAAGATAAAAGAACACTTGATTCACTTTTAGCTTCCAACTTGTATACTATGTGAAATAAGACATCATTTTAAAAACTACTGAATAGAAGAGGTTTCAAAAGTTAATCAACCTAAATATTTCACTATGATGATATATAAATAATATTCAGATATTTCTCAAAATTTCTTTCCTGTGTTTTTCCTCTAAGACCACATTTTGATGAAATCTTTATTTTTTCTATTAATCATTTTGATGTAGATGGAATTATATTCCTCAGTGAAAAACAACGTGGACACCACACACACTTTCTGGAATTCCCCATTTATAAACTTATGGGTCTGTGTCTTTCCTGACTGTGATAGTAGACTACATGACAAATTAAATTTGAAAAATACATAGAACCATATTGCAATGAGAGCTGCCACCCTCACTTTTACCAACCCTGACCTTTGAGAAAGTTGAACTTCAACTAATAATTGACCCTTTCTTCCATCTTTTCTTGCCATTAAAATTTGTTTTGAGCTGGCAGTTCATATGCCTACAGATATCACGAGGAATCTGAATATTTCACATTCTAGCCATGAGGAAGTCGAAGGCCTGAATAATGATTATTGCCTGAGCAGCTTTCTCTGCAAATCCATCACTATAATATGCAAAAAGCACATTACAAATGAAATCAAACATATTAAATAAGTCAGTCAATTGTTCTGTTATATCACAGGTAAACAAAAATAATCCTTTTCTCCAATTATTTCATGGGTCCTGGCACTGCAGTTCTTTATCTTTCTGACATCAGAGAGTAACTGAACACTTAAAAAGCCTGTGGATGTTTCCCAGGAGCCTCACTAGTTTGCTGCACATGGACACAGAAGCTGTGCTGATGTTTGTCCGCAGGATGGTCCCTGAAGGCATGTCTGCAGATGCAGGGGCAGAACCTGCAATCCGAGACAGAAACCAGCCAGGATCTCAAGAGTGCCATGATGTGCTGACACAGCCGTGGCTGGCTCCTGTTGGCACTGATGTCTGTGAACAAGACCTGAAAGTCCAGGGCCAAACATTATCCTCCTCCTTAGGGCCATGCACAGCCGCTCGCCCCACATGGATGGGTCTCAGACTCACCTCTCAAGCAAAGATGCCTACCCTAGACATGCAGAAGAATACCAGAACCCCAATAATTCACTGTTTCTAAATATTCTCTTTGAAGTTCATCTCAATTCTTTTCACATTTCCTAAACTGTAAACTAAACCTGACTGATATTTGCAAACTACTCTCACTGATCACACGTGAGGCTACTTTTCATGAAAAGTGTTTTTTTTGATGATTCCAGGACCTAGAAAAAAAACCAACCCCCCCAAATACTAAGAGATACGAAACAAAACAGAAAAAATTCTCCAGCTGGGTGAAGAACACAAAAACTAAGTTGTTTCTAGACAAGTTTAAGAGGCTTGCAGACTTTTGCAGAGCGCTCTGAGGTTCAACTCAGACAATACATGTGAAGCACAGGAATTCTACATATGACATGGTAGTCTGGAAAATTACTTGTTCCACCTTGCTTATGTTGTTTCAGAGGTCAGACTTCATAGTCAAAACCTCTAGGGAATAAACTGCTATTGTACACAATCAGACCACAAACAGAGGAAAATGAATGTTTGTTTTGCTTCACTTTGCTGATTACCAGGGTTTGCTTCTGTTGGTTAAAAAAAACCCTAACCTTCATCCTGGAGGAAAAGGAATGAATTATTTTTTCCACCTGAGAGAAGGAGGATATGTAGAATTTCCTAACTTCCTCAAAGTGAAACAATAAAAACCCAGCCAAGGTCATGCAAGTTTACATCATCCTATTATGCATAAACGGCCAAATAGCCACGCTGTCCTCTGCCTGTCCACACCAGTATTTAGTATAAACTAAAATAAAAAACACAAACAACTATAAGAGAGAGAGTGCAGCGCATTATATGAAGGCACTCCAATTCCATTTCTTCAGTCCATGGCAGAAAAGTATTTGTAAAATTCTCTTTCTGAACCACCACTTATAAAAAAAATAATATTTTGAGGTGATGTTTGTGAACTAGGAAATCCTCTTGTTCTTGAAAAAACCCAAACATCTACCTAACAGTATCATCAAACTACTTTGCATGAACCTAGATGAGAAAAGCCTTCGTGGTTGAAATTAGCCAGTGGGTTCAAAGTTATGGGGTGGACAGAAAAGCAAGTACTGTTATAAAAAGCTCATGTCCTTTAAAATAACAGGTCAAACACTCTGAAGTTAAACAGCCTTAAAACCAAAGATCCAAGCATTTTTCAGCTTCCTTTTTTAAATTGTTGTTATGAGACCTCACCATATCCTGAGGGGTGGAAGAACCACTGGTTATCACCAAGCCCTGCTGTGCACGTCTCCATTAAGCGCTTAGCTCTTGAGAGAAAACTGATGAAACAGCCTACTGTCAATTAACTCTTAACATATACTTGGCAGAGGGCTTGGCTAACATTTTAATACCCCTCCTCTTCAACAAACTACAAAACAAAAATACTGACCCACTAAAATGTTTCTTTGGCTGTTATCAGTCTGCAAGTGCTCAAAGTAGCAAGACTGGCTTCATCACATCACTGATGTATAAGACTCACATAAAGATACATTTTGCCTTAGGCCTGAGGATTATATCCATGCCAAATCACATCAGGAAGCAAGCCTCAAAAAAGGATAGCTCTGTAAAAAATGTATAAAAATCTGATCATCAGAAGAATCCTTAATCCCCATTGTTGAATTCAAGATGCAAGGAACAGCAAAACGACAGAGAAAATCATGCTATTCAGTACCACAACCACTTTTTTTGTTTTTATGGCATTGCATATCCCTGTAGATTACTGATACAATCTCAGTATGGCTTTTTATTGCTGCCTCTGTTGTACCTATCCCTTGAATTCTTATCTCACATACTATTGTCTGCTTTCTTATCTCAGGACTCTTTCTTTATCCTTCCTCTTGAGGTATGCACAGGAACTATATGCCTTTTACAAGACAGTAAACAAGGACAGAAAATGAAAGCCTGGCCCCAGTGAAGTCAGTAGCAACACTTCAGAGTTTCCTGGATTTTATCAGGAAAAAAATAAGAGTTTTTTCAGAAGCAGTTGGCATGAGATCCAAAATAACACTTAGGTACTTAGCATTCAGGTGTCATGTTCAGAAGAATGATCCCAAAAATCTTGCTAATGGGTTTAGGTTTTTAGGAAATCAGATGACAACTTCCTTACATGCCTAGTTGTATACATGGGTGTCTTCTCTACAGACACCATCTGTCCAGCAGGCCAGCCCATTTTAAGCAACCTACGTGTCCCTAGGCCCAAATCCTCACAGCACAATCCTCCTCAGAGAGCTTTCACATCTGAACACAGTTCTGTGATGAGAGCCTAAATCCAGACAAGAGGTGGCCTTTCACACGTGTCTTCTCTTTTAAGCAGCTGGCATTGGTGACTCAAAGCACAGAGCTGAGGTGTGGGTGCCCAGGGCTCTGGGGATGGTTGCTGCTGGGCAGCCAATGCTCCCTAGATCTGTAGACCAGTACCCAGCATGGGATGGTGCTCCACCATGAGCAAGATCTCAGTTATTAGCAATGCCGTTGTACACAATAGACACACTGGTGTCTCTTCTTGAGTACAGATTGCAGAAATGTTATGGGATTAGTGATTTAGATGAATGCTGCTCAATTATTGGTGTAAAGTAAATAAGCAGGGAAACAGAAGAACCAGGAAAGCTGTGCCTGCTAACCATAAAGGCCACCTCCTATCTGTAGGAGGAGTCAGCTTTTATGATCTTGGTTTCTAAAGCCTTTTCAGTTCAGCAGAGGTTCTTTAAGGAAATTCCAAGCAAGGTTCTAGATACAGAAAAAGCTTTATTTGATTACATTTTTACCACAAATACATTGCTCTACTAATATGTGAAAGTGCAGCTTTAAGAGGATTTACATAGAGCAGAGCTCTAAAATTGTTCAGTTAAACTGAGAGGAAACAGTATTCCTACAAGTTTGCATTTATTTTTGAACTTTTCAAACACATAAACCGGTATTTAGAAGAGCTGCTTAGAAAAAATAAGAATTAGGGGGCTCTCAATTGTTTTGTTTAAAAATTTAGAGATGAGCATGAAGGAAAAAGTAGGAAATGCAGTAAGATCAAACCAGACCTACTTTGGGCACTGATTTAATTCAACTCTGATAATTCAACTAATTTCCAGACAATTACATTTAGAATTTTCTCCTTTCATATTCTCCAAAGGTAAAAGTGTCCTGCCACAGAATTTCTATTAGAAATAGAACTTAGATATAAATGGACCTGAAAATGTGTTTGTGTGGATGCAGCACAAAATAATACTTTCCCATTGATGGTGAAATTCATGAGGGACACTTGGAGGTGGCACTGATATACTGCGAACAAATGTGACACAAAAGCTGTCACAAAGGTATCTCCAGAAAATAAAGAGAGCTAATAGCAAACACTACACTGAGGAATTGTCATGTAAACACCTCACATGGTATAAGTACCAAAAATGAATTCTAGTGGCCGGAGGTTGGTGCAGAAGGATGACAGAGGTCTGCTTCTAATGGACATGAGCGCATACCAGGTTCCACCTTCTCTAAGTGACTTGATGCAGACTTCCTGGCTGCACACTCATTAGCTCAATCCTGCTTATACAGCACACAGGAAATAGTAAAGTGCCCCACACAGTAGCATGTAGGGCCATAAATTTCAAACTGAGACATCTTCCATTTCTCCACTAGTGGGCACGTGGAGAAGAGGACTTGGGGGTGCTACATCTGATACCTTCTCATGAGGAAGTCAAGAAGTAAAGCTGAGTCATCCTCATGTACTGAGGACAGGTGAAGAGGCACTCAGAAGCACCAGGGTCCTTCACCAATGCCTAGTGATATTTGAAAAGCTTTCATTCTTAAAACACAACTATTTGACTTTTTGTTTTAATCCCAACCTGTGCATGCAAGACACAGTTATCAAAATAAAAGTCTCTGTCACACAAGAAAATGTTGTTTTCGGAGAGGGCCTCCAAGGTCTCTGAACTGCTATCTCAATGAAAGGCAAACGCATCTGAAGGAAGGGGGGTGGGGGGAAAGAGCAAGGAATTATACATATTATAATGATGTCTTCACTTCCCAGCAGCTCTACAACAAAAAGCTCTCCGGTGCTGAGTCCAACCTCACTACAAACAGCAGCAGAAAACACACCTCACTGTAAGCACTTGCATGGTTCTCCTCTGCACACATGCTTTCCTTTGTTTACTGTATTTTTAAGTACATGAATGCACAGACCACCCACAGTATCAGGTAGTCTAGCACAGGAAAGGTGAGAGATGAGGCTAGGATTGCTTCCTTTTATGAATATAAATTAATCTATCTGATTCACATATGCTAGTGAGGCACAGCTCATCCTCAGTCAGTTCATGTCCCTGACAGGCTAACTTGTCCCAGGCTCTCCAGAAATCATGCAGATGAAAGAGCCAAGGCTGTGGTATAGGAATTACAGGACTGGAGAGTTAAAAAGGGATTTGCAAATCAAGTAGTAATGCCTGCCTTAATTTAATTTATCATATTCTACTGCTGCTTCCCTCCCATAGCAGCAAATCAGCATTGTACACAGAGGCAGTTATGGTGCGAGATACTACCTGGTCTCTACCGTAGCACCTGGTTAAAAATATGCTCAGTATCCTCTGGGCTCTGACCTGCATACACTGAAACAAAGATAGGGATGAGTTTACAGATGAACACAGGATCTGGCAATGAGCACACTAAGTCATTTCTCTGCTCTCCTTCTGCACCTTATCAGTGACATTTCCCTAACAGCACAAGATGCAGCACCAGGTTCACTGCATTGCAACTCCCCAAGGAAACTCGCTCAGATCCTTCCAGGGATTGCACTTTATCTGGCAAGCACCAGAGTAAAAAGCAAAAGCATTAGTTCATTTTACACCTTGGTTGTGTGCATCCACAGACACTCCAACTCAACAGCAGAGAAATAACAGATAAAGGGAAGAATTTACCTAGAATCTCTTTAAAACCCCACCTTTGGGTTTATTGATAATTTCAATAGCATTTATTACTATGCCACATTACTGCAAGGAGCATTTTGAAAATGCATTCACTCTAAACCAGACACAGCCTCTTTTTTCCCTACCCACACACAGCCCTTTAAGAAGTATCTAATCCCCTTCATAACACAACCCACATTTCTTATTCCCTGGCACAGAAAAGCAGACACTGAACTACTCCACTCTCCATTTTACACTTTCAGATCAGTTTGGCAATCCAGAGCTGGGGAGGGGAAAAGGAAGGAGAAGGAAAGGTACTGCTATGCTTTTCTCTGTGCTGTTGCTGTAAGAAAACATGATGATGGAATTAAAACTATTAAACTAAAGGGAAGTGTTCCACCTAGAGACCGTCTTTACAAGGCAAGGCAAGGCAACGGGCAGGTTACCTGCAAACAGACACTCTCTTAAGAATGAATACATCTGCCAGTCCTGTGGTAAAAAATGATGCAGAGGTATTGCCCCCACTAGTAATTAACAATGTTAATCTTCTTCTTCCTCTCTATGGTGATAAAAAGAGTAATTTTTATATTTAATTAATGCAGAGGATCATTGTGGAAACTGGTGAATGAGACTCTGATCACATTACCATGAAAATGTGCATTAACACCACAACTGAGGAGGCTGCTTCACGTGTAGAGAATCCACTTTGTAATTAGCCCACTGTGAAATGAATCACGTCAGGAGTAACTCGGAGGGAACCAGTCGGCAATGGGCACTTAGCTGCTGCTGTGCCAATAGACCACCAGCACCGTAAGCTGTTTTTTCTCCTCCACACTGCCTGTCAGCAGCAGCGCAGCCCAAAACTGCAAGCGTTCAGCCTCCGTCAACGGCAATGTGTCAAAGCCAGGACAAATTATAGAGAGGGAGAGAACAGATGCTGAAGGTACTAAACTTTAGTATGTGAGGGTCTGCTGTGCCAAGAGGAAAAAACAAACAAAAAGCTGCAAATCAAATACTGATTCAATAGGATACGAGCAAAAACCACGGGCTATTATGGTAAGTGCTTGTTTTGTCTTTTCTCATCTTATTCTAAAGGAGCTGGGATCACGTTAGCAGCACACTGCTACACTGTTCTCACACTACGATGCTGAAAGAGACACCAAAATACCTAGATGGGATTAAGATCTTTGTCTAGTAGGAAACAGAAATAACACACACACAATGAATGAACAAGCAGCACACCCATGGAAACTCTGTTGTAATCAGTACCTGTTTAAAGGTGACAAACATGTTTCAAAATAATTTCAATTTTAATAAATTAATCTGAAAATTTAACATACTTCTTGTCCAGCACAGACATGCCATAAAAACTTTGTTCCTTAACTTAGCAATTCCTGCGATCACAGAGGCAGCAGTGCAACTTATCTGAAATCAGTCTTACTACCAAAGCCAAGAGCTCCCTTAAAACATCACCAATATGGTTCAGTGAGACTGCAGCTATATGACTGACATCTTGGCAGAAGATGCACAAAAATGTTAAAAGAATCCCACAGGAAGTCATTTGAAGGGGGAGTGGCAAACGAGCAGAAAACAGGCACCCAAAATACTAATAATTACCAACCCCCCCAAACAACTTAGCTAGCAATTTTGCAAAGAAGAAAAAAAAAAAAAGGGCAAAGCAAACCAAAAACATCTCTACTTACTCTCTGTAAAGAACACACATTTTTACTCTGGAGATGCTGGTAATATCCTCTGCACTCACCTGTGAAACTTCATAGAGCAGTTTGTAGTGCTCCTCTCTCTTCTGAAAAGTGCACAGATTGCAGCCCATCCTAATAAGCAACACAAGAGCAAAGCCTCTAATTTCCCCAGCACTGAAAGGCAAATGCACTGACAGGGAATCACCCTCCAGACTTGACTACTGTTTTTCATCAGTCACTCCAGCCCTGAAACGCAGGCACACCACTGTTAGCTGGAAGCACAAGGCAGGGCAGTGTGTAGCAGCATGCTCTTCTTCCCTTTCCCTAACTATCTTACACTCACGTATACACACACAGAGTTTCGACTCAGTTCATGGCAACACTCCCCCTGTCTCTGCATCGGTGCACATGACTACACAGATTCTCACTCATGAATATTAATAGCCTCTCATTGATTATTTATGACAGAACGTGTTAGCAGGGAGGGGTGTCATAGCTGCTGCTGCTGACAGATGAATATTCGCTAATTAAGAAGCAAATGTACTGTGGTTAAACAAAATTCGCTTGTGTCAATACCATCTCTGTTTATTAAGGTTAGGGGGACTAAGCCTCATGTATTTCACCCACACTCGTCTTGATTTTTACAGTAATTGTGAGACTAATTCATGAATGGGGGTGGGAAAGGCACAAGTCATGTCTTATGTTAGGTCTCTGCCTTGTGCAACAGGGATCCCGGAATACATTCAAAATATCTGTAAGCATTTTAATAGAGTACTTGTGAAACCTGAGCTGATGTTGCTAAAAATTTAAAGCAAACAAGGAAGGAGAGAAAATAAACCCAGATGGCTATACTGCTAGCTTCACCTTTGATACTGCCAATTTCAGCCAAAATTGCAGTGTACTCATAAAAAGCATAAGTCTATAGAAACTTCTCATAGGTATCCAGTATATGCAGAGCACCTGATTTGCTGATTTTTACATAGATACACACATTGTACTGTTTATTAAAGCATCCCACATTCAAGTCTCTTCTGGCATGTATAACAAATTAATAATAATTACAGCCCAAATGTCCAAGAAACTTGACAGATATACCCTCTTAGACTTGCAGATATCAAAGCTTTTATTATAACACACCATTACATCTATTTTTACCATTTGTAAATTAGACTTAATGGCTCCACAATTCTCAATGTGTGTATGAAGGCAAGGATGTATTTAAAATTAAACCCACATGTTAAATGTTAAGGCCAATGGAAATCACACTTAAATCCAGGCTGACATTAATTCCTACATTGTATATCACATTGGCAGTTATGCTTGATAAAAAGCCCAGCCCATGACAAATCAAGAAAGAAAATTAAAAAGTTGCTTTTGTTTCTTCAGTCCTTTCTCAGCAACTCAGCTAATCAAGAACTATGTCCTTGTTTCAAAGCATCTTTAATCTGGAGGGGATAGCAGGTGGGATCCAAAGCAGAAATAATTACTTGGAAACCAATGAAACCAGTTAGTTAGGATTGACACTGAGCCCTAAAGAGTTGTAATTACTAAGCAGTGATGTACAGCTACTATTTTTTTTTTGGGTGCAGTTTCCTAAAAGTGCTTTGTCAAACATTTAAAATCAATAACAGGAAATGATTCTAATGAGCACTAATTGTTAACAAATTGGCTTTGCATCTAGCAGCACCTCAAACACCACCACACTGAGTAGCAAGCAGATTCACAATCATGTGCTGCTTATCGGCCCTGCCTCTTGGGATGTAATAATCCGATTTTCTGGGCCTTAATTTTACCTAACAGCCGGGATGAAAGCCAAGCAGAGAAACCTACAAGAAAAACTGGACCATTACTGTGAACTCTGCATATTAGTAAAGTTTGCTAGAACCTCTATGTAAATTACAGAGACCAAATCTTAATTAATCTTAATTAAATTTCATGTTCTTTAATAAATGAGCTGAGTCAGAAGGAATCAAATAATGACCATTAACAGAGCAAGCTCTTCTGATACCAGTTTTCAGCACCATTCTGAAATATAACATTAATTTTTATTTGGTTGAAGAATCCAAGCAGGCAGGTTTGATTCTGAACTCTCCCAAAGTCCAAGGGTTTCAAAGCCGAACCGCAAAGATGGGTTTATCATTGTTAGAAAGAATCAGTCTCTATTCTCCTTCTCCACACTCCAATGAAATGCTGCTCATGCTGAGAGGTTTAAACCCAAGAAGTAAACATCAACTTAATCTTTGAAGATTTCTGTATTGTAAGGTACAGAAGGATTCTCAGATGTGTAAATTTTGAACTTAAGAAAGTCAGATCAATGAGCTAGACAACAGTCATGCAAGGACAACCATGCCATCTTTCGATGAAAGTGTTCTCTCCTTCCCCTGACACAAGTACTTCATCTGAAATATACATAGTCTGAAAGCTAAATTACATTCATAAAAGGAACCATGATTTACCCTGGTATATTTTTGAGAGTCCTGTAAAATTAGTTCTTTAAAAAAAGGGGGAAAAAGTATATGTCACATCAGGAATCCAGTTGTACAGGTACAAGAAACAAAGAAACAAAGAAACAAACCCAACAACAACAAAAAAACCCCACAACACAAAAAACCCCAACAAAAACAAAAAAACCCAACCCTAACAGATAAAATAAGCAAGGAAAACTACAGTTAATCTTTCAGAAGTTTCCTCTGACAGTCTCTTTTTTCATTGCTCTTCCTCTGTTCTTTTGTTTTTTTCTCTGAAGCCAATATAGGCTTCTCCATTCATTTATCAAATGCCTGTCCTCTGCCCATACAGAGAGCAAAAGTCTTCTGCTTCTGCAGCCACTAATGGGCACAGTCTGCAGGGCTGAACAGATTTATTTGAGAAGGAAAGGTGTACTTCCAGGTTCTTGAGCTCCATCTAAATGCGCTGCTTTGATTTTACAGGTGGTCAAAATACTAAACTTTGTGCAGCACAGAATGACATTCAAGGCAAAACTTGGTTGAACTAATGACTAAAATTAAATATATGATGTGCTTTGGTCAAGTTGAACTTGATATTGAGGAGAAAGCAATCCCTTTCGTTTCTTCTATCACTTCTCTTAACCTCCTCCTTAACTCCTCCTTAATGCTCCAACATCAAATTTGTAGCTGAAGAGACTAAAAAGGTACTAAAACATAATCAAGTAATTCTTATTCTACATGTAATTCAAAGATATTTGAATAATTCAATGCTTTTCTTGATTGTGGAGTTCTCCATGTTCATCACCTACAATTTAATGTTACCATAAAGACTAAAATCATAATTTATAGTCAAACCAGGAATGTAATAATGCGAAGGGATGGAGTTCAATTTCAAGAGTTACAGCAAAATTTCTGTTAACATTTTCAAACAAGATGCCCTTGTTTAGGTCCCCTAATTAATTTTAAATATCCAGGAGATGACTTCCACATTTGGTATACAGTTTCCTCACTGAGGTATAGAAATGTTTAATTATAAACACCCATGCTTGAAAGTTTATCATTGCAAAAAATTCAAGGCAATGACACTGCAAATTAAAGGCCAATCACTCCTTTATATTTTCCTTATCACATAGCTAAAAGACATATCATAAATTATAACAATCATTTTAAGTGAGGACAGTGAACTTGTTGGTCCAAACTCAGCGGTGAAACCCAGTGAGGCAAATGTGGAATTCCAAGTTTCCTTTGCATGCCCTTGAATTCACACTTTCCTCCTTCATTTACCAACTGCACTGAATTTACGCTATAAATTTTGAAGAAAGTTAACTCACTGGATAGATGGCAATGCAATTTATTGTCTTAGGGCTGCCCACCTGTAAGTCAAAAATATCATAAGAAAAGGGGGTTGGAGAAACTCGTTTTTTTTTCTCCAAGTAATTTGACTGTGGAACTCATTACCAAAACTCACTGGAAGGAAAAAGTAGAAAAGGGTTCAAAAAGGTATTAGACAAGTTTATGAAAGAGGACTGTCAGTAGTCATCTGCCTGCTTAGGAAGCCTATAATTCACTGACTCCTGGGAGCTATGAGACAGACTACAGCAGTGAAATTTCTCTCCATGCACCCCCTTGTTGATAGCTTGCCTGTGTTTTATTGTTGACCTCTTCAGAAATCTAATATTGGCAATATGATCCCTTTACTAATTCAATTCTAAAGCTCCAAATTTATCCATTCTTGCACAAAAAGCTAGAATATGTACTAAATCAAAAGTTTCTTGGCTAATATTAGCTTGTAATGCACCATGTAGTCCAACTGAATTACAAGGCTTTATTAGTGATCATGTAATGACTTTGAACTTCAAACATGTTTATAAAAGTACATTTTATTACTGTCCTCACTGGTTTCAAAGCTTTTCAAGATACATCTGTTAAAAAAAAAATAAAAAAATCAGGATTTTTCCCCATGCCTGAAGATTAAATCTGAGATTTTATTTTACATCTGTGTGGGAAAGAAAGACTGTCTGGAACTGAGATATTATATGCCAAGTTCAGGCCCAGACCAAACAAAGGCAAGTATCAATGAAACGCCTCAATGAGAAACCGAGCCTGCAGTACAAAACTCTAATTCAAATGCTAAAACAGCAGGAACTGGTTCAGAGGATGAGAGCAGCAGTGAGGACTCCTTGGCTCTGTTCTTTCCTTTGATACTTGCGCCATTAGAAAAGCTCTTCCTTTTTACATTCTTATAAAATAAGTAACACCTGTCTTGCAAGAGCATTAATTCAATGAACCTTTTAAGATTTTTCAGAGCTTTTCAAAGAATGTATTATGGAGGACTGCTACAGCCATCCAAGTTCTTCTGCTGAGGCCACCCTTGCAGTCTCCAGCACTCAAATGTAATGAAAATGTCTAGCGTGGTTTCTTAATTAAAAGTTTTAAGTAATACTCATGGTGTGCTAATCAGTATAAAAGTACAAAAGAAAAAATTTCTCCTGACCTGAGAAAGCCCCTTACTAAAAATGACAATGACAGCAATTTGAGGGATTAGAAAACCTAAACAAGAGAAATTCTTAGGCCAGGGTGATAGTTGAACATGTCTTCATCCCAGAGTGGCTAAAATATACTAGCTAGAGGTAGATAGTCCAGTCTACTTTTTCAGTCCATTTCTTTTTCAGTTGCCTTCCAGTTTAAGTGCCATTAGTTGGATCAATCTACAAGAGTAGTTTTGGCACATCCAGGTATTTCAAAAGTGAAGTAAAGATGCTGAGAAGAGTAGCCTGTCATGAATAATGCACTACCATTACAGAGACATATTTACCAATACAGACACTTCATGGTTCACTTTCAAAGCTCATACAATTGACAATCTAGAAGAACTGTTGAGGGCTAGATGCAATATATTAGATTATCCTCTCTTGCCATGTATAAATGGCCTGCTGTGCCCTAGAAAAACACCCCCAGATTAGGGAAGTTTTATGACCTTGAATGGATTTTCATGATATCGAGGCTCAAAAGGAGACTTGTACTGAATCAGACCATAAAAGCAGCTCTTTCCTCCTTTGCCAAAGCATAAAGATATAATATGTTAGAAGTTCACGTTACTGTAGTAAAAAATAATTTTGCAACATAGAAATTACCTAAGTCTTCAAAGGAGTAATGATGCAGAGGGGAGTTGGTTGTTTTTATGTAGATAATCATGACTTCATCACCCTAAAGTCTGGCTCCCTCCCCACACCTCATAAAATGATGGATGCAGGAGCAGCACTACATGATGCTGCAGGAGGAACCGTCCACACCACTTCCGTGTCTGACAGCTGGCTAGTTTGATTTAAAATTACAATTTGAACTGAAATCAACTCTGTTTGTTGACAGTCATTAACTGACTACCATAAAAGCACCATTAATTCTGTTGTAGTCAGCAAATGCTTTGTAATGATCTAAAACTAATGTGGCTTCCCCTCCTATAAAATCCCCACAGCGTCAGAGGTTTACTTTGTACACTGTTTGGGCTTTCTAAAGCTTTAAAATCACTGCCAGTGCACCTGCCTTCTAGAGGATCATTAGGTAAAAATCCCAACGAAGCCAAATCAGCCTGGCTTTAGTTACCTTGCCGTCTGCTCTAGAAGAAAATTAATGTTATTAGATGCGTCTTTCTCTGAAAATTGATGGTGTTTAGTTACCATGCCAGCTGTCTGGGAGGTGCGTGGGTCGGCTGGACACTGACCTGGCAGAGCCCAGTCCCAGCCCCGCACTGGCACCATCGGGACCCTGCACCAGCTGCTTTACTGGCGTTGGGGCGGCCCGAGCCCTCGCAGCACACCAGCCCTCAGCCTGACCAGCACATCGTCCTCAAACCCCAGCCCTCAGAAATGCTCACCCAGGCCACCGTGAAACAGCAGCGCCAGGTCTGAACTCAGGTATAAGGGGTTAGGAAGAAAAAAGATAGAAAAAGTGGAAAAAAACCTGAAGAGCCACATGGAGGAAGACAAATGAAATCTGATCAACAGTGCCTCTTTTTCTTTTATTTTTATGTCCTGTGAAAATGAAATTAGCATAGCAAATCCTGCTTTATCTCTGAATGAAAATTCAGATCCTTAGTCTGAAATCTGCTCTTTCCTCCTGGAATAAAAAGTCAAACCCAAGAGCTTGTCAGCTTGAGAAGGGAGATTTGTCACACGCCAGCGGTTCCCGGGGGTGGCTGCCCACCTGGCCCTTGCTGCCTGACCGCAGGGACACCTCTGCTGCACAGCCTCTGCTCAGCTGCTGCCTCCCCCACCTTCACTTCAGCCTTACTGCAGCATGCCACGACTTCTGGTTTGTCAGAGCCCTCTGGACAGGGGCATTAAAAACACTTTTTGAATATAGCTTCCTAAAATAGCCGAAGGACAACACATAGTAGAGAAAAAACATTAAATCACATTGCAGTCAAAGAACAGTGCAAACTAAAATGAAGTGCTTAGCTGGTATTTGGGACAAAACCCATCTTAAATGCCAAAATCACTTAAAAGAAACCTTCAGGTGGGAAGCAGGAATTGTAGACGCGTGGGTCTCATTCACTTTACCAAGATTGAAGCAGTTAAAAACCCGGTGTTCTGAAGATGAACCCCTTAGCACCCTTCTTCACTGGTAAGTATTAATAGATTAAGTAGTAGCAACACCAGTGTAATTCATCTGGGATGAAAATCCTTCCCAATTAAACTTTCACACAGTGAAAACACTATCCCCCTGAAGTTTTGCATTTTGGATTTTAAAATACGCTCCTCTTGAAATACATGCCCAAGCTCCCCAGTGTATTTTGGTTGTCAATATCAGTCATAAATAAAGATAAAGCAGAGTCTAGAACTGAGAAGTATGATGAGAAATGAAACAGAAATCTCCTGCTCAAAGAATCTCTGCTTTGTAATTCTCCACTGATTTTCTCTCCAGTCCTAAGGCTGGGAAAAGAACGATCTTTAAAGGTCCCTTCGAACCCAAAGCATTCTGTGATTCTGTGATTTATCTGAATGTATTTACTTGCTAGGAAATGTTCACCCTGCTTTGTCCAATAGTGCAGCGCGTGGTCTTGGTACCCTTATACTTTGTCAAAAGCAAACAATGCTATTTCTTAAAAATAATAATAAAAGAAAATTATATCCTTGCAGGACAGATATCTTAGGAGATACTGTTTGGAGTTCTCTACCTCAAAAAGTTCAAGGTCACTTGCTCAACCTTTGTCAGCTCTGCCAGTAAGCTAGATCCTGAACTTATATTTTATAAGAGTTTAAAGATACTCACAGGCAGATGCATACCTTCCCTGTGCCCTGCACCTACCCATCCACTTGCCCACTCAGACCAAAGCACTCTGCTGTAATACAAAAATTGATAAACCTAATCTCATATACTTCAGAGACAACTTCAGTACTATCGAATCATTTAAACTGAAAAGGAAAACAATAGGCTTCAGGCCATGTTGGCATCTCCTGTGGCTAAATCTGTCCACATTTCTACTTGTCCATAAGAAGTCAGCCCCCACATTTTCAACTCATTGTCTTCAGAGAGGAGAGAAAGATGCTCTCATTTACCACAGGGGAGGAAATGACATCTGTGAAAAATGAATTTACTTATCAGGCTTTAAACTACAGGTGGTATGTATGCGAGCGTGTATACTGGAGGGAAAAGCAGCACATTTCCAAAACACTTGTGTTTCATTTTTACAGAATTACACTTTTCACCTTATGAAATAGAAAGATCTTTTACTAGAAGGGGAAATATTTAACCTTCTGAAAGTCAATGCTTATTCTCTTCTCTGTGATTGTTCCTGTAGGGCTATGAAAAAAACCACAGGAAAAAAATATTAAAAAAACAAGAATAAAGAATTAGGAGTGTTGTAATGGTTTTTTTTCTGCAAGACCTTCACATCTAGTCTGAACCGCTTTCATTTCTATTCAGTTCTTATGCAGGACACCAGGATTATATGTATCAACTTAATTCAGTGATAAGAAAATCCTTACTATAAATCCTACCATGTGGGACAAATCTGTCAAGATCTTGATTATCAAAACAAATGAACAGACAGTAAAATGTGACATACATAGCATACACTTTACATGATAAATTAGCCCTCACACAACTGACAGGCATACTGTAAGGGGATGTTAAGGTTGCTATGGCAAACAATGCCTTTCCTCCCCTAGCTCCTGAATCACAAGTTTTTTGAAAGAGTCATTGACTTCTAGCAAAAGACAACACATTTTCTATGGTTAAACACTACCTGTATGTAACAAGACATATTTCTCTGCCCCACTCTGGTCTTCTTCAAAAGTTACTGCCTTCAAGAGTGACCTCGCCATGTCACCGGAGTGTCTAGCCAGAAGCTGTAAGGTTGTTCTCTCCCCCTTCAGCAGATGCGCTATAGGGATTTACTGTAATGCTTCAGGGATCCAAATATTGATGATCAAATAAATTAGAAGATATACTTTATCATTCAGCGAGCAACAAAATTGTCAGCTCAGGGAAAACAAGAGAGAGTCCTGCCTCAAGCTAGAAATGTGAACTAAAAATTCAAGTGTTTTAGCTATGCAAAGGTTTGGGTGCTATGCATCCCTCAGAACTGTGTTATTATGTAAGAAAAGTGTTTTTTTAAGAAGCATTCCCACTCTTGGTTGGAATAAAAGTTGCGGGAAAAACACCATAATTTCAGCATACTTCTCATCCAAAATGGTGTTTGGAACTTCTAAGGCAGAAAATCAGTGATACTTTTAAAGAAAAGGAGCAAACTCCAGTGAGAATTTAATAAAGCATCCTTTAACAGCTATTTCTGTCAACAAGACATAAGCATGCACCCAAAAGCTCTCCTGCACAGAGACCAAAACACTAGAAAGAATAAAAGGTATGGCTACCTCGCTGATGCAAGGTATTTAGAATCTAAATCAAGATGGGCTTATCCTTGCTGCAAAAATTACGTGAGTCTTATACGGTAATCCTGACAACTTCACTGATTACTCCTCCTGGAAACCTGTCAGAAATTAAAATTGAATTAGTCTCTCCTGGTTTTCTTAGCAAAATTCATAAACATAGCTGTGTTCTCATTGACCTCAAGGGGGGCACCAGGTGACCACAAACTCTCATTTAGCTGTTAACTTCTCTGATTATAGACTGCCTTCTTTCTTTTAAGTTACAAGAGATATGTGTATTGATCACCACATGACAGGGTGCAGACCACATCAAAATCACCGGGTGAAATGTTCAGGTTTCCATACATCTAGGAAGGACTGCACAAGGCGCTTGTGCCATCTTCCTAATGTAGTTCATCATATAAACATTCCACAAAAGATCACAATTCAACTGATAAAATTAATCATGTAGTTGCTTTTTTGAACACATGCTATCCTAATGGCAAGTTAAGTGATAAAATAAGGATGAGAAGCAAATATTGTGAAAAACTGTCATCCTCAGCTAGTTTGTCTAAACCCTCTCTGTCATATTGGTGAAGAGGAGACCAATTTATATAAAGGTCCATTTTCTGTTTGAAAATACTTTTTATTCCTTGAGGCACAAGAAGAAGAGCAAACAATTCTGAGCAAGTAAAACAGATTATTTTAAAATCATTAAATTTAACTTGTACAAAAAAAAAATCTACATGTCAGTAAACAATTTACGTAACAACAGAAGTCAAGCGTCATACAGAATTTTTCATACAGAGTTATCAAAGTGCCTCACAAAGTCAGGTAATGTTATCACAATTTTACAAATGTGTGCATAACACAGAAACCTAGCAACACATAATACTGAAATATGACAAATAAATTTAAGAATTCAGTACCCCTGTAGAAAGCACCAAGAAGCTCCACAGTGAGGGAGCTCCCCAGAACCAGGCAGGTGATGGCAGAGCAGTAACCCACCAGAGGATGGCATCTAATGAATTTCAGCAATTGTTTGGGATAATAAAAACGTTTTGAAATCTTTGTATACCTTGCAAAGAAACCAAAATAGTATGACATTAAACCCAATTTTAAACAAAAACCTCTTTGAAGGTAGCTCTTACAATACACTGCAGAGAACACATATACCAAAATGGGCACTAGCATCCACCTGGCAACACAAACCTATGCAGTTTTATCTTATTTTCTCCTCTCCTTCCTTTACTCTCTAGTGAGATTTTACTTCTGCATATCCTGCTCCATATTTTCTTGTTTCCTATGCCCAGCTTAAATTCTGTGCCCTGCCACAACTCTGAATTTATTTTCCCATTCATCCATTCATGAGTCCAAACAGGCCCCTGCTGCTGTGAACTGCTTTTGTCAATCATGTCCTGCTCCTTCCCAGCTCCTCTCTACCTTATTTCCCTTGACTTCTGGCTTCAAAATTTCCCCAGCATCCTCACTCCTGTGCATCCTCCCGAGAGCCAAACCCTAAAATAACCCCTTTGTTGGGCAGAAAGCCATGGAGGAAAGCCTGCCAAAGCTTCCAAAGCCAGCTGGGTTCATCCATGCTCACCAGGGCTGCTCCCCAGGACCACCCCAGCTTGGGTGTTAAAGCAAGCAACAGCTGCACACCTGCTTTCCTGTGCACAGCAAAATAAACCAGGATCCCCGGGTCACAGGCTTAATTGATTTTTTTTTGTCTTTCACCCTGCTTCAGAAGTCAGATCAATGCTATTTCACACTCTCCAGTGCAAGCTTTACTAATCTAAGCCCTAACTAAAAATAGATTCATCGGAGCAGCACCAGGGGAGGCAATATTTATCCCTTGCAACACACAGGGAATGTCACGTTACAACTTCCTCCTGGCTTTCCTCTTCTATTAGGAGAGACGGGGAAGGAGGAGAGGGAAGGAGGACTCCCACAGCTGAAGCAAGCACTGGCACTGGAAACTGATGTTGTGTATTTATCCACTCGCATTAAGTATGGAAGAGGCAGTCACAGTTCGTGCTCCCTCGGCGCTCTTGCAAATTCTCATCCTTTCCATCTTCCAGTGGGTGACAGAAAATAGCAGTTACTGACAAATGCTGGGGGAAAGCACAAGACCTAACCAATAAATAATAAATGCATCCATATCTCTACAACTCCTTCCTTCAAGTCCACACAAAGTAAATATGAGAATCCCCACAGGAAGTCATGGAAGCTGCCAATTCCATTCATAAAGGTGAATAAATGAACTTTTTTACTGCTTCCTTTTTCTTTAATTTCTTTAACAATCTGCATAAAAGTTACCAACTAATAACACAAGAGAACTTATTCATTCACCCACACCAGACAGCCAATAAAATATTGTCTTTGAAGGCTTGCAGTCTGCCCTAGCTGCGAGAACCAAGACACTCGCCAAACACCCTGGTGTGAAGGGAGGTCACTGGAGAGTCTGTGGGAGCATTGCCCCTGCAGTGCACATGCAGGAGGTACCTAGCAGCCCTGCACATGAAGAAATAAGGCTTTGTCATTTTGTCACAGTGGTGAGAAGATTGTTTCCTATGCAAAACTGACAGCTACAAGGATTGCTACATGGACATGGTGTGAAAAGTTACTTGTGCCACTTCATGCACACACTCGTTTCCTCTCAAGACATCTGCTCTTATTCCTTTTTAGCTTGTTATCTTAATGTACTTCTCTCAAGGACAGTTTCTCAGTTCTCTTCAATGGTGGGTCTACTGCTAACCTGTTTGGTGCCTTCAAATTGTCCAGATTGTTTTTCCATATGGAATCAAAAAATCCCCCTGAAAGGTTGAGCCACATCACAGCTTGACTGTTGTCAATCCTGCCTACTGTTGATTGAATATTTCCATTTTGAGTAGTTTCGCTGAGATACTGTTTTTAATCGCTTCCCATTCAAGGTGCACACCTTCACCACCAGACACTCAGATATTAAAGGCTCATCTATCACTCTCTCCTATCATTGCCCCTGCTCCCACAGTCCTTTCTTAACATGTCCAACTTTATTCATCCTCTTGCACCTCTCTACAGCTATTTATGAAGATCTATAATTTGGGGATAACTATTCCATTTCCTCTATGCCAAACTTATTTTGGGATCTCATTCATACATCTCCTTAAATCTACTTCCTTCAGGGAGTCCTTCTTCATCAGGTCCCTCACAGGTCCTCCTCCTCTGCTGAACTGAGTTCTGGGTTTCTCCATAGCTGGGCTGTGACATCTTCAACTCCGGTACCCTCCTCAACCTCTGTCTTCTTCTCTGAACCCAGTACACTGGAGAACATCAAAAGAACAGGTTTCTTCTCCCACTTTCAAACATATCTATTCCAGTATTTCCAAGTCTGACATAATACAGGAATTCAAGCCATTTGAAACTTAAACTGCAAGTGGATGAATGAAATACACTCTGCTTCTGAGACCTAACTAACACAACTCAGAGTCAGGAATTCATACTTGCAAATACTTCTGCTGATTTGAACAACTGAAAACATTTTATGCAGAAAACACACACTGAGCCTGTAATTGAATGTGCTGTAATCAAACAAGTTCTCAAAAGCTGCAGAAGCAAATGCTTACCTCAAGAAACCAGAGCAGGGCATCGAATAACAAGGAACTTGATATCACCACCCTGGGAAGCTCTGTTTGACCTCTAGATACAAAACAAGGACTGTGATGCCTTCTCATTACCCAGGCTAATACCTAAGGTATCACTTCACATGACTCCTGATTAGTACATTTGCAGAGTGAACCATGAATTTCCCTTCAAAAAGCATGTCCTCTTTGCAGAAAACCAGAAAACCTGACCTGAGTATTCACCACATTCCCCAGCACAAACGAGAAGTCTGGCCCTGTGTGCGTCTGCTCTGCACTGTCTTCTAATTGGACCTACAGTGTGCTGAAACAGTCAGCTGGAAAAGAGCTACCTTATCTTTGCACTCCAAAAGAACTTTTAAAAGGAAAAAGAAACTCCTGTTGTGAATTATGAGAATGAGCATCTTTCAGATACTGTTAACAGAGTGATAAGAATTACCTTTTCTTCACATCTGTAATATGCCTATGAGCAAGGACTCCTCTGCTCCCAAGCCTCAACTTAATACTTTACAGTATTACGTTCCAGAGATATATTTTAGCACATTTTTTCAAAACAGATAAACATTGCCAAAATGATTACTAAACACATCTTTCCCTGCACAGCCAACCAGAGGCTCAGTTCTGAAAACTTGCACTATTAATAAATGACACACTGCAGTAAACTAATTGTATGTAAAGTCAATGGGTGCATGTTTAAGAATTTTAATTACTATTTTGTGATTGCTTTATATTCAATACATAACATGCAGGTAACAGAGCCTTTATGATGATAAGCAGCTTAATTAGAAAGCCAAGATAAAAAAAAAATACCAAATGTGTTCTTGCTGGCCATGTGATAACTTGAGTACATAGTTTCCCTTGGTATTTTAAAATATGAAATGCTAATTCTACCTAAACCTTTGTTTTCTCACACTATAACAACTGCTTTATATGCCATTTGCTTCTCTCCCATATGGGTGTCAACAGCACAATTTAATAAGATCACGAACCTCAACCTGTCCTTAATCTTTGAGTGGGTCCATGCAAGCGACCGCTGCGCCATGCTCTGTGGCCAGCGCAAGCCTCCCATCGAGCCGAGACAAGCCTGGGCTGCGTGCTGGCAGCCGCGTGCTTACCCTTTCAGCAAACTGTCTCGGAGGATGGCCATTGATTTCCTAGTTATTATGAACATGAAATTATTGAATGACAGATGATAGAGTGTTAGGTCCTACAAGTATTTTCCCAAATGGGTTATCTAGCTGGCGTTGCCATAGTAACAAGGCTGTTTGACAGCGCTTATGACAAAGAAGTCTTTGCTCAGAATTCAGCAACAAAATAGCTCCTTGCTTCCTACCTTATCTTTCCCAGCTCTATCCAGTATCTTCTCAATGCCTCCCTGGCCTGCGCCTCCAGCCAGCAGCTCCAAGACCAACCAGGGTACGGCACTGCTGCCAGGTAATCAGCCCTCCAGGAGAGCACCCTGCCTGTGGCAGGGCATGACACTTTTGCCCAAGGTAATGTTGATCCCCATAAGATAAAGTAATAGGTCTGACAGTGTTGAATCCATGGGGAATGCAAGTTCTGCACCAGGCCACACAACTGAAAGCCTAGGAGGAACCACGCTCACAAATCAGTCATCACCTTGCACAGCTAATGGTCAAATAGTTTCTTGCCAACTTGTCACTTCTGTTGCAGGGATACAGTGAACTTCTCCTTTATGTCTTCTTTTTTTCTTTTCTTTTTTTTTTTTTTTTAATGTAATAAATCAGTTTTTGGTACAGAATGTGAAACTACCTGTAAATGGAGAAACCAGTCCAAAGCACGGTTATGCTCACCAGCCCTTTCCCCAGAGCAGAACACATGCCCCTGCACTATGGCATCTTCCTTCCTAGGGAGAAATTCACAAGCAATGCTCCCAAAGGAGCACAGAACCACAACTCCACATGGAAACAACACAGCAGGGATGTTACAAAGGCTCAGATCAAACAAAAAGCAAAGCACAGAAAAGAGTTACAGTTCTGGAATACCCACTTATGCTTTTCTTTCAATTATAGTCCTTCTTCAAGTCATGACTCTGGGGTTTTTTGGTAAGTTGTTTTTCTACCAGCAGGACATAGCATGAATAGCCTAAAATAAAACTCAACTGTCCACCTTCTCCAAGTGCCATCACATTTGCTCGAATTTTCTGATCATTCTAGAAGACACCTCTCTTTCAAGCTTCTGATTCCCAAAGAAAGCTGCTTCAATCAAAAAAAAGAATTATATGTGTATCCAAAATTATGGGCAATAATAGGTTATTTCACTTAAACTTGCTTGCCTGCTTTTTAATTCACTGTTCAGTTGTCCAGAAACATAATGACAGGAGAGGGAATTACTGAAGGACAATCCAAGAAGCTCTGGCTGGTTGCAGTGACGTACCACAAAGCTGCAGCCAGGAAGGCTCATGTGCTTGAGTTTTGCTGCCCAGGTTGGTAACTGTTCTTCACTGTATACAGTTACCACCTTTTTTCACCATGCACAGGCCATGATGTTCTATACTTGTTCCCATGCCAAGTGGAGATGAGCAGCATCTTGGCTGCCATCGTTTGAGTTGCGGTATATGGGTGGGAAAAAGGTTGTGAAATGTAACTGTAATTTCAACAGGCATCAAGTTATCATGGCTGAAGGTGGAAAAGTACACCTAGGAAAGCTGGAAGAAAGTTCCATTGCGAAAATATAAAATGTGCCCAAATATGTCCTGATATCTTTACCAAGTGAGATATTTTTTTCCTCCAATCTCCAATAAAAATCTATCCCGAAAGGTGTTTTATGTCAAGATGGAAAAGCACACCAAATAAAACCTTTTAAAGCATGCAGCAATGGGGGCAAGAAATGACCAGATCCCCAGAAAAAACTGAGGACTAAGAATGGAGTGAGAAAACTGAGATAAGTTTCTGCAGCGAAGTTTAAATGCTCAATCTGTGCCAAGTATCTTGTTTTCTGGCCAGAAATATTTTAGGTCTTAAAATATTTTTAGGTTAATTAAAAAAAAATAATTCCTGGTACAGCCACATCTGCTCATAACGGCACTTTTATAGGACAGCTTCAATTAGAGTTGGCTCTTGATGAGCCTCATCTAGGCTGTGCTGCACGAAGCAATAAACAAGGCACTGAAAGCACATGGAGAGCTGCAGCTTCATGCTGCCACCAGCCCCCACTGTCATATTTCCTCTCCTCTCATCCCCTCCTTCTAGCATAAGCAAAGCTGTAAATGTTTTAGGGCTGTGTGATAGTCCCTGAGAAAAACAGGGAGCATATGTAGTGTATTTTCACATGGAAAAAAAAATTGAGATCCTAATTTCTAAAGTGTGCCTTCTGTCCAAAGTATACCCTTGACACTAACTCGGCTGTGATGCAAATCACTTTACACAGATTACTAAGCCATAGATGATACCAAGGTACCATCAGAAGGGTATTAGTCAACAATTTCTCACGAAGTCCAATTACATGTTTTCTATATAATTCCCTGACTACCCACTAAAATTTTGCTGATATTAGCTCATCCAAAAGGCATTTCAGGGACCAGGAGCACAGATAATATCCATTACAAAACCATTCCACGGTTTCTGTCAAATCTAAGTTAAATGCACAATAGGGACTGGAAAGCTGCTACAAAACTGCAGATTCAGTATCCATATGAAACAAAGACACTACGTCAATGCACTCGGCTTTTTAAACAGAGAGACATTCAAATACATGAAGACCAAGCTGAAAAGGGTGCATCTAATGGCATAATACCTCTGAGCACCACCATGATATAACTGTGAGGACCTGGCTGGACCATAGACATAATTGATGTCATCTGGCTTTTCTCATATTTCTCATGCAAATACAAAACCAGTATCAAATGCATGGAATTTTAAATTGGAAGAAAAAGTGACACTTTTTTTGGCAAAATCACCTTCCCTTCTCTCTTCCCAACCAGATTTTCAAAACGTGTCCCTTCTGAAGACATTTAAATGGTTAGGTGGTTCAAGGCACAGGTAATGGCTACAAAACCCTTCACCTGCAGGTCATAGGTTTGAATTCAACCCCAGCTGGTAGCGACAGAACATTACTACGATGAGACAAATGTTCAATTGTCTATCTGAACCAAGCTGGTAGTTTCAGTCCAGTTCCTATTGGGCAGGTGTTCACATCATTAAAATCACACCACTTTGTTCAATAACTTTGTTGGCAGTGTCAGCAAAAAGGCCAAGGACAGAGCTGATGTGGGGACTGGGTATATTCTGAATGAAATTCAAAAGAGCTTTGACTACTTTAGGATTGATGATAGAGATGAGCAACAGATAGCACCAGCTATCACTGATTTCACCGAACTTGTTCGAGACACAAGATAGGAGTTATCCACCTTACTATAAGCATTTCAATAAAACATTTCTTAAAGATTTTAATTCTTCTTAAGAATTTCTTATTTCATATGAATTCTCATGCAATGAAAAAATATCTGAAATACTTAAAAGTGGAAGCAAGTTCCTATAAAGAGTTGAAAAGACCAATATTTTGGGGGAGAGGGCATTTGTTTTACTGTCTTTACGCTGTTTGCAAAAGAACTCAAACTGTAGTTAAAGGAAAAAAAATTGTGAAAGAGAAAAAACTGTGAAGACTTGGTATAAGCGTATTTCTTATTTGTGGGATCTCCAGGGAAACAGTCATTGCTGCTTTATTGATTTATGCTACAAAAATTGTCTAAGAGAGTACAGCATTGAAACAAAACTTATGTAATGCATCGACCTAACTACTAGCTTTAGCTGCAATCAGTGCAGGCATCTTATAGTCCGTGTTCCAGAAAGCAGAGCATCAGCTCCAGTTAAAGAGAACTTTGACAAGCTGCTCATCAGGGTGTCCTAGTGGAAAACCCTTCTAAATATTTATAGACTCTGTGACATTTGCCCTTTGAGTTCATGCAGCAGGGAGTATGCTACTTCTCTCTTGGTGAGCACTTCTGGGTCAAGCTATTCATGGGCCAAAGGAAGCATGAAGGATGTTACTGGAGCTGGCTGGATACACACCAACTATCCTCGCTTGGCAAAGATTTTAGGAGTAAGATTTTCTAAGATGTGAAAGAAAATAGTAATTTGATTACGCTCGGCCAAGTTAGGAGAGAAAAAATATACAGAGAACAGCTTTCAAAAGAGATTCAGTGTGCTCCTGAAGCCATAAGTGGAAAAAAAATTACATTGCTATGTTGGGAACACGGGTGCTAAGGAATATCGCTTTTTTGCTTCATTGAAAATCACTTAAAGTGATCTCATTTGATGATGGACACTGAAAAGTGAATGAAGAAAGAGAAAGCCTACTTCCCTCAAACTCTTCCATTTTAAAATCCTGATTACAGTCTTAGTACAGTGCAATACTGTACAAACACACTTGTTTAAAGATAACACTAGTTAAGCTTATTTTGTTATGGGCAATCCCAGCAAGCTTTAAAAACAAAAAGAATACATTTGCTTACCAGGCTGATTTTTCCTATAACACAAATAGCAAATTCAATCTGCTGTTAAAAAAATTACTCCGTTCTAAAAGCAATTAAGAAGGGCATTTTCCCCCCAGCTTGACTTGTCAATCCTATTAGACCAAATTCTAATTAAGGGTGGAAAAGTGGCTATTTTATCTGCCAAATGAAAATAATTTAGTGCAAGTTAATGAGGACTGGCTTATAACTGATTAGTCATTTTTGTTCTGGCTTGTTACAGTGGTAGAAATTACCTTCAAAAGGTACAGTAGGATCAGCAGTCATTTTCACACATTTGATAAACAGAGCTTTCTTTTGTGACCAAATTAGGCATATCTGAAATACAGAAATAGATAGGTGCAACAGCTTACAGCTAGCTTAGAAAATATAAACAACTTTGAATAATGGGAGTGCACACATCAAAAATGCCTTAAAATAGGTCACCTACATCTATTTTATTTCTCATATTCTGGATGACTACACAGTTGTGTAGGCATTTGCATTTCTCAGTAAACATTTAAAGGCATTCAATACTTTCATAACAACAGATATGTTCTATTTCTGTGGAACCTCACCTGGCCTTGACAGCCATACAGAAATTGAGTGATGAGATTTCATTTTCAACATCTTGAGTAAAGATAAAAATAACGTCAAACAGAATCCTAAAGCCAGATCATTGGATGCCTGAAAACTCATCTCATTTTCTCATATGGACACAGGTACCCAAACGATTAACTAGCTTCAGAAAAATAAATTAAAACAAATTAAGTCAAGATTGAACCAGATTTATGACTGATTTCATTCACACGAAGCAGATGGGTCTTTTCACGTACTTGCCATCATTGCAACAAAATTATATGAAGTAGCTCTTCTACTTTGGCTGGAAAAGCCCCGAAGACAGCAGCGTGGTTTATTGTTAACATCAACCACTAATGAGACATTACTCAGCTGATATTCCCCACACTTAAATAATTTGATCTTGGTATTGTGACTTTAAGTAGACGACCTCCTCCAGAATCCAAAACAAAACCCGGAGAATAGAGGCACGAAAAAAGAATCTCCCTTTGGATACCAGACACTTAAAGGTTCAGAAACATGCTCTAAGTTTCTTAAGCACCTAGCCAGTTCCTCTTGAACTTTAAAGGTATCTCCAAGCACCTAAATGACTTTGAAGTCAGACCACAACAATTAGTTGCTTAAAAAATACAATGGTAACTCAGCAAACAAAATTCCAATACTTCTTTAAACTGACAATTTATATTCTATCTGAAACAAATCAGTGTTTGCTCTTGTCCCCTCTCTGCAATGATTTAAGGTAGCTGCTATATCGATATTTTATAATATTTAGACTTGACATTGAAAAACACATTGTCTGCCCCTACTGACATACTTTGGCACATGACTCCTAATTTAAAGCAAGTCACACTGACAAAAGGAGTTTGTTGGGCTCTGCATTGTACATTTTTAAATTGACCTATGTTTCTGGTTTACAAGGGAGCCTCAGACATCAGTGAAAATTAATGAGGCGGTAAGAGAATCAGGAAAAACTTTGGATGTCTCCTGTAGCCTATTTACATACAAGTTTCACAATGACTTAAGAAAACATATCTAGATCCTTACATAGGGTTCTTTCAGGATTCAGGACTGTAGTTACATATGACATAACAAGCTTTTGTTATTAGATATACGTCCACAGCCACCAGGGTAAGATGTTAATCATGTTAAACATATCCAGTTCACTGCCATCACAGTGAGGGGCACAAGGCCACTGTGGGACTCCACTGTCCCCCAGTGCAGAGCACTAAGCAGAGGAGTGCCACATGCCCTCCCACCTGTCAGAAACCTGCCACCCCATCTGCCTGTTTCCACTTGCATGCAAGAGAGAAATGAATTTTGCCACCATAGTCGGGACATTTCCTAAGCACCAGCTTTCAATGTCAGTTGAGGAAACAGATAATTCTGGTTTAAAACTGTGCAGCAACTTCATTGCTCTTTAATTTTGCATAGTCCCCCTGAAGCACTTTGCTACTGAACAGCCTGTAATATGATTTGAAGCAGATACCACTCCAGGGCTTTCTCATCTTCATCACTTGTTTGTTTTGACCTTGACATTTATTCAATTAGAACTGATTTGCCAATCATGCACAACCTTTCTTAAAGTCCATTTCCATACACCCATGAATAGGCCCATCCAGTTAGCAATGATCCTTCCACATCCCCAAAGTAAAAATGTACAAAACCAAGGAGCATACAAAATAGCCGAGATGCCTGTCACAAGGTATCTGCTATTTTCTTTCCTATCATTGCTCTCTATAAAGGGAAATTAAGAGGATCTACAAAACATCTTTTGGCAAATAATAAGCTCTAATGTGGCCTAACTCTCTCAGATTAATCATTTCCTTGAAATTTGCTTCAGTGGAGGAATGCCTCAAGTTTAGGCAAGCAGGATTCATCCCCTGATTACCACGTCAGCTCCTCCACAGCTGGAGAAGAGAGAAGAGTACACAGTCCCTATCACATCTCTGTCACATGCTCTGTGCTGGGAGAGGAGGACTTGTTAAGACTGTCAAGTACCATTCACAAATTTATGCCTGTGGAGTTGTTCCTTCTGGAAGAGAACCAAATAACTCATACTTTTTGAAAACTGCTTATGACAGCTTTTCAGTCTGCTTCAGGCTGGTTCTCAGTGATGATTTGTATTTTCATATACTCCTCATACATTAAGAAATTTACACCTGTCAGGTCCTGACAGAGGGTCTCCATCTTCAACCTTTGCAGGGAAAATTCTTTGCTTGCAGACATTATCCAAATAAGTTTCTATCAGAAGTCTGGATGACATAACAGGTGGAGGTATAAGAAATATGCAGCAGACAAGCAGAGAATTTTAATGAGATTGGGACTTCAGCACCAGCATAAAAGGGATGTAAATTACAATACTGATCCCTGACACTTTAAACTGCACAGGAAGCCCATGGGTAATTGTTAGGAGAAAACATAAATGCTGGTTACAAAACTTTCTTTACTACCCAGGTTGAGATCAGAATTCTTATTACTATTTAAGGAATCTTGCTTGGGGTCAAACAAAGCATCTTAGTGAACAAGAGTCCTCACAAATAAGCAGGAGGGTGGTTGTTCCTGCTGGTAGCTTGTTGATAGCAAAACAAACATTTGTTCCCCCCAGCCACAGTGGCTGGAGGAGAGGCCACAGTGTGCAGGTGGTGCAGAGGGACCCTCAGGCAACGGACTCCCTGTGAGTTCATCCAAGCCCTGACATGAAACTCCCTCAGAAAGCTGACACCCAGAAAGACACTTACTACCCATCACAAAAATGCTACCCTTTGAGAATCTTTCAGAAAAAGATGTGAGGTTGGGACTCAGGTTCAGTGCTAAGTCAAGTAACACAGCACTAAACCCAAGTATGTCATTGAGAAGATACATTAGCAGTGTTGTCAGCTCAGACAACGCATGCAGGACAGCAGGATCCTGCCACAGCCGCTCTTTCAACAGGCTCACATGTCTGCAAATCCTTCCCTTCACATCCCTCTCCCTCCAGCCCCAGGAGGTGTCACTCAGCAGCTGCGCTCCAAATACTACATTTTCACAGGGAGACTGTACAGGAAGGCAGGGCCACATGCTGGCGGGAGGCAGTGTGGGTGGGAGGTCACAGCATTGCTTGGGTAAGAGCAGTAGCACGGGATGCCTGGGCGAGACGGTGTCTCCACGGCTGAGGATGACAGAACATGACATAATTTGGGGTGGTAGCATGGGGAAGAGAAGCGAACATACCTTGGGGTTTGTTTCCAATGTCCTTTAAGTGCTAGCTGAATGAAGACCCAAGGCAGGATGACCAGAAAGGGCTCCCTGCTTCCCTCACCTTTTGGCAGCAGAGGGATGAAGGGGAGGCAGCAGCGCTGGCAGTTTTGTTAAGCTCCATTCAGTATCAGGCAAAAGACAGAGCACCCAGCCTGCTCCCCTGTCCTCCCCCTCACCCCTATTCACTCCACTGCAGAAGGATTCAGTGGGTAAAAGAAATGAAAGAGCATGATGCAGCTGGCAAGGACAGCGAGGCAGCACCACGCCTCTTCCAGCTTCCTCCCTAGGAGAGCAAACATTTGTATTCTCCCTAATACTGTAAAGTTATTCCACACCCATCCCTGCTGTAACTAACCATAGTAGCATTGCTGGGCAGTAATACTTAATTACCATTGCTTTTACAGTTTAATAAATGGTTAGATTATCAATGCTAAAAAGACACGATTTGTCACCTGGAAATTAATGTTATTCAAATTAACTCTGGAACATAAAGAGGGCTTTTAATGTCACTCATCCATTCAACATTTACTGCCCCTGTTTTGTAACTGACGTGAAAACTGCTGAATTATTGGATGTCTTTAATCTTTTTTTAATTCTTTATTATTTGGTACCTTCTGTTGTACTTCAATGATCTATCATGCTGAGCTCTTCCAAATAAAGGGCTCTGTTAAAAGAAAAGGCCTGGAAAACCACCCAACAGATTAATTTTCCTCCTTGTGCAACTCTTTCAGCAAGCCTTTCTTCTCCCTCTGCAGAAGGAACCAAACCTCTGATAAGTGTATTAGCTCTTGAACTACCTACTTTTGCTTAGGCAAGGTGTACAAAATTGCTAGTTTCCAGCAAGTTTTAAAGGTAAAGGTAACTCTAACATACATGCAGACACTGCTGGAGTTAGAGGAAGCACCCACATACTTGCTTGAAAGTTTCCCAAAAGGTCACTTCAGTCCTAAAGGCAGTCAAATCAATGCCACTAACAACAGAGTTGGCTGCTCTTGGCATTATCTTTTCCAAAAGGCCACTTTTAGGTTCAGGCTAGTGAATGCAGACTTCAGCTTTATTTCAACCAGAAATGCTTAACAAATGTAAACTTTTTTTTCATGTGCAAAGATTCCCCAAGCTAATTGCCACATTTAGATAGCCTTTTTATTACTGGTTTACCAAACTGGGACAGAATTTTATCACATGCAAAAGGAAGGATTTCTTTCAAGCTTAATTTTTCTTTGAAAAACCTCATAGAAGAGCAATTGTCTCCCTAAGAGATGGCAGTTGCCAAGGACTGACGTAAGGGGTAACACCTATTTGAATGCATACACAAATACGAAATTATATCATCCTGTATTGAGTGACTGTTTGCAATTAATTTAATTAAAACTTAACAAATATTTGTAAGTGGAGACAGACTTTCTATTCAAAGATACAGGAGTCTGTCACTCATGGCACAGCTGATGAACACCTGCTCTAATTCTATACACAGCATAAAGCCTAATCGTTTTGTCATTCTTGCTTATCTAGGGGAGCCTCATCGCAGGACTTGAGGATGTGAAGGCTGAAAGGAAGAGGAGGAAAACATCTGCCTGGCCTGTTTGTGCTGGGCCAGGAGGTGCTGGACCCACACCCACCTTCTCCACTTCTGACACTGGTGTGAAAAAAATTTGGAAAATATTTTGAAATTGGCCTGAATACCATGAAACGAAAAAAACAGATGAAGGCAAAAAGACATAAAACCAAAACAAAGCAGGCCATAGCAGAAGTTTGAGTAAGTAACATGGGATTTTATCCACCTTTTTTTAAAGTCACATCTTTATTGGTATTGGGAAAAGGAATGAAACTCCCTGTTAATGCCATAAGTAGTCAGTACTACACTGAGAAAAGTCCCAAACACCACGAAGAGAAAAAAATCAAACCCACAAATATGCAAGGCAACTGAGTGAAATGAAAAATACGGGCAAAATATAGAATGAGAGTAAATGCAGCCATGGTCAAATTAATCGTGGCTGAGAGAAAGAGTCAAATGAACAGAAGTACATGAGAAACTTCTGACACAGAAGTTAAAAATCACTATTGCAAGTCATAGCATCATAGAATCATCAAGATTGGAAGAGACCTTCAAGATCATCCAGTCCAACTACCTACCTGCACCACCACCAACTGTATCACCCCGCACCACATCCAGATGCATCTTGAACACCTCCAGGGACAGTGACTCCACCACCTCCCTGGGCAACCTATTCCAGTACCTAATCACCCTTACAGTGAAGAAATTTTTCCTAATGTCCAATGTGAATCTCCCCTGCTGCAATTTAAGACCGTTTGAAGTGATGGTGAGCGATAGCAGCTAACTGGACATGCAAAAATCCATTAATATCTTTCTATTTCAAACACTGAAAACTTGCCTCTGATTTTTGAATAGAGGAGATGAGCTTCCTTTCTCCTCCTAAAATGATAAAA
The DNA here is from genome assembly GCA_013398125.1 of Aegotheles bennettii. Classification (NCBI taxonomy): domain Eukaryota; kingdom Metazoa; phylum Chordata; class Aves; order Caprimulgiformes; family Aegothelidae; genus Aegotheles; species Aegotheles bennettii. The sequence continues at coordinate 187,960 of VZRW01013121.1, forward strand.
TCAAAACCACTAGAACAGCTATAGTGCAGTAGGTTCACAGTGATCAGTTCACCTACACAGCCTGAAAGGCAGTTAGTAATCCATCAGGATGAAAGGCAAGTTATAAACATAGCTTGTATTTTTTGACTCAGTCTTCAGATTTAGATCAATCAAAAGATTTAAAGTAGTTTTCTGCTTGGCTAGGAATAAATCTTTATGTCCTCCATTCAGATATCCACACTACTTTGTTACTCATGTGCTCAACTACTTCATTACATCATGCCTAGAATGAGACTGTAAAATTCACAAGCGTTAAGAGTTTTTTCAGGTTACTTTTTTTGTTTTGTTTTGTTTTGTTTTCAATTTATATTTCATGGTGCTTCTTGAGCTTTTGGTAGCTTAAAAAAAAATTAAGACAGGCAGCAGTTTAGTGGTAGCCGATTATCCCAAATAATTTCTCCTGTTTCTATTCAATTGATTCCATCAACCAATACACAATAGCTGAAAATTATCTCAGCTCGAGAAATCCACTGCTAAAAAGGGAAATGAGAAATAATAATTTATTTCAGTATAGTAACATAAATTACCATAAAGTAATTAAAAATGTTGGATTTTGGTGTTTGGGTTGTTTTTAACCAGCCTATCAGCAGCTGGAGTAGGTTTGAATAGAACATTGCACCAACACCAAAAATCACAAATGTCTTTCATTAGTGAGCTTATTAGGAGAGTCACTAGAAGAGAAGAGCAATCCAAATCAGTGTTGTAAGCATCCCAGTTTAAATCTGTTTCCCTGACAGAAAGCAACTTGTTTTCTCCCAAGGTCACAAAGGTTCTTTAGGCTGCAGACACATATGGTGCAAGAGAGTCTGGTGGTACAGTTCCCTCCCCAGCAGCAGAGCAGCCACGTGCCCTAGTGTCTGCTTGGTCTCTGACGCAACCCAAGCAAAGCATGTTGCACTCAACATTTTTGCTCTCTCAATTTCCTTGCTGAAACGCCCTTGACCAACCAGCTGTACTAGAGTCTTACAATTGGATGCTTGAAACCAAGAGATGCTGGCCTGTTAGTGGGATCTACAGTGCCTTCAACGGGCAAACCACAAGTGACAGTGTGCCAAAGGAGCACCCTCCAGCAAGACCAGGAGTCAGTGCCAGTATTGCTGCAGGGATCTTCTGCCATACCCACCACCATACTCGCAGTTGCCAAGCAAGCCTGCCCCTGGGAGACACTGTATTGCCCTGCCCAGGCTTTCTCACAAAGAAATACCTTCCAGCAGTGGAAAGTTGTCCCATGCTGTGTTCCTGTAAAACATGATGCACTAGACATCAGCGGCATGAGGTGACCATCGTACTGCAGCTTGAAGAACACTTGTTAGTAAACCATCAGTACACTACTACTTCACACGTAAGTGGCTGCTTCTCATTAATGTGCCACTGTGGTGCTACAACTACCAGAAGGCAGGGGAGAAGCTGATAGTCCAGGTGCAACACGCATGCAATACATGTACTCACAATGGATAAACTCCAAATAAGGAGGATATTTGTGTGGTCAATTCACGTGTTGAAAATGAAAAGTCTGACTCACCACTTTGCAACTCCAGTGTTGTGCCATTAAACCTACTGGGAAATTCTCCTAGACTGCACTGCCTAAACTCCACTGCAACGCTGCAGTTTCACAGGTTACAAAACTAAATGGACAGTTTGGGTGAAAGATGAAGAAATAAGGATGCACTGATGACATATCTGCTTCCACCTTTTATGATATTTTTATCTTTTAGGTAAAATTGTCTGACACAAGTGTAGTCAAAGTTTGATGAAATGTATAAAAACCAGGAAAGGGAAGAGAGAAATACTGTAATACAGCCGGGGAAACCAGCACAGGACTACCAGTATTACTACAGGATTAAGTCTTTAAAGGCACATAAATGCACAACTCAGGATATTCCACATTTATCCACGTGTAATAGTTTCAGTGTTCATCATCCTCCTCAGGTCAAAGAAAGCCCAGGGGATTCCTCTGTGTTTTACCTGCAGGACTGGTTGCAGCATTTTGTCTGTTCTTCATAATTTCCTCATGGATTTATAGTAGAACTCGCTCCCTGACAGACATAAAAGACTTTTCATTGAAGGTGACACAGTTTTACCAGGAAAAAGTAACTGCCTCTGTTCTGTCATACCTGGACATTCATTTGTGGGGTACACAGCCCATTCTTCTTGCCTGTGTCACAGAATCACAGAATCACAGAATTCTAGGGTTGGAAGGGACCTCGAAGGATCATCTAGTCCAACCCCCCTGCCGGAGCAGGTTCACCTACAGTACATCACACAGGAACGCATCCAGGCGGGTTTTGAATGTCTCCAGTGAAGGAGACTCCACAACCTCTCTGGGCAGCCTGTTCCAGTGCTCTGTCACTCGCACAGTGAAAAAGTTTTTCCTGATATTCACATGGAACCTCCTATGCTCCAGTTTGCATCCATTGCCCCTTGTCCTATCATTGGACGTCACTGTAAAAAACTTGGCTCCATCATCTTGACCTTCGCCCTTTACATATTTGTAAACATGGATGAGGTCACCCCTCAGTCTCCTTTTCTCCAAGCTAAAGAGACCCAGCTCCCTCAGCCTTTCCTCATAAGGGAGATGTTCCACTCCCTTAATCATCTTAGTGGCTCTGCGCTGGACTCTCTCAAGCAGTTCCATGTCCTTCTTGAACTGTGAGGCCCAGAACTGGACACAATACTCCAGGTGTGGCCTCACCAAAGCAGAATAGAGGGGGAGGAGAACCTCTCTTGACCTACTAACCACCCCCTTTCTAATGCACCCCAGGATGCCATTGGCCTTCTTGGCCACAAGGGCACATTGCTGGCTCATGGTCATCCTCCTGTCCACCAGGACCCCCAGGTCCCTTTCTCCTACACTGCTCTCCAGCAGGTCAGCCCCCAGCCTGTACTGGTGCATGGTGTTGTTCTTCCCCAGATGCAAAACTCTGCACTTGCTCTTGTTGAATTTCATTAAGTTTCTCCCCGCCCAACTCTTCAGCCTATTAAGGTCTCGTTGAATGGCAGCACAACCTTCTGGTGTGTCAGCCACTCCTCCCAGTTTAGTGTCAAGAAGCTGAAGAAGTGAAAATTAATTATATGGTCCTCAACAAAAAGATCTCAAGCAGCTGGAACAATTCTCGAGTTCCCATCTTTCTGCCCTTAACACCAAAGAGGACTACTAACGTGGATCAGCCTTTATTTCCTTCCTTGAATGTCATGTTATTGATATGGAACTGCCACATGGTTTTAACAAATGGAGAAGCAGGAGGATATATAGCAAAAGTCCTTAAATCCCCAGAGTACTTGAACTACCCATTCGCCACAGGAAAACAGGAAGCTCTGTTGAGAGCCAAGTCATCAATTCCTGAGGTACAGATGCCCTCTGTGACAGCAAGCCCTACTCTCCTGGCTGTGTAGACAACCTTCCCAACACGAGCCTCTGTACACCACTGGATCTGCAGCCAGGCAAGCGTGACACCTCTGCTCCTCCTCATAACTTCTCAGAGAAGCAACAGAGAGGAGTTAACAAACCAGGGAATGGCAGAAGAATTGCTCTGTTTTGGCGATACCAGTGTTGATCAATAAAAGAGCGCTCAGTAGGCACAGTTACTAGGGAAGGATAAATGATTTGGGGTATAATATAACACTGTTTCTCCTTGGAGAATAGTTAAGTATTTGGAAACCAAAATATTAGATCCTCTGGGGTTCCAGAAAGATGGAAGAAAAAGGACAAAATAATGACATTTTCCCCCTTTTCCAGGAGCCGGGGGTGGGGGTGGGGATGGGGGTTGCGGCTGTCCCAAGTCTACTAAAGTAAAATACTTAGCTATGCAGGGGAGTTCACAACTGAGAACTTAATAGAAACCCCCACACTATTCTTATTCCTTGAAATGGAAACAAACTATTCACATTTGGTCTTCCTTATCAAGCTTTTTCATTGCTCCAGTCATTAGAACTTTATTTCTCTGCCTAGCAGTTATTTTTCAGGCCTCAGGACAATACAAATGCCACTGGTGGAAGTCTTCACAAGGTGAGTTATATCTACTGTCTTTTCAGGAGATAAGCAGAGAGGCTCTCTTCCTCATGCAGAGCACCACACAAAGGGGGTTTTACAATCAGATATTCTCAGGAGAAAATACAGTGTGAAAAATACAAATGGATAATAGTTTTTGCCTCAGAGTTTTAAGTACAGACTAAAAAATGCCATGTATTTAAAGGTAATAAAGCAATCATGATCAAAATGCCTGTCTTTAGCCCATACATTTCTTTTTATACTTGATTGAAATAATAATCTTATTTTTGAGGCCGATCCCTGTTTACTATCAAATGAATCAATCTTCTATTCTTTCCATCTAAAATGGACTTAGTAATTGTTAAGAGGAAATTCAAAGCAACCAGTAAGATGTCATTTGTCATTTCTCTGTTCAGCACCAAACAAGTGACTGGAAACTGAAAAAATGGATTATAGAGAGCGCTGGCACTGGCTGCATTTACACTTCTGGCCTTTACACAATGGTTGCTTTCCGATTACAGAATCATGGACTGCATAAAATAATTTGCCTATCACTTTTGAAATTCTTCCTCCAAAGCTGCTTGCCACTCACATCTCTCTTTCTAACATATTTTGAATTGAATAAGCCAGGTTTTTAATAGAATTGTAAAATTATGGATCATATCTTTTTGCTAAAAAAGTTAAGAAGCACATACCTAAAAGTTACCACAAGCATTCTTATCCTGGCAAAAAGAAGACATACTATCTACATTCAGTTAACTACTAATAACAGACATTTTCACAACAATATTTTCAGATAGATTTTTTTTTCCTCCCCTGTGGCAAGTGTCTGAGATCACAGAATCTTTCTTTCACCAGACTAATATTTAAGCTTCTATCTTTTTTGTCTGCTATTTCTGCTCTGTCAAACCTAGTATTAGCCATTTTATTGCTAAAGTCTTATAAAAAGAAACAAGTTACCCAAAAAGGAAACATTATGGTCTATCCCATTAAACACAGTAAAACTTTAAATCTCACATAAAAATAGGTCATCCAATTACATGGTAAAAGCGACATTTTTTCATTGTCCAGTACACAATGTATTTACAGGAAAATTACCAGAAACCCCTCAGCTGTATCAGATCTGAACCTTATATTTAGATGCAGTCATATATTACTGCTGATAATGTGATGTCAGTGAATAGATTGGAATTTTTCACTGTCCTTTATCAAGATAAATTGTTCTGTCAATAGCAAATGGCTGGCAAGTATTAACACTCTGCACACTATATGACTTTTCATTCCAAGCAAAAATTGTATTTAATGCTCTTGCACAAAATCTATGGCCGTGACTATCCCTATTACCTATTTAACTACCTTTTAAAAGGAGGATTTATTTCTGCAAATTAGGACCTGGGTAACAAGACGGTATCATGCATCATAAACTTTAAGTCAATACAAGGCAGGACACTTGCAGTTCTTATGGGGAAATACCTTACTCTCATCATTTGGTCATCCAATAGCATTACCAAGCTGTGGTGGGAGCAGCTGCTCAGAGCAGAACTTTATCTTGGCGTTCTTCCACCTACACCGCCACTGCGTCCCACAGTAGCAATTTGCTCATTGGCCTATTACTTTCAATAGGTATTCCAGTAATTGGCTATTTCACACTTGTAAGGCTTGAACTGGCAGAGTGCAAAGGGCAGGCAACCAGCCTGTCAGGGCCCTGCAAGCTGGTCGTCCATCAATTATCATCAGCTTTTACAAGAATGAGCAAATGCTCTGAAGCCTTGTTGGCTTGGATCAGCTTTGCTATGAGGGTACTTTATCCCCAAACCATGTTAAGTTCCTATCTGAAGAATGAGAAGGTTGCTATGGAGTGAGTAACGTTTGTTGGTTGGCATGTGCTGGGGCGGGAGGCGGGGGGATGAATGTTGTTGATTATCTGGAGGATTGTAGCTTCTGCTGGGTTCTGTGACCACCTGCTATCCCACACCCTCTCCCTTTGCCAAGAAATACTCAAAGCAGACAAATACAGTTTGTTTTGTAAATGATGACTTCAAAGGAAAATAGGTCCTGCCGACAGCCTGAAAAGGCTGGGCACAACTGAGCCACTGGTATTTGAGGCAAACTGTTCTACATCTGCATGTAGGATGTTCACATGTGTGAACGAAAACCAGGGTTAAAGCATTCAGGTAGGTTAAAAAGTTATAGCAATTGTAACACTAATCACTTTTCCACTTTAACCCAACAGTCCAAGAGGCTCCATTTGCAATAAAGTCAAAACTGAGCTCTCATGCTTCCTGCGCTATTTAAAAAGCAAAAAGGCATGCAACATTTTTACTAATCTTTTTTCCTATTCATTAGGTGTCCCAATTCTAGGTAATACCATTCAGTATAATGTGGCTGGGGCTTATTATCTACCAGCTTCTTGTACAAACAACACAGACCAATCCTTCCCAAAAGCCAATTTGATCTGTTGACCAGCTAATTGGCAAAGTGGTCTCCCATCTAGCAACTACCTGCCTTGAGCAAAGTATACAAACCACAGATTTTAAAAAATAAACCACCTCATCTATTATAAGTGCTAATATAATCCCATGTACTTAAAACAGATGAGAAAAAAAATCACACAAATGTTACGATCAAAGTGATTTAGAAAGCTGCTAAGGATGTTCAAAAATCAATTCCAAACTTCAAGAGGACATGACTAAGGCTCTTAATAAATCCACCTCCAAATGGATCTAAGAGTTACGCACCCTTACTACTTGAATAAATGAAGTGACACTGAAGCATATCTAATTGTAATACATCACAAGATAATCTGTCAAGCCCCAAGTGTTCAGGTCCTGTCACCCTTCTTCATCCATTATTTATACACAACCTTCATTGCCAGTGAAATCCCTATGAAGTATAGCTTGGCATCCAAATTCAGCCATTTTAGCCACTCAGCAGATACAGTCAGGAATCAAACCCATACAAACTCCCCAAAATAGCTGTTATTCTGCTGGAGAGACAGTTCAGAAAGAAACAAACACACACAAGCCGCAACCATTTTCTGCTTTGCTTTATGAACTGAAGAGTTACCCACACCCATGTCTTTGCAGTGGACACTGTGGTGTGCCCTGCTGCCAAAGCTTGCTTTATATCCATTTTAAGAGCTATCTGGGGCCCTTCTAGCCTTTATTTCTTTATCCTATTTCAGTGACGAAGGCTCACCTAGAAACACATCTCAGTGCTTTTAACAGCATCTGCTGTGGTAGTAGGCAAGCAAACTAATGGAGCAGTGCAATATTTTTTACTCCAAACTCGCCAAAGATGTGTGAAGGGCAAACAGTTGGACATATTTACATACATTCATGATCCAGAAAGTCTCAGTTCAGCAGCTGCTGCAGCAAAAGGCAATCCTTCCCTGTTAGCCCGTTCAGCGAGCACAGCTCTGCTTCGCATCCTGCTGAGAGTGATGGGCAGTTTGCAGGGGAAGTCTCTGGAGTGATATCTGGGCTGGGGATTTTCTGCTGACTCTCATTTTAGTGACTGAAGTCACAAACTCTTATCAAGTTATTGCAGAAGAAACAGGGGTTTCTCCCCGGGTTCATCTTCTTCCCCCAAGACACACACAAACACTTTTAAAATGCAAGAAAAAAGATGCACATTTCACAGTACTTCAGCGGTTCAGCCAGGACCTCTGGTTCGCTCACGAAACTGTGGTAACAACCCCAAACCTGCTTCAGGCATGCAGCAGTAGAAAATTAAAGGTCCTGTAAATTACATGGCTATATTCCTCCCACAGCCCAATTAAAGGCTTTATTATTTGTCAATAAACTACCAAATAAAAAAGATATCCTCCAGATAAGGCAGCTGTTGCCATTTGGCTCTGGTGAGCCTTTATTTATGTTCCGTAAGTTCGCAGCATGAAAGTAGCTGATAGGCCATGTGCATTATTACCAGATGCCCCACGGAACCAGTTGGGTCCTCAGGGCCAAGTCCTCAATAGCACACATCTTTTCCAGTAGGCAAGCAGTCTGTTCTCATGTGGCATGACTTGTGTTACCGCTTTCTGCCTCTGTAGCTCTAAAACAACAGACACTGCCTCCCCATTAACATAGCATCGTCCAGCAGCCACAGACACCTGTCTTGAGCCAGTACCTGCTCTGGCTGCCTCTCAGTATGATGCCTGCTATGTCCAGGCGTGACCAGAGATATCAATAAGATTTTTTCCTTCTCTACTCAAAAGATTGTCTACTCAAAAGGAAACAGGACCAGGCCCCTGAGCAATACCTTCATCCTGCTGACAGTTGCTATTGCTCATTCATAAAAAGGTTGGCTGCCCTTGTTTCCAATGCCTATATTCCTTCCTGGCTGCCTAGCAGTAATTCTGTGCAGAGCTGAAGCCTCTCTCTTCTTCCCGCTCACCCATTTGCATTGGCTTAATTAAAACATAATTTCTTTTTTTCTTTTTTTTTTTTTTTTTTAATGTAAAGAACAGTGGCTTATGGGCTCTTACTACAGCTGTATGTTTTCATGTCTAGGAATGGTAACAGCCCTCAGGAAGCAAGGCATTAAGACATCAACACAGCACTCCCACAGCGTAATGTGCATGATTCTCTCCCTTTCCCCAGCTTTTTTAATTTCAGGCACTTCCTACTTCCTATTTAGGCTTCTGAGTTATAAGAGCGTGTAATTAGTGAAAAAAAGACATTAACACCTACAAGGCACTCTTCAGACATCAAAAAAATCAAGCCATGCAATTTTGCTTGCTGTTTCTTGTAATTACAACATTAATTTCTTACTTTTGGGGAAAAATAAAAGTCCTGTATTTCACTGATGATGGCAGAGCTAAAAATTAATTTAAGATGATAATGCTACATGAAAATAAAAACCTCTTCTGATTGAATTTCAAGGACTCTTCTGTTTAACTAGCTTCAAGAGTCCTTTTTTTGATCATAATAAAATTATTTGCCATATGGTTCAGATGCTTGTGATCCTCTCTCAATGAGAGGATTATGCATGAGATATAATGCCTACTGTAGCTGCAGCCAAGCACACAGCTGGCTCTGATAATGCCAACAAATGGCTTCATCTATCTCAATGTCACGTAGGAGATGGTGCAATGAGAATCAGCCCAGAGTACAATTAAAATCTACATCATCTGTGAGAAAGGTGATGGAGGTTCTGACATCAGAGCTGTGCCAGATTCATCCTCTTTCCATTGTAACAGAAGAAACATGTTGCCCCTTTCACCCTGTCACACTAATGATGTGCTTCGCACATCCTTTCCTGTGTGCATTAAAGGTAGTAAATCAGGGAGACTCCTAGTTAAAAGCTTCACCTTTATCTGACATTCAGTAACGAGAACAATTTCTAAATTTCAGTTAAGTGTATTCCTTGCTCCCCTCTCTGTGATGAGATAATGCCATTTGAAGTCCGCAAGTGAAATATGCATACAGGAGTTTATGATCCATGTGGCCCCAAACTGTGACAGTATACAAGAATTTCCCTGTTTTAGTTCCACAATAGTCACACTAATAAAACCAGGCTTGCACATCCATTTCTTCCACCAAACCAAATTTTATTGCAAAAATGGCCACAATAAACAAGCTTGATATTGAGACATTGATGAACCTCCTCTTTTAGGTTTTTAAAGCTAGTGGAGGAGTTGTGCAATGATTTTGTTTTATTGTTATATTCATTAAAGGGAAACCCCACAAATACGTTTTATTAGCATTTTCAACAACTTAACGTAAATATAAAGACATAATTACTTATGCTTGGCTCTCAAATTTTATTGCAAGCCAGGGTTCTATTAAAATATTTTAAGGCTTTGGACGTCAGAAATGTAAAAGCTTGTCTGGTGGAACATGGCAAGACACTGGCTAATGCTGTTTTCTCCTTTCTGTCAATTTAGCTGCATCAGTTTGTGTGGCACATTGCAAATGGTATTGCTAATCAATGCAGTGTAGGCACTGGAAAATGAAGATACGCAGGTTTACACTCACTCGTGATCTTTGTTGTGTGTGAGATGTAATCAAGTCTATTTAAAAATCTTTAATCACACAATATACATGCAGACCATTTTCAGCTATCTCCTGGTTAGGACTTAAGTGAAAGTCCTAGTGCATGCCCCTTAATTACACTGATAAATGTATTTTTAAATGCATGTATTTTGTACTAAGTAAGACAAAATACATTACATTTGACTTTCCACTGGTTACTCCAGCTGAAAGCCATTTGTCTTAATGGTGTTACACTATGATAAAACTGATGATATGCAAGTTTTAAAGTGTTATGTTATGCACCAACATAAAAAATCTAAATCTGGGAACATGACACTGAGCCTCTCTGCATATGAAAATTAGGACCTTGTTGCTTTTTGTTAAGCAGTAAATAATAATAGAAGGCTTTGTCTACACATCAGCCTGCACATCTGTAACAACATTGCTCTATTAAGTTGATTCAGACAAAATGACAACAACATCGTCTTTCACAAGAGCTTAAGCAGTACAAGCTTTGGAGAAACATTCAGGTGACATAAAAATCTATTATAGAATACAGCAAAAATTATAAAATTTCATTTTAAAGAACTAAATCAAGTCAGAGTTTCTAAGGAATACTTAAGAAAGCGGCTGTCTCTAAACTTAGCAATTCAGTCCTTGCAGTTAATGTAAAATGTCATTGCTCCCAGAGTAAAAAAAAGAAAGAAGAAAATCCAAGCAACATTTTTACTGCACTTGCTATGTCTACCCACAACTAAACTTACTGAGCTACAGATAAATGAAATAAAATGCTGAGTGCCAAGGCTTCATGCCTCATTGAATAAATGTTCGTTCTCTCAGTCTTTACTCTTGTTTTTTTTTGTTTCTTCCCCAAATAATAACAGCTGTTAACCATCTAACAATGCACCTGTTTGTAATTCAGGTATGGGCTCTTCAAAACTCCATAGCAAAGAAACCCTGCCTTTGAAGATAAGACACCTGCAGTTATGTCGAAGTTCAGCTTCCCTCCTTTACCTGACTACATAAACACACAGTAGCCTATGTCCAAGTTTGAAAATTAATTACAAAAGCTCATAAAAGCAGCCACTCCAAATGACAAATAGTCATTTTCTGTGCATCTTCCAAAAGTTAATAAATAAGTTAAATGACAGAAAAGATAAAAAAAGTAGAGCAAGATTTCATAATATCAGCAAAGGAGATAGATATCCTCCAAAATGCAAAAACCTCCTCCCGTGAGGTGAGAATACCATTGGAAAATATGCACCCACTTCCTCTACACTCCCAAAAATTGTACTATAGCTACCTCAAGTCAGCTTGAGAGTGATCTACATGCTTATGTGTACACACCTCTGTATCACTCCCAAAAATTCAGGAGTTTAAGAAAATCTACTGAAATACAAAATCCTGATCTACACTCTTAAAAATAAGTAGCTGGGTATTGTATTTCAAGAGACACTCATAAAATAACAGAAATAACAGTTTTAGAAAACTAAATCTGTCAGCTTTCTAATAGCAGCAGAAAATCATGTTAGCTAAATGTGGCACTCTAAAGAAGACACCAAAGTTATAATGCAAGTAGAAGTGCAACAGAGACACAGAAAGAGAGACTACCATCCTCCTATATTACAAATTTAAAGATTAAAAAGCCATTGATTTAATGAATCAACTAGTTTATAAAAGTGACAAAATATTACTCTGAAATCACACTGCCTTCAAAAATTTCCTTGTCTCTGGTAAACTGGAAGTTCTTGATGATTCATGACTTGGCCTAAGTCATTAATATATTTTTAGTATATAAAATCTAATAGCACCCAATGGTACAATGATACTTCAAAAAAAATTAGAACAAAAATAATCTCAGCATCAACTACAGGAAAAGAGAGAGAGAAATGAAGAAAAAATGAGATGCAACTGACTGAAGGAGAAGATGTTACGGTAATCCCATCCTTTAAGACTCATGTGTGCTTTTACTTCATCACTGTTCAGAACAAAATTGAATCCTGCAAGCTATCACACATACTGCCAGACCCTTGAACTTCCACAGCTTAAATAACCAGGCTCAGGAAAAGACACATAAAAGAAGTTGGCTTCTGTCCAGAAAGAAAAGTAAAAGCAACTTTCTTAAACCCTCCCATCCTCAAAACACACACACATACAAAAGAACAGAACTTAGCTTTAATTCTTGAATTACTTGGTGAAAATAGCAGAAATCAGAGTGCAAAGGTATAAAGGCCTGCAGAAACACCAATATCAGATTTGAAACAGTAAAAAACCTATTCTTTAGAAACAGATGGAGATGGGGGTGGTTAGTAGGTCGAGAGAGGTTCTCCTCCCCCTCTATTCTGCCCTAGTGAGGCCACATCTGGAGTATTGTGTCCAGTTCTGGGCCCCACAGTTCAAGAAGGACAGGGAACTGCTTGAGAGAGTCCAGCGCAGAGCCACTAAGATGATTAAGGGAGTGGAACATCTCCCTTATGAGGAGAGGCTGAGGGAGCTGGGTCTCTTTAGCTTGGAGAAAAGGAGACTGAGGGGTGAGCTCATCCATGTTTACAAATATGTAAAGGGCGAAGGTCAGGATGATGGAGCCAAGCTTTTTGCAGTGACGTCCAATGATAGGACAAGGGGCAATGGATGCAAACTGGAGCATAGGAGGTTCCATGTGAATATCAGGAAAAACTTTTTCACTGTGCGAGTGACGGAGCACTGGAACAGGCTGCCCAGAGAGGTTGTGGAGTCTCCTTCACTGGAGACATTCAAAACCCGCCTAGATGCGTTCCTGTGTGATGTACTCTAGGTGACCCTGCTCTGGCAGGGGGGTTGGACTAGATGATCCTTCGAGGTCCCTTCCAACCCTAGGATTCTGTGATTCTGTGATTCTGTGATTACTGACTCAATGAGGACCCTGTAGAGCCCAAATTCAGAATGTGGTAAAGCACCTTCAAGTCATGATAAACTAGACTGCTAGTGAAACACCAAGACTGGAAAGCAAAAAAAGAGAATCACAAAAAGCTATTTAACACATATAATGTTCTTCCTATTTTTCTCATACTTGGCAAATCTCTCCACCTGTGATGTTCTCTGAACTTACTACCCTAAGTAATTTAGAAGCAACAAATTGCACAGAGACCACTTCTTACCTTAGCACGTTGAGTAGTCCAATTCAGTTTCTGGTTAACTCACTGTCAAACAAGCAAACTTTTATCCATTGAGTAAAATGTGGCATTTTAAGATTTTTTGTTGTTTAAGATCAGAATACAATTCTCTTTAGGATTTGAAATATTTATTCACAGTTATTTTTATTTATAAAAATATCTACAGATCTGGTTTCTTAAAACCTGCAAGAGGCTGAAATGGAATAATGGTTATTTACATTTAGATTATTGCTCATTGCCAAACAGTATTGCTCCTTGTTTTAAAGATCAGAATCTCAAACAGCATGAGGAAATAGAGAGAATATGGAAAAAAAAAATAAGTTTATTTTTGAGCTAGCTCCAGAGCACCTTGGAGCTTTGATATTCTGTTCATCACCTTCTATTTCCAGTTTTCATTTTCCTAGAACCAGCTGTCTATTCATAAAGCCAGAAAGATATTGCTTAATATAGTGTCAGTATTCCTGGTATAGCACCGACAGATTAGAAAAGGTTGTTGAAAAGCAAATGCATATATGCAAATTTTTTATTTATATTAAATGGAAACATTCCAAAAACTCAAATGATCCATGTGAAATTTTAATTATAACTTAACAGCTGTTTGAGCTAATTGAAGGATATCAGAAAGGTGATTTCCTTCTCATTGTAATTAAAGAGTTAAGCCTAATTTACTGTTGTCAGAACAAGACTAAATACCAATCTGGTCTGACTAATTACATAAAAAGGTAAACAGAAGAACTCCAAGACAGACAGCAGAATGCTTCCTCCTACCTCAAAAAAAAACCCCTGACACACACACATCCATCCTCCCTTAGTAAAAGAAAACTAAAACAGACAAGTTTTGCAGTGGTTGCTTCTGCCCTATATCTTTCCTGGCAAGAAGATGAGCAATGACCTTTAATGCAAGTGAGCAACTCTAATTCTGTTTTGTCACCCTTTTACTAATTTTGCCTGGAAGCTATTTTAATTTTCATTTCACAGCCTTATTGTTTAATACTGTGGCTATGCATAAAGGTAAACATATGTTTTGCATTCACTAATGTGGTATTATTTAGTTGTCACCAGCAAAAGAATAATGCAATACAAAAATAATGCTGAAGTACCTGTTGGTCTGTGACAATGTAACAGGGTTTTTTCCTATAGCTTTGAAGGAAAATAGATAACAAAAATGCTTTTAATCTCTATCATAAATACATATTTTAATACACATACTTTTAAAATGATGTGTTAAATACAATGGTCTTCATAACAAATATAGTCCTTCCAAATGTACCTGAATAAAAATTACAAGCTATTTCTATAACATAAGTTCAAGGATTTTGTTTTCTAAGCAATCCACTGATTAACAGACAACCAGTACAGATCATGGGAACTTTTCTACTCCACTTTTTTCTACCTATCTTGCAACACAATTGCCACTATTGAAAAGAAGCACAGATTTACCAGGACACAAACCCTGGCTACAACTGCCAATAACATTCAATGTAAAATTAATTGCTGAAGTATAAATTACATCAACATTTATATACATACTTACATATATATGTGTGTGTGTATATATATATATACACATATATATAATTTCCTAAGGTACATTATCACCAAGACCTCATACTAAACACCAAAAAATTCCAAAGTGATATATTCAGGCACAGGGGCAGAAGTGAGACACAAGTAAAAGAGTGCAACCTGTGAATGATACACCCATGAAGAAAAGTGCATCTGTATATTTAAATCACATTTGTGCCATACCTGAAGCTCTGTCTGGCTCATGTACAATCAGCCCTAGAGAAAATAAGCAGCAGGATTCCAGGAGAGTAAGAAGCAGTTCCACTATGTGGCCTGTCAGCAATATACCAGGAAGCCAACCAAAAAATGTGAAACCGGTCAGAGATGTTTGGACTACATGGATCAAGGAAGTGCCAGTGTAACACAGAAGACATGGAAGATATTTTGGCTGTCTTTAACACCTAGGCTAACAGTAAGGCATCTTGCACTGAATATAATCTGTGGCCAGACAGCTGTAGTTTTCAGTTCAGTTCATTAAGGCTATTTTAAACAGACACAAAATAGAGGGAGCATCATATACAGAGACAAGATTGCAATAAGCACACTTTCTACATTTTGCTGCACAGAAAACCCTTACATTGAACCAAATCACACTTTAAGCATTAAACACTCTGCTTTTATGCTAAATTAATGTGACTTAATCTAGCCACAAGCTGAATATTTCAGACAACTAGATTGTGCTGGGATTCCCCTGCCTCCTTGTGCTCTAGTGGTTCTCCTGACCTTGACAAATCTCTTAGTTAACCTCCATACAACATAATTTTCTACATCTTTCTGAACAGACAAAAAGAGACAATGTACAGCAAAAACTTAATGAGGAGTTATAAAAGCACACTTGAAAACCATCTCTGACTATTTAACTTCAAAGCAGGCAATAAAAACCCAGCAATTTTATTCTTTACATATTACAAACATAAATTGTACACACTCTATTTTAGCTGCCATGTCTTCTGTACAAAGCAGGTCCTAACTCCCAGGTCCATAGGAACAGCTAAAGACGTTCCTCCACCTAACTTCCACTGCTTTCTCACTCATTCATTTGTGCTTCACCCTCTGCCCAGATGTTGTGAAAAATCTTAATGCAGATTTATTTCAGGAATATTTACAGAAATATTTACCTTTCCAGGTATCATCCCACTGGTTTACTTCCCTAGATAACAAGCTACTAGAATCAAATTATTTTACTACTCATCTTTTTCTGTCCTGTCAAAAGTGCATTTAATGCAATCTACTTGATGAATGTGGCCTCATGAAAAGTAGGAGGGAAAATTAATTTGGGGGATCTGACAATGAAAAGATCATTTGTCATTACTGTGCTGAGCTGCGCTGGCAAACGACTAGAACCCTGCAATGTATTGTTAGACCCCAGCGGCTGCTGCCCATTTTCTGCCCCCTCCCTTAGCAAACTCCTCCTTCCTAATGCTTCTGTTAGCTTCTGAATGAAGGTTATTAGCAATATTAACCAGCCAGTGTGGCGAGCCTGGATGCAGTAGGGGTGGGATGTGAATTTGTAAGAATTAATTTGTCTAATGTTCGGTAACAAAGGCAAAGCGTCTGTGCTGTGAATTAATACAGCATCAATCACTGACTAACTGCTTCAGCACATGTAATGAGAATATTCTCAGGCCAACCCCGTGGTCTGCACAGACAGCTGAGGAGATAATAACCCGAATGGAATTTTTATTTTAATGCAGCTCTCATCTTCAAAGCAAGAAAGAACCTAGGGAGACTATCCTTGGTGTGCATGTATATGTGTGTGTGCGTGTGTATTTATATATCTGTATATACACACAGAGCCTTTCAGAAGAAGCTTAGAATAAAAGTATTTATTTCAAAAAGTAATGTCTGGTACTTAAAAATACGTTCGACTGATTGTAAGTTTCCCAGTTGAATAGCCTTTTTCTTTTAATTCTCTGAGTTGTTTTACCTTCTCTGCAGTAGATGTTTTTAATGTTGTAGTTCGCTCATCTTACTAAAATTTTAGTTTGTATAAAAATAAAGAATGGTTAAAAGCGGTTTAATATCCAGAAAAGGTTTTTTCCTCCCTTAATTTCCTGATCGCATTAAGAGCAGACACAGAAACATATATTTTAATACATTTACATTAAATGTAGTCACAATTGGAAAAACACAGCCACTCACACTTCTTTAAAAAGGACATTTACTGTTTGCATAGTAAAAACCTCCCATTGTTATCAAAACAGAAAAAAAAGGAAATATATTTTTTTCTTTTTTTTTTTAATCACTGCCAATCAAAAATGCATCTAGTCTAGGACCACCTGGAAAAATTACTGGGTGCACTGGGCAACCCACTGCACTGCCACCATTAGAAAGAATGAATTCTCTGTATAAAAAGATTTATCAGGGAGAGATTGGAGTGCCAGAGAAGCCCAAAGAAGAACACAAAAGAAATAACAAAGAATTGAGGAGAAGTAGAAGACAGACTGTTATTATGAAGGTGAAAAAGAATGTGCCATTTACAATTAAAAGGTTCACTGAACTCTGCATACTGATTGCAGGCTCCAGCACAACACACCCAGGCTACTTGATCTTCAGCATTGCCAGTTTGAGAAGCTGCAGTGAACCAACAAAGATATTTTATCCAGTATTGATAATGAGGAGGAAGACAGCCTTTCTCAAGTCAGTCATGCCAAAGAATGAGAAGCTGTTGCAGGTCATTACCAAAGCACTCTCATTCCCTCTCCCCACTGCTAATTTATGTTATTACTCTGTTAAATGTTTTGCTGCCTTCAACAGCGTATGATAGCCTTAGAGACATCTAGAATGCCTCCTAGATCAAACCGTAGGCTTTCAAGGGTGAAGGGTACCTTGCCATCTAATCTAAACTGCTTGGTATTTCACCTATCTTGCATACACCTGCATACACTTGCATTGCACCTGCATACCTTGTTAGACACAGATCTCAAATAACACAAAAAAAAAAAAAAAGTTAAAAACTGAGCTCAAAGCAAGTTTAAGACCATACTGTCCACTCTGACAGATCAGCCTTGAACTGCCACAACTCTGTCTCGAGCCACCATGACCCAGGGAAACAACAGGAGGGAGCGAACTGTGGCCTAGTGCTTCTGACCAGGACAGTTTTGTGGAAATATTATGTGACATTTTGGGAAGAATATGCTATAATATAACACTGGGAGATAGTACTTAGAGTGGCCTGAAAAGAAAACACAATTCCAGCTGCCTTTGTCAGGGCAACAGAGGAGCTGAGGGAGAGCCATGGTTGCCCAAAGTAGTGTACAAAGAAACCATGTCTTTGTTTTTTAGCAAAGAAAGGATGAGTGGCAGCCATCCTCCCCCAGTAGGCTTCAGTGTAACTCCTGGGAAAGGCTGAGGTTTGTGCTCCTGTGGGCGAGAGACACTGAAACTAATTGCAAGTGCAATTTCATTTAAACTCCTGCAGATACATTTTATCTGGATTTATCAGGACAAAAAAATATGTATGTGTGCACAGGAATAGCCATTCTGACCAAGCAAGACACCACTGGACTGGTTAAATTAAACAGTGGTTAAATTGAACACAGAGAAGAAAAAAACTAATTTGTATTTTTCAGCTGTGGAGCAATTACTTACTTGACAAGATCAGTGGGGAACTATTAAGCACATACCTGAAATGCCCCTTTACCATTTGCATGTCACATAAAAACCATTTTTGATCATTTTTATACATATGAAGTATTAAGCCTTTAGTTAGATAATGTACATATACCCTGTTTTTATTGTTAGGGGAAGTAGGTCCTATAGCTCCAATCTGAATTAATGGAGAACATAAGCCTCTTTTACTTAAGACATACAATAAGCAGTCCACAGCATCAGTCCAGGATGAGTCCTAGGAAGGATCTGTGATTTAAATACAGAATTCTTTCCATTACTCTGATAGAGGAAGGAAGTAATTTACTGCAACTAAATAGAGACTGTTGTGTAATTCTTTTTTCTTCTAGTAGCTGGTAGGTTGAGGCAGGTGCAGGGAATAAAGGCTCCATATCACAACAGCCCCTCTTCTCCTGCCCAGCTGGAAGAAGAGCCACGTGCAGCCTCTCTCAGCCCACACTTCAATTCTCAGGACAAGAAAAAGGACTGGGAAGATTCTGTCTCCCTGGTTTTACAAAATGGTGTCTCTGGAGTTCTTTTGCAGTTTGGCTCCTGATGAAAAAAAATTAAATACCGATGACTCAGAGGGGAAGCTCTGAATTGCATCCTGAAGGACTTCCTCTCCTACATGTCCTACACTGTTTCAGACCTTTTATAGACAAAACAATTTCCAAATGGGATACGATTTATTATTTATTTAAAGGTATAAACAAGAAAAAGAGCCTGTTACTCACTTGAAGTGTATCTTTCATCAGTTAAGCGACAACAATTTAAAAAATTATGATGGTGATTGAATGGCAGCTATTATTGCCAGTATAACTTTCCCTGTCAGTATCCTATAAAGCATGTTGTACTGTTGACACCACCTTCAGACTACTTCTACAGGTCTACTCACAAAAAAACATCCACCATTCAATACCATGCACTATTGGCAGTGAATACATACATGTCGTTTTTAATTTATGGCATGTTTCACACAAATGAAGGGAATAAAATCAGGAATAATCGTTTAATGTTAGTAAAAATAATCACTGCAAGTGCACACAGATTGTGGTTTTGTGTGCTACTTGTTTGTGTGAAAATAATAGATAAGATTACATTGTCATGATTTTTATGGGGAATAGTATTTAACAGCCTTAATCAAAAGGGGGTATGCTAACATTCCCAATGACAATTGATGTGAAAAAGGAAGTCACACATTCAGCAATCCTAAATCATCAATGATTTATCTTCTGCTGTTGTTGGATTTTTTTGTTTTGTTTGGGGAGGTTGGGTGGTTTGGGGGTCAGCTGAGTGTATGGAATTAAATCCAACTCCTAATCTGGTGAGTTATCTATGGTGTGCAAGGCAGACATCATCCATTATGTAGCATTAGTGAGTGACAGTATGAATAGCAGCCTTTGCCAGTTCAAGCCGTGATAAGACCTGGACTCTGAGAGAAATTCCTGCTCCAGAGTGATCTCTATTGTTCCAGCCATCAGTTTTGGCAGTAAGACTGATCCAAAGATAAGACAGCAATGATGCTGGAGTTTTACACAGAAAAATATCAGCAAATAATCAGCTCATCTGCATTCAGAAAGACATCTATCAAGTTGATTTTTATTTTAATAAGACCCAGCGCCATGTTTTTAAAATTAATAGCTTAAATATACATAATTTCTTAAGAGTCAGAATGTGTTTCAATGCCGAGTTATTCTATATTCTGTATCTGCATCCCACGAGTGATTATTTCCATGAGCAAGTGTCTGGTAACAGCCCTCCTCTCAACCTCGCCTTGTTTGTAACTTCATTGTTGCTGATGGGCACGTTTGCTGAACTTCAAGCAGCACTCTGCTATTAACCCAACTTCCTGCCAGCCTGCACACTAAGCATGGTACCTCTCTCTGCCCAGCAGAGGTGCGGGCACGGTGAGCAGGGCTACAGCCCGCCCGGCCGGACAGCGGCCAGCCCGGGGGCGAGCAGGTGGCCGGGCTCCTCGCCCGGGACGGGCGGGTGGGGCCGTTCAGCACCNGTGCCTGAGGCACCCCTGTGACCGGAGTCACTTTAGGAACGTCCCCAATAAAAGAAAAAGGACAGGCTGCCTGTCCTTTTGAAACAGTTGCTGAAATAGTAGCTTAAACGACCCAAGGCACTAAATTTCCATGAGTTTTCAACGAGTTTTCCATAAGTTCCTTCCATCACAGACTACTAAGGAAAATAAATAACTGCGAGGCAAGGGAATTGATTCAAAAATTGTTAAGTGATAGGAAACAATAAGTAGTGCCAAATGGCTGCCACTCAAAATGAAGAAAATGTAAGAGTGAATGCTCCTGGGGCTGTCATTGAGATGAGCTCTATTTATTAATGACTTGGAAATGGAACTGCACAGCAAGTTAGATACTGTGGCTGTGTGGCTTTTTAAGTAAATACTGGAAAGTTTTACAATCACTATCTTCAAATAGCTGAGGAATTACAATGATATTACAAGTAGCAAAATGAAAGTTCATTAGGAAAAATGAGGCTAAATATGAGGAAACATCTTAGTGTGTGCTATGTGACTACGAAGTAGTTTTTTCAAAGGGAAAAATGAAAAGTGGCTATGTTTTTGGCAGATATGCTATATACCAAACAGTCATTCCATTCGCCTCTGGATATACCGAGTATAGCAACTAGCCTTTTTTTCTTTTCTAGTAAATATATACGAGAAAGCATCTGTCATAATAACTGACTAAATTTAGCTTAAACATACACAAGGTGATGCAAATTAGAAAAAAAAGCCCATGAACAGTCTACATAATTCCCACAGTGTTTCACATACTGATTCCCAGACACAAAAGATCTGTTGAAAAGACTAAAAGACCACCAATTCCAGTTGTTTTAAATTCACAATTATTCTACAGTCATTAACTTAGAAATAAAATTCTTCAGAAGACAGACTACATATTCTTTTTCTTTTACTAAATTTCTTTGCACCATGAGGAAAAATGACAGAAGAATTTTGGCTATGAAAACCAGTAAAGGGATATAAAATTAAAAAATATAGGCCTCAGATTTACAACATGTACATTTTAATGTCCATTAGTGTGCCCAATTAAAAAATATAACAGGGAAAAAAAATCACAGAAAAATAACTGATTGGTTCCAAGGCGGAACCAATAAATATAAGGGAATAAAAGAAATAACAAAGTTCAGAATTTTATAGCACTCAAAATTATAAGCAACTTATAGGTAATTTCATACAGGTATTCATAATTAGGTAGGATATATTAAAATCTGATCAGGTTCCTTCATATAAAAGAAAGGGAGTTTTAAATGAAATAACAGTAAACATAGAAACAATATAAAGAAACATTTCTTTTACACAGTCAATGGAACTGGCTGCCAGATCAGGTCATTGTGATAAAAACCATAAGCCACATTTTAAAACAGAACCGAACAATTTTACGACTGCTAATAACATTTGTAGCTATGCAAGCTAAGATAATAATGGTAATCAAATCTCCTGCTTCAGGGTGTAAGACAATGAACTGCAAGCTTTAGAAAGAAATGTGCAGTGTCACACAAATGGATGAAGATGCATTAGCAACTTGGGGAGAGATTCTACCTTCTTTTCAAATATCAAGAAATAGCCACTGCCAGAGGCATGGCACCAGACTACAGGGACCTGAGGTCTGATCTGCTGTGACAAAGCCTTTGTTATTATGAGTTTGGCTTTGATAGACAATAGATTCTCCTGAGTTTTATGGAGCTGAATTCAAATTAAAAGCACATGCTCTATGAAAGCGTAGCTTGGAGGAAGGATCTGAAGGACAGAACTGTTAGCCAGTAATTAAGAGTTCTGTACTGTGCTTTCTGGCAGCAATTATTCTAACATAATTCTTAACAGAGTCTATTAAAGAGGAAATGCCAATTAGCAATAGCTTATTGCACAACAAAACAATGACTACCGATATAATTTACTACCATAAACTACACAGAGAATTGACTGGTGAAAACAAGATTGGATGTTTAATTAAAAACGGGGGAGAGGGAGGAGAATCTACACGCACTTAACATGCACAAGTCTGATGAAATTTCAGTTCCTACACAGAAAGCTCAATTCAGAATCATGTTAAAACTATCCAGGCTGTGCATATTATTTGAAGACTCCTTTCAAATTAGAGTGAAACAAAGAGGTTTAGCATAAGTTTTTTTCAGATTATTTGTTCATATTTGCCAACCAGGCAGTTAGCCATTTGGAGAGAGAGAAATTTGTGGGCACGCTGTTAAGCCCACACTTCACATCAACACAAAGGAGGCCAAAAGAAGAGGCAAGAAAGAGTCCTGATCTCAGCAAAGCAAAGCACAACTAATCTGGATCCATATACAGAAGACAACTTGCTGTTGTAGGGCTTTCTAGTAATGCTGCAGGCAATTTCCCTGAGCTACTGACCTTGCTTTCCCAGCCTGAGTCCTGTTTTGTCCCTCAACCAGTTGTTCCATCAAAATGGAATGTGGGTAACGCAGAAAGCATGCAGCCGGCATTATGTAAAGGAAATCTAGTCAGGAAGGCCTTCTTGTGCAACAAAAGCCTCCAAAAGTATAAAACAGTGTGCTTTTTTAAAGCTTTTAAAAATGAAATAAGAACTGCATGTTTAGCGTAGATCTGCTAGTTGTCTCTGCTTCTTAGTTTTGACAAATAAGAAGCAACCTCTGTATATTCTTACCTTACAGAAAAGGACAGCAGCAGGAGGAAGAGAATTACCTTTAGGCTGGAGATTTAGGGGGCCTGCACTGCAACCTATCCCATTAAGCCAACAAAACATACCTCACAGAAACCTGATATGCAATGGCATTGATGCACTCAAAAAGATGAGACGGATGAAAAGAGAAACATGAGGTTCACAGTCCTAAGAGTTGCACTGTTCCGCAATCAAGATCTTCAGCTATGTGGAAACACAGTTTGGCAGTATTATCACCTAAAAGATTGCAGTTTCCCATACGACAACTGAAAGGAAGGAAGAAAAATTATGCTCCTGCTTTCCCTAGATGATGGAACAAAACTGGAAAGAGAGATTTTGGGGTTTTTCATTTTTTCGGTAACATGAAAGTTAAGTGACTATCTGCAGACAGATTTCTCCGTGAACTTTTGAGTGGAAGTCTGATATCCCCAGAATTCAGCTTTACTTTGTCATCCACCCTCTGGCTTTGTCAACTTCTAGTTTTAAGACTTATTTTGGGATAGAAATGTGGAGTCTATTTCTTTGGCTCCCTGTATCGAATCTGAGAATTAACTGTCTCTTGTCTCAACAAATTAGTAGACAATCAATTAAAAAGAAGATATAATTCAACTATGCTTTGTCTGTCTACTTCAGAGTGATCGTATGCTTCCCAAAGCCTCATGTAGCACTGCAGAAGATAATATATATTTATTTGGACCACCTGACTGATCTGTTTTCAATTTTAGATGGAGTTTAGCCTTTCTCTGGAGAAAAACAAGTTGGGTTTTTTTTCCCTTTAAAACACATTGGCACTGGATCTTTAGCATAGGTAACTGCCATAAATAGATGTGAAAAATCATCAAACCTGAACTGGGAACTAAATAATGGTTATGAAGTATCTTATGTACCTGATTTGATTGCTACAGAAATCAAATAAGTAGGTACTTGACCTCAGCTTCTCAGATGACATATTAATCCCTTTCTCATGAGTTATTATTGCACCTAGTAGGTTAATTAATGTATTACTGAAAAAAGCACAGCTGAAAGATTCTTCAGGTTTTTCACTTTTAAAATAACATTAAAAACCTTTTATGTATGTATGTATGTATTTATTTATTTATTTATTATTGGGGTTAAGCTCTGGCAATAGTTATGATAAATAAGTGAAATGCCTAGGAGTTTCTTCCAAATCTAAGGTTTTCTGACATTTTTTCTTATTAGAAAATCTGTCTCCAGCTATTTGGAATTTTGTAAAACTGCTATTTTCATCAATACTTTTCAAAAGGGTTGTCTGGTTCAGTTTCTGGTTCAAAACATACTGTTTTTACTGAGAAAATGCATTTCTGGAATGTAATGTAACCAACATACACAGTGTTCAGGAGATTCAGACTTGCTCCACAATTCTCCATTACACATATGTATAAAGCTGATAATACTTTTGGTACTATTCAGTAGCGAACATTTAAGGTTTTATAAAAATAGGTATTACACAACTATAGGCTTAAAACAAACATTAAGATGCTACCACTACACGCACAGTGAACTAGGTCTTATATCTGTGTAACAACACACAGTGAAGGGACTCTGTACACTGGTGTGAACATCACAGATTGTTAAGAACACAGATACAGACCTTCCCTCTCTGTTTTAAATGGAAGGGTTGCTCCTAATGAGGCTTACATTTCACTGAAATTTAGACATAAATGTAGCATAAACAACTAAACAGAGCAGCAAGCTCTTTCTTAAAAAGAGATGGAGCTCTAAGCTAGGATTATTAAAATTATTCTATTTATGACAGTTCTTATTTACGTTTTCTTGTACGCCTGTCTAGAAAAATGTTTTAAAATTTGAGTCAGCAAACCGTAACCTGGGAAATCCAGTTCTCCACAAAACAAAGAGTAATGGAAATCAGATTTTTTTTTTCCGGCAGTTCAGTCTGAGTGCTGGAAGGATGCATCTGACTAAGCAATTAAAATAGTACTGGGCTACTCAGAAAAAGGACATTCTGACCAACGATATTACAATCCAAAAATATGCTTCTCAAAATCATTCTTAGAGATTTATGTGCTGTATTCAAGGAAATGCTTCTTTGGAGATTTAGCTAACATAAATATATTACTCTCAGGCACCAAACCTTCATTCCTCCTGCATGAGCCCATCCCTCTTGGACTGCAAAAAGCATCAGAATACACTCTAGATTCAAAAGCCAGTTTTTATTTCCCAAACCCCGTTGTATGCTTCCTTCAGAAAACAAGTTGCTCCTACTTCAGTGTTTTGGTTTTAGCTATGCCCATTATATGTCCAAAAAATGGTATTTGAACTATTGTAGCTATAGGTACCGGGTGACAAAGCTCTTTATTTTCTCAAGTGTCCACTGTCTGTCTTCTAATTACATATCATAGTATTTGCTTGATAGTAGCGTAGGAGATGAAAGCATAGAGGTGATCTATTGAACATTTTCCTTTCCATTAAAGCTGACCATTGAGCTGCTTTTTGTCTATAGAAAACAACTTTCCACTTATATCACACTTGCTTGTCCTCTTCCTTCACTCAGATCCTGGACTTTCCAAGACAGAAAGACCCCAAGAATTAGGAATCTGTCAGTGGTGGGAGCCTTCAGTAGGCATTGTGTACTGACTTGCTTACTCTGTCCAGACTTGCCAGAGCAGCCAGCTTGGAAGTAGGTATAAAAATGACGTATTTTGTGATATCCCAAATAAAAATATAAAATTAAACTTGAAATCAGGCAGTTCAGCTCGGTTACTCTAAAACATAATGCATATGTTTTTATGTTTTTCCTTAAAGTCAGTTCTTAGAGATTGAACCTTAAATGAACATGTATATGTTACTCTTACTTGGCAAATTCCCACATTTTGTCTTTTTAATTTTTTTAATTTTTTTTTAAATCCCGAATTAAATGCAGATATTATCGCTGCCATATCTATGACAAAATATTTCTTTATCCTTACCAGAAAGCTGTTGTTAAGGGTTGGCAGCATGCCTCACTACCAAGACTTGCACTTCTGCTTCTAAAATAGAAATGTAGACAGTGACGAGTTTCACAGATTTAAGAGACAGAAGTTCTGTTCAAGCTGTATCTCTATCCTTATATATATTATGACATCATAATGGCTACATCAGCTGTAATAAAAAATTAATTCCCTTGACATATATTACCCGTAAGTGCAGCATAGTAAATAAATGATTCATGCAAGTTCAATTACAAGGGTATGATGTCTATAAATGCTAAGTACCTGCAAGAAAGCAACAGTAAAGGAAATGAACCCATGCAGTGTTAAAAATGCCTTCCAGCTAAAATTTCTGACCACACCTTCCAGCTCTTTTTACATGCTTTTTACATGTGTTTTACTGAACACACTCATGGTAACAATCCACTAAAAGGTTACATTCAGAGTGGAGTTTTTATCCTTATTATGGATAAACATAAAAATAGAACTACTAGATTGCTCTTTTGCTACAGAGGTAGTAAGGACACCTTTTTAAGAATGGGAACTCTCATTGAATTTAAGACTCCACCTCTGCCCTCTGTTGTGGCCTGCTCCAGGAGCTTCACATCTCTCTTGTACTGTGGAGCCCAGAACTGCACACAATACTCCAAGTGTGGCCTCACCAGGGCTGAGTAGAGGGGCAGGATCACCTCCTAAGTCATTGTCACATCTGATCTTACCTCAATATATGTTAAAAGTTGGAGTAAAGAACGTAGCTCATAGTTTAAATATGCCTTCCACAAGTGTATATTGTCATAATTAGTAGCAACCTTGGATATTTTGGATAGTAACTTAAATAATATATCAGTTTGGAATTCTGTTGAATTCTCAGTTTTCACAATTTCCTAAGAAATAGGTACCAAAGTTAATATACACACTGCATGAAAAAAAATATCCTATTTTTACCTTGAACTTCCTGCCTTCTGATGTTCCTTTGCTTTTGTACTATGAGACAGGAAAACCAAAATTCCCTGCCCTACCTTCTCCAACTTGTTCATTATTTTATTTTGCCTGGGTTTTAACTCAAGCAAAATTCCTCAAAACACTGTGCCATGGATGAAGGGGAATTTGCCTTTTTTAGGATTCAACTTTGCAATAAGCAGCATATTTTAATGTGTTTTATATTATTGTATATAATCACATTTTCAATACAACTAGAAAAACTGACAATAAATTGTGAAATTCTCTGTCTTCCAGGCCAGTGAAGCCTCTGTATTTCATTACAAGAGTCTTGCAAGTCTATTTTTCACAACTTGAAATGTTTTTAGCCCAACCCAAGGTCTGCAAGGTGGATCAAAACTTCATAATGCAGCAAATGAGAAATGCAAATGTCAGTCACCATTATGGCCATGAAAAAATTTCTTTAAGTTGTCTAAGGGAAGGATTCCCTCATTGTGATACAATAAATATGTGAAAGCAAGGACAGACAGAGTTCAAAATGACACTCTAGAAGGAAATAATATACATATTTGCATTCAGAGTACGAGAGCGTGGAGACTGACATTCTGAGGCCATTTTTACCATAAGCAGCAATGAGAAAAACCACCTCTTCTAGGTTTGAGGCTTATTTGATATTAAAACACTACAAGACAGCTGCTGAACATGAACAGAAAGTTGCAGTACATGTTGCTTCTTTACCATGTGGCTGTAAACTATTCGGACTCCCAGCATTTGCTACAAAAAAAATTTAGAACAACAAATCTTTAAGCATTATAAGTGGATGCTGCTAAACCTCTTCCCTAAAAATAATACACTTGACTAAGCAATTCCCCTATATTGTACTGAAAATTTATTGTGAAGGATTAGTCATAAAATATCAAAGCATCACTATTAATTAAAGAGTGACACTATCCCCCCAAAATACATACACATACACACATACACAATGTGATTCTAACCAAAGATGCAAATAAAATATAGAGGAAGCAAATCTGAACTTCTCATTTTACAAGCACTTTGTATACAACAGCCAAATGTTCTGAACTGCAGGGCAGTGACCTGTTTTTATACCAGAAACATGCATCAAGATCTCTGCAAAATTTTATTTAGTAGTAATAACAATGTTATCTGATATGCATATCTGTCTTCAACTCTTAAATGGATTTAAAAGGTTGAACCTTATACTCACTTCCCTTGAAAACTGTTTCATATTACAGTATTTGTATTTATGGATTCTAGCAGCAATTTTTAATTTCAGTTTTTTTCCTTTCTTTTTAAAGCAGTAAACACTACTGTAGAGCTGTATTAAAAATAGATATACACTATTAACTTAGACCACATCTGTAAACAAAAGCTACCACTATCAATACTGCATACTGATGTTGTGTCAGGTTTTTTTTTAAAATTATGAAAAAAATGTAGTAAATTGTATATAGGCTTCACTTTTAGTTTAATACTGTGATTAATTTGGTATTTGTCTAAGAATATGAGGCCCCTAAATATCCTTGCAGGGATACTCGTAGGGATCATACAACTGACTTTTATTAATTCAGTGTTCTGCATGCAAGTTCCAGTATACGCCACCAGATCCAGAGACAGTTAAGAAGTGCAAAGATAACAGACGCCATCTATTCCAAAACGCACATTTACTACACACACTCATGTTCTTCACAAGTCTGAGCTTGGACTATGGGAAGCAGCTCAATATTCAGAAGTACCCTGGATTCTCCAGGAACAACTTTGCACAACATGTGTACATGGTGCTACACCATACCCTTAACTTCCCAGTGTCCCGCAACTGTATCTCCTGCCACTTTTTGCTCACAAGGATACAGAAGGTTATATGTACTCAGAGAAGAAAAGGCAAAGCTATTCATACACCTCGCTATCTTGATGAAGATGCACCAAGACCTTTCAAGACTGAGTTCTTGGTATCAGTGATGGCAATATTGCAGTTCTGAATCCAAAATCTGAATTACAGTTCTGCTCCAGAAGTCCACGCTCAAATGTTACAGAAACACAGCAAAAACAGATCTATCCCTAAAGAACCTGTTCCCACAACTCACTCTAGGAATAACCATCATGTCTGAAATGGCAAATACAGCTTCCTTTTCTCTCAGACCCAAATGACACCAAGCACTCACTTGTGTAAACAAGCAATTTTGCTTTTAGAGGATGTGCCTCCTGAGTCTCCCTAGAAGAGTCAATGAGAAGGAGTTAAACTTAGCTGCTCTGACATATCTTCTGGAGGAGTTGCTCTCTATCTGCTCACTGTAGAGAGAAACTATGATGATCAGGCTCACTTGGTGAATATCCAACATAAATATGTAATATGAATAGATATTACTGTAGCTTGGACAGACTATGGAATGAGTTGGCTCAAAATATCTCAGCAGATTAAGGCCACAGAAATGTTCATGCCTGCATCCCCTTGTTCTGTAGGTACTGTCTGCTAGCAAGTGTAGCTTAGGCTCTCCCAGAAGAGTGTATATAACCACATAAGAAGTTAACATCATTTTAAAGATGTTCTAGCAGCTGGAATAGACAATGTTCTAGATAATAACCCTTTCAGATTTTTCCTTGTCAATTCTTCAATTTCCTCATCCTTTAATCCTCACACTTGTCTAGCTCTCAGTCTACATTGCACTTGTGTAGATAGAATTAAGGCAGTAAGTCAAATAGATTTACCAGGTTTTTCCTATTGCCTTAAGATTCAATGATCAAGTACTTCACAAAAGTAGTTTCAAGTTTCTATTTTAAGCTCTATTAGAAACTTCTGAAATTAAGATTTATCAGACAGATTTGAAAACCAAGTTTCCAAACAGCAAACATCTGGTGATATTGACACCAGAAATACTTCTGGGGAAATAAAACAGCTCTAGACTGGATTTTTCACATGTTGGCATCAGTGTTCAGATTGCCCAACAATTCAACTAATCTTCTTAATGACACCTTGCAACAGGCAATTGTAAAGGTGATCCAGCTGTTGCTGTAATAGGCAATCTGACTCCTATCTGATATGGCGGCTATTTTCTGAACCATCATTATGCCTGTAAGGGTATCAGTTTCAAAACTAGCAGTTTATTGCTACACATGACCTGTTTCAAATGTGATAGATATCATTCTCTCATGCCCATCAGATTTGCATCTCTGTTTTCTTCTTATCCATTTTTCTTTTGCATCTCGAAGTGACCTTGTACATTAGCGCTATTCAGTATGGCAGAGCTTCACATTGAAACATCAATATTGTAAGTGTGGATTTGCCATGCAGCTCCATCTCTGAATAAAACATGCCAGTATTTTACTAAAATAAGTTCCACCACTGGAAATAAACACCAAAAGCAATACTTTTCCATAGAGCATTCCTTTTATTTTTCAGAACCCCACTTCTTAAGAAAGACCAGTAACTGACTGATTACTTAGCAACCTCATCGAGTCTGACAGAGTCACGCTGTGATAATGGAACTATCAATGCAGTTATAATGTACTTACACTCTGCAGATAGCTGTTTCAAATGGAGCAACATTCCCTTCCAGCCCATTGCTTCCCTGCAAGGCTGGTAAGCCTGGTAAAGACTGAATACATACCTTTAAAAAGAGCAAGTTACAAAGAGGTTTCACTGACCACTGATCTTTTGTGCTGCATTAAATATTGCCAATCTAACTTTTTTTTCCATTTTCTTTCTTCTCATTTAACAATAACTTTTAAAATGATTCTCCGTGGAGAAATGCAAAGTAATATACATCTTTCATGTACTTTCCTTCTTTAAATTACTTTGCAGTAACAATATAGCTAGTAATTAGTAAATGACAATGTTCCATCTTATTAACATCTTATGTAGGTAAAGATTTTTATACAGAGGTATTTCACACAGTAGACCAGCCAGACTATATTCTGAGGATATAATTTATATCCCAAAGATACTTATTTAGTTGTGCAACGTTGTGGCAAAAGGAAACATTTATAGAAGTGCATGAACAGCAGATAGATCTAAGACCCAACCTCACTGGCTACATCTGAAACACACTCAAAAAACCCTACCCCCAAAAAACCCCACAAAAAAACCCCAAAACAAAACAAGAAAACACTACAACCAGACCCACTTCTGCTTATTGCAAAGGGCATGGATGGTTCAGCTCAGATCCAACTGTAGTCTTTTCATCCCCAAAACAGTGGTTTCATTCACCATGCCTACTTAGAACAAGCCCTCTTTCATAAGCTAGATGGTCTGTGAGAATGGTAGTTGGCATAGGCCAAAACTGTGTCATACAACAGCGAAGCAGTAGTCAATAAATAAATGGCATACACAATCATGGCACAGTGCTCAGGCCAGAGCCCTATTTGCTTCACTAATACAGTCATAGTGAGACTCAGAAATCTAAGAGAGCTTACAAGTCCTTTGACACATAAGAAATAAACTAGCATCACAGATGCACCTATCTGGGACCGGTGTTGTTCAATATCTTCATCAACGACCTGGATGAGGGTACAGAATGTATCCTCAGCAAGTTTGCTGATGACACTAAGCTGGGAGGAGTGGCTGACACACCAGAAGGTTGTGCTGCCATTCAACGAGACCTTGACAGGCTGGAGAGTTGGGTGGGGAGAAACTTAATGAAATTCAACAAGGGCAAGTGCAGAGTTTTGCATCTGGGGAAGAACAACACCATGTACCAGTATGGGTTGGGGGCTGACCTGCTGTAGGAGAAAGGGACCTGGGGGTCCTGGTGGACAGAAGGATGACCATGAGCCAGCAATGTGCCCTTGTGGCCAAGAAGGCCAATGGCATCCTGGGGTGCATTAGAAAGGGGGTGGTTAGTAGGTCAAGAGAGGTTCTCCTCCCCCTCTATTCTGCCCTAGTGAGGCCACATCTGGAGTATTGTGTCCAGTTCTGGGCCCCACAGTTCAAGAAGGACAGGGAACTGCTTGAAAGAGTCCAGCGCAGAGCCACAAAGATGATGAAGGGAGTGGAACATCTCCCTTATGAGGAAAGGCTGAGGGAGCTGGGTCTCTTTAGCTTGGAGAAAAGGAGACTGAGGGGTGACCTCATCCAGGTTTACAAATATGTAAAGGGTGAGTGTCAGGACGATGGAGCAAAGCTTTTTTCAGTGATGACCTATGATAGGACAAGGGGCAATGGATGCAAACTGGAGCACAGGAGGTCCCATGTGAATATCAGGAAAAACTTTTTCACTGTGCGAGTGACAGAGCACTGGAACAGGCTGCCCAGAGAGGTTGTGGAGTCTCCTTCACTGGAGACATTCAAAACCCTCCTGGATGCATTCCTGTGTGATGTACTCTAGGTGACCCTGCTCTGTCAGGGGGGTTGGACTAGATGATCTTTCGAGGTCCCTTCCAACCCCTAGGATTCTGTAATTCTGTGATTCTGTGATTATGTGGTCTGCATCTCTTGGTACCATAGACACCTTGTCCTAAACACTTTCATTCCTCCAGTCTGACCTTTATGATTTAAGTGCCTAAATAAGCAACATACTCATCTAGACTTCACAGAGACCTTGAAAAGAGACAGGCAGCTCTGGAGATTATGTATCAACTACAGTGCTCCAGCAGAGATGGCTGTTGCCTTAGAGACTACAGGGAGCCAAAATTTAAACACAGCTCAAACCAATAATGCCTCGATTTGGCTTGTGAAGCCATGCAAAAGGAATCATGGCTCAACAGAATTTAAAACTTGTTTGAAAGCTCAATTTACGGTCAGTTTTACTTTTATCTCAGTAGCAATTCAAGTGCATCCAAGTAAAGCATCTTCAATGTAATAGTTCTAACAGACCAAAATACAATCTCTTTTTAAATACTCACACACATCCCCTCCAAAATACAAAGAAGATCACTGGCACAAAAGAATTAAAAAAACAACATACCTGCACAGATTTTGCATTGCCATGGGGAAAAACAAAAAAAAAAAAAAAAAAGTCAAAGAATGTGTTAGTAAGTTAGATGTTCTCAGGTTGGCCAGGCCTGGTGGTGGCCACTGTACATATATATATATATATATATAGTGCTCTGCAGATGCCATGAGATTGANGTGATGAATATAATAGTGGTAGTATATAATGAACCAACTGAAGTTCACTGAGAATTTATGGAGAATGAAGAACTTTGAGACAGGAGGGCAAACACAACACTTGTCCTTAGAAATGGAAAAAGCAGTCAGAAAGGAGAGAAAAGCAGTCACTCTACTTTCAGTAACTGAAAAGATACTGAAACAAATTATTAAACAATCAATTTGTAGAGACCTTAAGGATAATAATGTGATAAGGAACAGACAACATGGATTTTCTGAGAAGAAATCAGTCAGGCCAATCTAATTTCCTTCTCTGACAGACCAACTGGTCTTGTGGATAAGGGACAGGCAGTAGACATGATTATAGCCTGACTTCACTAAAGCTTTTGATGTTGTCACGTGTGACATTCCCAGAAGCAGAAGAGGGAGACATAGTCACATAATTTAAAGCACAGTTATCAGTTGTTCTCCATCAAGCTGAGAAAAGATATCAAGGAGATCTATATGGATTTGTCTCATGTCCTGAAAAATCCACCATATTCATGAATGGCTTGGATGACAGAGTAGTTTGTAAGTGTATAAAACATACAGATGTTACTTGACAAAATTTTATGCAATTTTAAGTACAACTTTAAAAATCAGAACTACCTTCATGTACTGGACAAATGTACACACACACAAATATATTGGGAACAATTAACCAGACGTCAACACTACAAGAAGTCAGAGGTGATAGCATTTTACCAGAAAAAGAAGAGAGATAGTAATAACCTTCTAGTACAGGAAATTGTTACAGACAGCTGACCATTAATTGCTTTCTGTGTTCACTGATCACAGAACAAGTTGCAATCACCTTAATCTGCAACCTGTAAGAGGGGACTGAGGGGAAAAAAAACCACAAACAAAAAACGCCCAAAACCCATAGCTATAATAACAACTCTTTTTGATGCTTTTTGGTCTAGTGAGATTGGGAAAAATCTCATCACAGAAGGTTTTCCAGACTGGGCAGTATCTGTCAAGGATGGTGATGTGTCTCATCCTACCTTGGAACAGAGGCCTGAATGAGATAAAACTCTTGAGGCCTCTTCTGGGCTTTCATGTCCTAATATCTCACAAAAGAACAGTGTCATGCATCTATGGCTGTTCTTAGACTGGGCGTTCATTTATGTTGGAGATGTGTCATCATAGTTTATTTCTTCCCCCAACCCTGAAAGCTAGTGAAAACAAGCAAGATACCAGAAGTCATATTTTGCATGTGCATCTCCAAATTACCCCTAATTTGAGTATTCCATTTTACCTGCAGAGGGTTGCTGTCTAGGCACAAGAGCATACCAGAAAGCACAGTGTCAACTTGTTAAATCTAACTGGAAGATAAAGTGAGTTGTGGGTTCGGTCTGCATTATGAATTAATGAATAGACTTGACTGCAGGATCAAAGAAAATACACAAAAATCCTTCAACAGCAAATAAGTATAAAGTCAGCAAGGAAATTAAACGAAGCTTGCAGCATTTCTCTATTCACCTTACACTTTAACAAAAGGCTTTCATTTTATGAGTATCAGATCGGAGCTTCTGGAAGGAACTCTTCCATAAAATTTATGTGAAAGCTTATGGCATAATGTTCATGCATTGCACTGTTTATGTTTTTCAGATGAAAATATCTATGTTAAATCCCTGCCTTCAGATAATAAATATGTTGACAGTAATACATTCGGGTGTTTATCTATTCTGTGATGGATAAAAACATACTCTGAACAAACAGCTCAGAAGACTGACCTTGTGCAAGCCACAACTGAAGAGTAGCAGCTCACCTGCCAGAAGAACATTCTTTACAGGGAAAGGGGGAGAGGGCTTTTCCCCATCAGGGCAGTTTTAAAATGGAATATTGATACATACTGAAGAACAAGGAACAGAGGGAAAGGACTTCATGCATTTATGAAAGCTGCCACAATATCCCACTATTTTCTGACTTAGTTGAAATTGGACAATAAATCAATAAACCTCTAGCTGATTGTTACCTTCAGTGAAATATGATGAAACATAATTTAAAAGGTGATTTTTAGGGGTAATTCTCTGGAGTTTTATGACACACATTTGAGGTTTATTTTCTCTTTCCCCCATGAAAGATGTTTCAAATCTGCGTGTAAAATTGAGAGTTTTCATCCAAACAACTTGCCTTTGTCCCTCTCTTCAGCTGCTTCTGTTTTCAGTCTTACCAATATTATTTTGGGGCATTGTTTTCAAATTTTAAGTCCTACTGACTTTCAATGGAGAAATTATAGAACAAAAAGTAATACTGTTCATACATGCCACTCAGCTAGGTCCTGCCTTGAACATGCTTTTTTATGAGCAGATCTCTGCACTCACATTTCATCCATCAAACCAGACACTTTGTATTCTAAAATCAAGGTCATAGCAAAACCCCTTGATCTCCTTTTCTACAGAAGTAAAAAAAACATACTGTGTTTTAAAAGTGCAGTTCATTCTCGTTCAAAGTTTGAAGTGGTTTAGTTATATAATTTAATGGGCTGGTTGCTGGAGAACTGATCTGGTTAACATTTTAAATACCACTACTCAAAGTGACCCTATGCAGTTCTGCTGTCCCATCGCTTCCTTCAGTGATATAAGCAGATAGGTAAATTTTAAATTTACATTTGAAATGTGTCCCATAGTATTTCAAAATTACATTCCAACATCATTATGGAGCAACATTATCTTCATAAGGAGTTAAATGCAGCTTAAAAATGAGAATATAGGTCAGCAGACAGACAGTTCATGTACTTCAAATCCAGTCGAGTCCTCTGCCAAACTGACATATACCCTTAAGTATGTGCATTTACAGTGTAATGCTATCTTAATTTTCCTTAATTTTTTGTTAAACTTTGAATATGACATGGCCTGATCCAACATCATAGCACACTTGATAATACCACCAAAAGCTAATCTAGATCTAGTGAAGATTCATGATTTTCCTTTGTGCACAGTTATTGTCAACAAGAGATGACCTTTCAGTCCCATACGTTGTCAAAAATATAATTTGACTTATCAAGCAATCTGCAGATTGACTTGATTAAGTACTTGGCAGGGTATTAGCAAAAGCTGGACTCAATTCAAGCTTCAGTTGCTTTAATCAACACAGAGTTTGAAAGCTTTCATTCGAGGTGATAGTAAGAGGAGAGCAGTAGTGACCTGATAAGAACAACAATCAGCTGTCTGCTGTCTTAGAGAACGTTAAAGATAGTAAACCAGTGGCAAACAACATTAATGATATAGAAAACTCTGATTAAGTAATGAAGGTTTTCCTGTGAGTATAATGACAGGTGTGATGCAGGTAATTAACTAACTGTAAGATATGAAGGAAATTTGATAATTCTCTGAAATGCACAGTGGCTTTACAATATTTGAATATCCCATGTGTATACCATTACAGATAGATGTGTGAAGTCAAACCCTTAAAAATTAATCCCAGCCTTAAAAGAGATCAAATTTTCTATTAAGCCACCAACCGGAATTTACAGTAATCCACAGCCGAATCCCAGAGAAAAGGTGGACAACATTTCCATGGACAGAAGCAACTTCTAAATTTGAGATTAAACAGTGAGCACAACTGAAGAAATGCAGGCAACATATACAAGTAAAGTGACACACAAACAATGTCAAACAAGCCGATGGTCTTCAGAAGGCTGCTGTGATCCTGAGACAATTTGCTTCACACACCCAATATTGACTGGCTGCCTTTGTTCTAGGTTATCAGACAGAATTTGCAGAGTAAAGGCATGGGTCAATCCACAAGGTCAGACTTACTTTGTGAAAAAATTCACAGGAGAGGATAATTGCACTGTTCTTCTGCATTCTCTTCACACTTACCATCCTGATTGCTTTAATGTTTTATGAAGAAATTGTAAGAGGATATTAACATTCTTCTGTATGTAATGTTCTGCTGATTTAACCAAAAGGGATAACTTAAACAATGGCAAGATTTGGAGGTTGTTCATATTTTGGTTTCAACCAGGCTGATACATAGTATTTTATACACCACAGTAGTTTTACTAAGACAGTCTCAATAACAGTAAGGAACTCCTGTAAGCACAGAAATAAATTGAAAGAACAGAACAAAGAACAGAATAGAACTGAAGCTGCACTGTCTTTCACTGCATGACAGTAAGCTTGGCCCCATGGTGATCAGTAAGTTGCAAAGAGATCCTGCTTTTCATGAAAATATGAGCAACCTCCCTTAAGTTAGTTGTGAATTTCTTAGTGCAAAAATTTGCATAGTACACAGAAGTAAAAGACATCTAACCAGCAGCACGTAAAGGGAAAAAGTGTCAGTTTTATCTGCTTAATGCAGGCATCAGTGAAACTGAAAATATAAGATGAAGGCACATAATCATGTAATGATTTCTCAGCACACCCAGGGAACAGTTTTCAAATTAGATAGGAGCAG
This sequence comes from Aegotheles bennettii, assembly GCA_013398125.1. Lineage (NCBI taxonomy): Eukaryota > Metazoa > Chordata > Aves > Caprimulgiformes > Aegothelidae > Aegotheles > Aegotheles bennettii. Next base: position 225,383 of record VZRW01013121.1, read on the forward strand.
GCAGAAAGGCAAATTCTCCAAATATGAAGTAAAATGTTCCATTTTAGGAAGGCTTTGTCTAGACACAAATTTTTACCTCTTTAAATAAACTAGTTCAGCTAGACTACTGTAAATCCATGTTCAGCATCCTGTGTTTTACCTCTCACTGTGAATAGGATTGCCTTCTGGATCTTGGGGGAAAAAGCGGCATTATTTGGTCAGTAGTTTTAACATTCAGTTGGTGGACAGTTTTCCCCATTTTGCCCACTAAAATCCAGTTGGGCAGGTACAGCCAAAACCCATGTGAACACAAAATCCAGACACAATCAGCTGGCTGTAGAAGACCAGAAAAGAAAAAATCTTGCCACAAGTTTTGACTATACACTTAACATGGTGAAAATGAACACAAGGCAGACAAAAAATAGTGAGAGGACACATTACAAACACGTCAACAAAATGGATGCATGCAGGACCCTAGTCACATGCTACAATGGCCATGGAGAAAGAATGATCTAATCCCAAAGAGTAATAACAATATAAGCTGTAGCACTACGTTTTTTTTTGTGTATGTGTGGCTTTGTCAGCACTCTGTTTGTCTGATACACAGAAATGCTGATACTGAAACAGCAGAACATGGATGTGCAAGGCACACCTTCCTTCACGTGCGATCTTAATGTTGATGGGAGTGCTTTTCTCTCCCAGCTTTGACAGAAAGTTTCAGAACAGGAAATGTCACAAGAGCCATTTCCTTATGAATTTTCTTTTTTCCATCAGAAATAGGAAGGGAAGAAACATGTTTTTTAGATTCACCTTCTTCGTGGGTTAGCAGAAAGCCAACATTTAAAAGCAGGCATAAAATAGTTCAAATAAACCACAGTCCTCCAGGCACTTCAAAAATCACTTTTCGCCAAACCTTGCATTCTCAGTACAAAGAAAAGCAGACTGTGTCTGGTAACCTGCATAATTCAGCTCTCACCATTTTTAATGTTTTGTCTGGAGAAGTTAGTTCCGTTCCTCTTTCAGACTTTCTAAGAATGATTATGGAAGATTAGCAAGAAACAATGGTTCAAAATGGGAACAGTTTGGATAAAACCAAGTCAAGAAGACTACTAACATGGATGCTGAGAATTTGACAAAGTATCTAAGACATAACATACTCAATGCAATCTTTTTAATGGCCACCAACTGAGAAATTAGAGAGATTTCTGAAAATATCTTATGAAATTAAGGTATGAGTTCATGAGGACTCTTCACAGGTACTGTGGGGTTTTTTTGTTAGGGTTCCCCCCCACCTCCCTCCCATATTCTCAATATGGTACCTGGCTAAAGGAATCTTTCTATGGGGTCATTTTCAAAGAAATCATAACGATCACTGTGAAAACTGGAAACCTATTGGTGTTTTCCCCAAGGTAAATGCTGCATATAACAAGCTGTGTATAATAGATTTTTATTTTAATTAGAGGTTTTCTAGAGCTTCTATTCCTGTTGCAGAACCATTGCAATTGTAAAACATCACTAGAAACTACTGGTTTCAGAAACAAGTGAAACAGGTCAAGTCACAATTCATTGATCTGCCTGGCACGGACAGTGCCTACATGCGGCATAATTATCCAGGAAAGGTATGAGGCCAGCTAACTGTATGTATATGAAAAGGAAATTGTTCTTAAAGAGGTCAGTGGTGGGCCACAACAAACAGCTCAATGATTAAAGGAAGATACACATCCAGTCATTACACTTACTAACAAAATATCAACCCATTGTTCTGCATGGCTTCCCCATTCAGTACATCACTAGAAACCAATATTATCTATTACATTGTGTTGTCACTATCTGGAGATGGAAAATATAAATTATGCAAGATATCAATAAATAAAAGCTCCTAAATGGTCTTTAACAATAAAAACTGCTGACCTTATGCATGGTTGAGCTGCAAACACAACACAACAACAAATAACCACATAAATACTGCTAATAGGTATAATTTAAATTTTTAAAAATGCCTGAGATCACAACCTTAAAAATGATGCATTATTTTTATTCATTACATTTCCAGAAATAATCTATGTGGTTATCTGGTTTAGCCCTTTAGAAATGAAACTTGGGTGCACAGAGTTGATCCTCCCAAGATCTTTCAAGGCAAAGAATGTGCCCCCATCTCCATACAGAGGAGGTGGGCACTTAAGGCTCTGGCTACCTTGCAAAATTGAACAATTTGATCTGAATTGGTCTTGTTTGACCAGGCTAAGCAGAAATGTCCACGTTGGTCATGTGGGCATTAGTAATAGATCCACTGAATGACTACTCCTTGTCCATGCTGAGCAGATTTTTTTTTGTTACAGAATTAATTCTCTAACTTTGAACTTCTGCCATTATGTGTCCAACTTCAAGCTGCAGGCCTAGCAGATACTGAAATGTCATGAGATCTCAAATGAGCTCCTAACAGGAGAATAGGTTGGATAATACAACAACAAGGAAGTTGAAACAGAAGAGCCAGTTGAACCCTTTCAGCAGCCTACGTCCACACTGCAGCTATGGCCAGATAGGACCAAATTACTTAGAATGAATGGCTCTTACATCTACAGTAAGTGCCATGATATAGTCTTTTCTTCACATGAAAGTGTAAAGTCTTATGTGAAAAGACACTTTACAGAACACTACATTTCTCTAATATAAAGAATACTTAAGTGATATATCATGTTTTGATGGGTACAGGAAATGAAAACAAGTCTAGTCGATACTTGTCACATTTCTTAAGTGGAAAATTGTCCTTTTTCTAACAATGCTTTCTGCCATTCTTCATTTCCAAATCTTTACACTGTATAAACTACTGTGCCCTTGGGCACAGAGTTGTTTAAACATGCTTGCACAGAAAATTGGTCAAAATACTCTTTTTTAGCCAAAGAAAGTTCTATCATCCAAACACAAAATATACTTAAACAATAATGCTCCATCATTAAAGGTCTCACATTATGAAAAGTTTTAAGAAACTCCTGTTACCCCATACTTAAATGCAATACTGGCTGTGACTCAGTTGAATCACTGTGTTTTCATAAAGGCAGAGCTGCAGGATTTTGAAGAATTCTGAACAAGAGAATACAGAGGAACAGGAAGTAGGAGGAAAAAAAAAGGAACAAAACAATTGGCTGCAGAAATTAATTACAAAGCTACAGGGTAAGCTTTTTTGGTGATATGATACATTTACATATCTTGAAATAATTCTGAAGACTTTAAATGTGGCTTTACCAAAACAGATGGAAGAACAGAGAGAACAGAGGGTGAAGAATGGACAGAGAACAGTCCTGAGGAGAAGGACTTGGGGTGTTGGTTGATGAAAAGATCAACATGAGATGGCAATGTGTGCTTGCAGCCCAGAAGGCCAACTGTATCATGGGCTCCATCAAAATAAGCATGAGCAGCAAGTCAAGGGAGATGATTCTGCCCCTCTACTCTGCTCTTGTGAGACCCCACCTGCATAAAACTCAAAGTCAAAATTAACTAATGTTTTTCCCTGTAGGTTGGCCTTCTTTTACACATCAGCCAGAAACCATCAGGTGTTGCAAGTCACTTCAGAATGAAATCCAAATATATACTCCAGTTGTGTAGAGATTTAATTCACTCACCTTCATAAATATGCTGGATACAATAAGGAGAAGAGAAAGAGTTGGTAAACTAACAGTGGAGTGGAGAGAACATTTTTTTAAACTAATTGAGTCTGATGTTCATACTCAGAGTTTGAACCCAAAATACTGTAACAAGAATTTCAAGAACCATCTTGGATCTGGTGAAGCCATTTTGCTGTAGCATCATCACCACCTGGAACAGAATAATTGTGGGCTGTAAGCTATCAATTAGCTTGCAGTTAAAAGAGATTAAGTGTTTAAGTATTGGTATATTCGCACATAAAAGAGATTAAACCTTTAAACAGCTATTTGTAAATACCATTGAAAGAATAGCCCCAAATGCAGTCTTGCAACTGTTTTATGTGTAATTTGGGAAATAGTCCATTGACTTCTGATTTGAAAAGTTTGACCTGTATATTGTTACACAGAATCTGTTCCAAGCTCCTGATAAAGATTTAGAAGTGCATAGAAATTAGAAAATATTTCTTTTATTTATATAATATATGATTTTTCACAGTCTACTCCAGTGCAAAGCAAGTGTTTATGAAAGAGCACTGTTGTGTCACATTGTGCTGTGTATCTTTATTTCTGTGTTTCTGTTACAGTTTTAGGTACTTTTCCTCATGCAAATAGTCATATCGGGTAATTTGTATGGAAAGCTTATGCATAAAATTTCAATGGAAAAAAACAAGTCATAAAACAAACAACTCTGACCAAAGGAAAATAAATAGCATTAAGTTAGAAATGGGGATTTTGTCAGTCAGAGCCCAGACCTACATCTAAGCTGAGAGAAAGGTAAGTTGCAAGCCAGGTTTTGTAGCATTAAGGTTCTGTTTTCATCATTCTTGTTATGCTCTGAAATTACTCTGAAACCATTTAAATAGTGTCTGTAGATAGACTTATTTCCATAAAATTACTCTGAAATCAGGTTTAAAGGAAGTCCTGAGGAGTGATGTCATATCACAGTGAGGAAAACGGAAAGCATTTTCACCTCCAAAAATCCAGATGTGACATCAGCATCAAGGGATGATGTCAGACTGCCACGCGTGATGGGGGAATGCAGCTCTTCTGCAGCATCAGGCACATGGAGAACCCAAATTCAGCTCTGGTAAGCAGGTACACAGGGTTGCTAACAGAAATATTCTCATTAGAGTCAAGAAGTTTAGGCTGTGTCTTTTGAATTGCTGTTTTGAATTGTCTCTGAAAAAGTCAAAATTTACTTTGACTCTTCACTCCTGCTCAGTACCCTTCCCAAGAGGGGAAGATGCAGATCCAAGGACCCTGTCTGCTCTGTACAGCTGGCTACTGAGGGGTTTTCTTGTTCTTTTCTCTCTATTTTTGCCAAAAGTAACTTTTGTTGCTAAGAGCTAGTGTCTCATCAGCTACCGGGTCTGTGAAGAAAGCTCTATGTGTGTGAACCTGTCTCAACATCCTTTGTGCAGCACTGAGCAGGACAGTATAGCAGCCCCCAGTGTAATGGAGCTCAGCCCAGGTCCCGTGCCTCACATGCTCTGCACACTCCCCAGTTCCCTCTTGTTTCTCACTACTCCTTATGGCCTTTATGTATCTGCTCATGGTCTTCTTTCTGTGTCACTTTGACTTCAACCTGCTCTTTTCTCACCTCACACCATCTAATTTAGCTTCTAGTCTCCAGCCCCCTTGACTGATGCATCTTCCTTCTCCCCTCACCCACAAAGCATAAACAGAAACCTGTAGTAAGATTTTAGTTATTTCCCCCATTTTCATCAGATCATATACTCATAGAAATTAACATGTATTTTGATGTCTTGCTTTGAACCTCTCTCCTCAACTTTCCACCGAGCAGCACTTATCCTGACGCTATGATATTCTTAAATGTGAGGAGGTGTTATTTCTTCTGCTTTCAAGGCAGCTTCTGCAGGCAGATGCATCAGTGCAGTTCCTGGAATCAAAAAACTCATCAGTGACAGTAAAGACATTTGATGTCTTAGGGAGGTATACAGAAAGACCCTGTTTGCATTTGTGCTTATTCCTTTCCTCTCACATTGTGTTTTATTGTGAGGACTACATATAGCAAGGATTTACAGTCTGTCAAAGGCAAGCTGAAATGGCATACAGACATCAGGGAAAAAGTAAATGCATCCAAGCACCAAACTCTTCTAACTCTGATCTGAAGTTTCCAGGTGTTTTATTCTTCGTAACAGCTTTACAGAGCACCTGTAAGAACAGGTCTGTCTGTGATAAAGCTGTTCACGTGTGATAATGCTCTGCAGCTTCAGTTTTCAGCATTAGAACTCACACTACTGCCTTCATTTTTGCAGCACTGCATTACTCTGTACGACACACCAAATGAACAGATAGACATGAAACACTCAAACAAGTTTTAAGGGGACAAATGGGATCAAAGAACAGAGTCTACAGCACGTTTTGTTGAAAGCACATTCAGCTATTAGATCAAATAGTCTATGCCACATTCTCCTGTAATTTCCAAAGTAACTTCTTTCTGGCAAGGATGAAGCATTTCTTATACTTTGTGATGTGCTATGATACAGTCATCCTGATTTAAAAGATCAATTCTTGTTTCATCAAAAGCCCACAGCCATAACCAAAGACTTCAAAACCTGTTTGCTCTACAGAAAGCATTTAAAGGTATCCTGAAAAGGAAAATTGGAAACTGTCAAGCAAAATACTGTTGCAAAAGTTTGTAAGGAAGGGAATGAATGCTCCAAAACCAGCTCAGTGATGCTGTGATCATGCAGGGAACCAGCAGGTGCAGGTAGGACCTCAGCATTGCCATCAGACATATGGGCCCTGCCAACAAGTGCATACTGGACTGAACACATCAGACTCCTGTGTGGAAGAGACAGAGACTTGGCTCCAGCAGTTCTTTTAACCAACCCAAATACAGTTTTCTTTCATCATTTCTCATTTCTAGTAACAAGGAAATTGGTGTTTGTTTGGACTGAGGATAAATCAAAATAAAAGAGAGGATTGTTCAGAGAGTCTTGAGGTTTTAAGGATATTTTCCCAAGTAGAGGGAAATGTTGATTGACAGTTATTGATATAATCACTAAGACTTGGAACACTCATTAATTTTTCTGTGTATCAGCTTCCCTTTATTTTCAGAGGAAGCTTCACACATCAAGAACTAACAAAGCCTGTTCTGTAAATTCTTCATTTCTCAGTATCAGACAAGATGGACTACGTTTCATTGATTCTGTCAGGTTCTCCTCTTAAAATTACACTGAATATTTAGAACTAAGAACTTCAGTTTAGGCACATGGCTCCTAAAAACCAAATAAAACTGCAATATAGGACTGTGGTGAACTGCCAGTGACTGTGGGGTAAGTTGAGAAAACACGAATAAGAACATATTGCCAGAACTGAAAAGAGTGAAAGGCAAAGTAAAAGTTACAGCATACCAGTGCTTTAAAACAAACAAAAACCCCTCCTATTTTGTTTGTTCTTCTGTAAGACGAAGTACACTGTTGTTTGTTAAATACACTAATAGAACAGCTTATCAGTATTTAACTTCTAAGCAAAAGAAAGACCATTAGTCCCAACATCGAATAATCACATTAAAACTTCAATTTGTAGAAGAATCTTTTTAAAGATACTGCCGGTTTTTAAAGTACACAATATTTTCTATGAATAATTCCAGAGTAAAATATCACTAAATTATTTGAAGCTGGATGGCTTACAGATCATCTACCATGAATATGAGACTAATTACACCATCCAGAGCTCTGTAAGAACTGAACTCAACAGTTATTCTAAAATGATGTGACTCAAGAGCCAAAAAATCTTCTGGGGAAAACCTTAGCTGAGGACTGGGCAACGTAATTTCAGTAGATAGGCCAGAATACAGATCAAAGCTACTCCTATGCACTCAGTTGCAAAGGCCACATACGTTGAGGAGTACACCAAGTACACAAATGCACCCTAGATCAGGGAAGCAAACAAACAGGTCACCCTGTAGTACCGTTGACCACCATGCAGGTTCCAAGTGCCCCTGCATCCCCAGAAGCACCCAGGCATGAAGCAGCAGCAATGGTGTGTAAAACCATTCCTTGGGTTTGGTACCAATGTCTCCAAAGCAAACTATGTAAGCGAGAATCATATTCGATGAAAGGACACATCTAAGGATGCGGAAAAACAGAGCAGTTAACTCTGGAAGCCCAGCACTGCCATTGCTAGAGCATGCTACACTTTGCAGATGGAAGACCTCACTCCCTCTCGCCAAAGTTAAGAGAAAGGAGGTTGTGGTCAGAGAGTGCCAGTGGCAGAAGTGAGCATCTGCAACAGCTGGTGGGTTGCTCCTCTACAATGCAAACTTTTTTCAGTGTGTCTCAAGATCCTCATACATATCAAACCCTACAAAAACCAGTGCAAGGTATAGCTAAAAATACAGGACTGATCTTCTAATCACTCAGGATATTAAAGTCCAGAGAGGTTGTGGAGTTTCCTTCACTGGAGACATTCAAAACCCGCCTGGATGTGTTCCTGTGTGATGTACTCTAGGTGACCCTGCTCCGGCAGGGGGGTTGGACTAGATGATCCTTCGAGGTCCCTTCCAACCCTAGAATTCTGTGATTCTGTGATTCCATTAAAACTTTGTAAATACAACAAAAAATAATAGTCAGTAAGTCATAAAGGTTTCTTCAAATAGGAAGCATAGAAAATAACACGCTGTATATACAGTGTAGCATATTTTGTACAGATGATAAAACTTATTAATGACATTTCACTATACTTTCTGTTGTTAAATCCTGGCTAGAAAGTGGGAAGACTATCTTTTTAAATCTAAATAATGAATTGTGCAAAACAGGAAAGCATGGATTAGAAAGACTCTACCTTTCCTAAGAACACCACAACACATAATGCTCTGAAAATTAAACTGAAATGAATGAAGTTGAGATAACTCGTATATTTTAGAGAAGTTTACACAAGTAGTATTTTCTCTAATCTTGCATAATCAACCCACGTCTGCTTCTACCTGCTCTGTGTTGCCATCATCTGGGCTGTTTGCAGCAACAGTCGACTGATACACACAGAAGCTTAAGGAAAAGTAGCTTTTTTACAACGACTGCCTAAAACAATGCTTAGGCCTGTAAAATGAAAACAAAAGCATTATTGAATTCTTTGCCCCCTCCAAAAGATGCCCAAGCAGCAGAGCAGCTTGTCACAGCATTCTTGTACTGCTCTTCTGAGGGACACGGAGCCATATTTCAAATAGAGACACAAAACATCACAGAAGAGCTACAGTTCCAATTAGGATGAGATCAGCCTCTCTAGCAAATAAAACAACAGGAGGCATCACAACATCGATACCTGAGAAATACTGCCACTTGTTATCCAACCATATCGCTCACCCAAAACATCCCACAGGAGATTCAGATCCAGCCTAAACACTTCAGAAACCATCCAGAGCCGTATGGCATTTCATTCTTTCATACCTCAGGAGTAAAAGTTAGCCAGAGCCTTCTGACAAACTAAAATGATTTATTATCACAAAGCAGAACTAATGCATTCTGCTTTACAACTCTCCTGGTAGTCTAGGAGAGACACTGCATTTATTACTTACAGTACATAATGCCCGCTGCAGAGCTCTGTATTATTCATAAGACTGGCTTTTTTGTGCCATCATAATGCTGATAAATTATGAAAAAATGCATATTTTATTTCAATTTCTAACATATTTTGGTACACATATCAATCCATCACGTTGCTGTAGAAGGAATAAGCATTATTGCTGACAGCTGTTGACATGTTCACCTCAACAGAGACGAAACAAAAGGGCTGCAGAGATCATCCTCACTCACAGCTATCATTTCACTTTCATTGCTTAATTTTTCCTGTTTTAATATTTGAAGGACGTGATGGAAAAAGTCAGTGTTACCAGAATCAGGCAGCACCAAAGGATGAAGCAGTACAAAGGATAAAAAAAAGCCATCAAAGGTAGAAAGTGGAATTCACAATTTTCTCTTTAAAGGTAGATTTCTGCTAGCAGAGAGGTTCCCTAAAAGTAATTTAATTTCTTAGATCAAGGTGAGGTTAATTTCTACAGGAGCTGATATAGATGTTGCTGAATAACACAACTACAGATGCACGTACAACTGAAAGGAAATGAGGATTATTTCAGCTTCTCTACCTGGCCATGGTCCATTTCTTCCTCTCTCAGCTGGAAGCAACATGAACATATAGACCTCTCTGTCACTGCTCATCAATCCTGATAAAAACCATCTAAGAATATGACAACATCTGAAAATACAACAACCTGTCCTCAAAACCATTCGATTATTCACAAAAGCATCATCTATATTGATAGACAGATATAATATGAAAATTTTGTTATTGTTAATTTGTTTCAGTAGTCTTGACTTGATGTTAGCACTTCTGGCACCTTCCAAAGAATACGGTTAACAGGGATAGCCCTGTATACACTAGGGTATCATGACAGTTGTGGGTTTTTTCTTACCACTATTGGTTAATACTGTAACACACAGAACAGATGAGCACAATCATCTAAACTACTACCTTAAAAAATACCAGCTGTCACAAACCCCAAAACTTTGCAGCTCATAAACTATGCCTTTTGGAAGGCTTAAAACTTACTATTCCCTATATTTTGTACTATTCTGTTTTGTTTTTAACTTGAAACAACTGCTGTCAATACAAAATGCAAGTCAGTTCTCTTCTACTTCATTTTTATTCATTAAAATACATTACTAATATTTACTGAAAGATCACAGCACAAACACAACAGAAAGTGTGCTACTTTAATCTGTGGCATGAACACCGTGTACGTAAGGTGCCCTTTTATCTGCACACAGATATTCTGCGTGAGAGGCCTATGTCTGACAGCTTTTAGATCTATGAGACCATTAACATAATTGGCTCTGGGGCAGATGAAGGGTTGTTTGCCTTCAAATCCTAGCAGCAGACTAAAATATCTAACTCATATCCACCTTTTACTCAACGGTCTTTCTAAAATCAACGTGACCTCTTCTTGTATGGAAAGGAATTTATAGCTCGCACTCAGTTGCTTAAAACGTTAAAGGGAAAATTTATTTCCTTTAACAAGTGCTGCCTGCCCAGCACTGAGCATGGATGCAGACCAGGGCTCAGGCTGTGGCAGGAATTACCTTAGTTTCTTTCAAAGTCTCAGCAGCATCTCAAGCAGAAGGATCTCTTCCAGCTCACAACCATCTTGTGTGACTTGGTACAGTCAAGATGGGCCTGGAAAGCCTATTGCCACCCACCTGCACAGAGCACTCTTCCTCTACCCAAGGGACCTGGGCACCGTCTGCTTCCTGATGCCTCACCTTGCCCTGGTACAAAGGCTTCTAACTCAGAATATTTGCAAATAAGGTCTATCTTCATAAAAGTTTCATAAAAGCAACATATAGGAGTACTCTATGGCCTTAAAGGCGCCCACCCACATTGGAAGTATACCGTGTTAATCAGATAATATATCAAAAGCATAAAAGCACATAAGGCAACCTGGGCTGCACCTAGTATGTGGCAGGATGGGATAGAGTGGGATACCCTGCCATCTGCTGGGAACGGGTGGCTTGCTGCATCTCTTCAACCCCTTTATCACCACATACACACAAACACATGCTTTTAAAATCCAAAGACACCAAACAAAGTTATGAAAAATGCACAAATCATTCTGTGCATTGCACAGGTCATTTGTGAAATAAATAGTAGTGTATATACTTTGAACGTGTGTTTGTTTGCCAGGATCTCTTCTGGTGTATGCATCATTTTATATACCATAATAATTTCTTCTAATAATATCAGCACTGTAAATTTTACCAGTCATGTTAATCCTTGCATAATTGAATTTGTTCATTATTTGAATAATAAAAGAAACATTTCAATATGCCAGTAACCTAGGAAGATTTGGTGATAAACTGTCACTTCATAACTGTCAACATTTTCCTTATTTTTAGAATCTTCTTCCAAGCGTTTTGTTATTTTGGGAGGTTAGGCAGTGGGTTTTGTATTAGTTAAAACCCCAGCTGCTGCATTCAGGACACTTCACAAGGATCTGAGTCTTTTCATTCTTTTAAAGCAAATTTAAAGTAAACAAGTTTGAGAAAAATTTACAGAAAAGAAAGGGGCATTGGGGAACCTTGGAACCAAAACTAGGAAATACCCTTATGTCTTAGAAAACAGCAAATTTGGATCATCTGTGTTGTCAGGAGTGAGGCAACACCGCTACCAGCCAGGTTGCAAAATCTTTGGCACCACTGTAATAATCTCAAAGAGTTTAGTTTCAAGCTCGTGGCACTCCAGAGCTGACCCAGGGAAGAGCAGGCCACTGGAGCATACTCCAACCAGATTCCCAGCTAGAGGCGTGGAGTCCCAGCTGGCTGCAACATTCGTTCAGCGCTGAACATCTGCAAGCCTATTCAGAATAGATGCTTCAAGGCTGCACTGAAGCCAGCTGTAACTTTTAGCTGGCAGAACAGCATACATGCCACTCTAAGATAACTGCATAGAAAAAGCTTGGGATATCCACAGATGCTACAGCACTGCAGTGGCTGCAATGAGGTTACACGTCCTCCGTAGTGTAGACAAGCCCGCCTTGCTGGCCTGAGAGGTGCTGAGGAGCAAGGTGGGTCACCCAGAAAGGAAGGAGTCGCACAGAGGAGCACAAAGCAAAGGTAAGCAGTTTTGTTCAACAAACTCTTGCTAAAACAGCAGTATGGGAAAGAAAGCACTATTTGTGCATGCTGATCCGTTAAAAAGTGTTGGCTTAGCACTTTCTTCATTACAAAAAATAGTTTAAGATTTAAAAAACCCCAAAAAACACGCACAAACTTTTCCACATTGCAGCAGCAACAGTGCAGTTTGTAATCCATGAAGAATGCAACACGTCATTTAAAGAACAAGGTGACACCAGAGTCCTCAGTTCACTGACTGAGCACACATAGGTTCTTTATAACTTAAGAAAAACCTCCAAAAGGAACACAAATCTTTCTGCCTACATCAGTGAAGGCCTGATCTCAAAATAGTCCTGTTATTTCTAATGCTTCTTAAAAAACTAGAATCTATTCAGAAAAATGCACCACTAAATATTATGGGGCCACGCCTGTAAATATGCACATTCCTACACAATCCTGCAAGAGGAAATAATATGAATACACGTAACACATTACAAATAACCAGACTACTAAGGAACCCCAGCCACTTAACAAATCTACCATAACCACATTTATTCATAGTGATTACTTCATAGCCACTCAGAAAGGCTGGCAACTAAAGGGGGGGGGAAGCTTAGTTGCACTTGTGCAACTGGTCTGGCTGGAATCTGGCCAGGCCAGGGGGGGTGATGTCTCTGGTCCAGAGAAAGCTGCTGATCTAATTGCCACCAGATTCCTCTGTTCAGTTTTACATTTAATGTGAGAAGTGACATATCTAATCATAAAGTGTTTCCTTCTCACTTGCTGGCTTAAAGGAAACAGACTGCTTATATGCCAAACTTAAACAGTGCACAAAATGCTAAGCGCAAGACAGCAGTTTAAATGTAGTCCAAAACAAATATGCTGAAGTTGTGCAAGTCCCAGGCTCCTGCATTTGTGTCAGCACTAATTCACACTGCACTTCAAAGTGCCACCAGCAAGTAGGCAACAACAGGTTACAACAACAAAGAGAAGGCATCTACAGAAAAACACATCATAGGGAGAAAAGAGCAATTTTACAGATAAAGCTCAAAGCAATGAAGAAATGCAGTCTGCAAATATGTTCAGTATAAAAACAGACCAGGAAATAATTGTAACTTTGCTCACTTGGGTGGCCCATGTCACTCAAGACAAACTGATCACAGTGACTCCTGAAACTGAAGAAAACAAAAAAAAAGAGGACCACACTTCCACTGAGTGACTGATGTTAAATTACTGAATTTCCTGCCCTTTGAACTGCAAGCAGGATCCTTTATGACAATTCAAAAATAATCAAAACAAGAACCACCATGTACAACTATTTCCCACAGAAACTTTTTAATATATCGGATATATGTGAGCCTCCAGCGTACGGCAGGATTCATCCACACGGTTAACAGGCGGTAAGAGTACGTCCCCACAGGCACTGCCGGCTCTGCTTGTGTCCAGGCCCTGAGAGCACGGAAGGGGTCTGATCAGCCCTGATCCCCATCCTGCCCATGGCCCAGGACCCCATTTCAGCCCAGCCCGGGGCATCAGTCCCTGCCCTTGGCCCTTTGAACAGCCCTCTCTGCCCCCAGATGTTTCAGAAGACCCCAAATTAATTAAGCCTCTCAGCAGCAGGGATTTTGAGTAAGCGACGCGCAGACCACCATCACAGAAACAAATGCAGAAAACCCCAAATCAGCTATGAGAGGCAATAGCATGGGTAGGAGCCGCAGCAGAGCCTCTGCACTCTGTAAATGTCACTGCTCTTTTCCAATATGCTTTCATATTTAGATGCAGCTAATGATAACTACTGATTTAAAACAGGGAAAAAGCCAAGAAAATATATAAAATTAATTTCCTATGAAAATATTATTTCAGGCATTAAAGAAATGTAATTTGTAGAAAAATCTCATGTGAAACTAATGTAAAATAGAAACATTTTTGTATTAAACAAATTTTGGGTATTGAAAATGAAATAAGTATTTCCAAGAGGATGGGGCCAGAACTCAGTGATAATTCCTAGGTTTTATGATGGACATACGCTTTCTTCTACATTTGCTCTCGTTCCATGTATTCTAACAGCTCATTTATAAGTTTGCAGAAGTGCATATGAGCAATAAGGGGATGCATAGATTTTTGTAAGTGATCTGCTTTAAGAGGCACTTAGAGCAGTGACCCCTTAAAGCAATTTCAAATAGTTGCCAAGATTTAACACTTATTTTGCTAGACAAATAGCCTATTATTGGCAAGTTGGTTATTCTTCTAGTACGTCAGTCAGGTCAGGCTTAAAATCAATAAATGGCATTTGTCAATTGTGTTTCATGTGTCTTCAGCCTGATTATATTCATTAAGAAAGAACAGACTTCTAATAGCACTCATTGTAAATCAGGTTATAGTGTCAGGAAGCAAACAATCTTACTGCAAAATAATGAGCTTAAATTCTTAGCTAGAAGAGCCATACAGACAAAGCTCAGCTGTAAAAATCATAATGCATGTAGTCTTTAGTCTAAGATGACCTTAAGCCTACTAAACCCTGGAACAATGTTGCCATAAGTATACCATCAATCCATGTTTAATATCAGTCACAAGAGGAAAAGTAAGCCCAGTAGAGCCCCTCTTAAAAAGAAATCAGATTATATCCCATATCCCATGGTTTTGTCCCACCTTTATATACACTAACATTTGAACAGAACTCATTTCACCTTCAACCTTCCACAGTCCCCAGTAAAAACGGAAAAACAGCTGATCAGCTTCCTAAAATAACCTTTCAAACATGACTCTATTTCTTCTTAGCAATACAAACTTGTCACAGTTTAACGCTAGGCTAGCAATTAAATGAATGACAGATGCTCTCTGTGACACCCCTCCCTTCCCAGAAAGGGAAAGGAAAGAATAAAGGATTTATGGGTTGGAAACTAAACTACACAGCTTTAATGAAACAGTAGTGATGAAAAAGAAAGTAATGAAATACATACAAGTGTATACAAAACCACTATTGCGCGCTCCACCCCCCAGTAACGCTCACGTCACCCCTGAGGCTGCAGGGTGGCCCTGGTGAAGTCCTGGACTGGGCTCCTGGAGTCAGTGGCAGACAGGAGCTGGAGGCTCACACACAGAGTCAAGGAACGCACGGATCGGGATTGAAGGTAGACAAACAGATGGAGACCTCCTAGGACGCTAGCCATAGACAAAGGGAACTTGACCCTTGTGTTCTCTCATATTTATACTGAGTATGACGTGTTTGGGATGAAATACTTCATTTGGTCAATTTTGGGTCACCTGTCCACTCTGCTCCTCCCTGTAGAAGGTCGCAAGTGTGACCCCTTTGCTCCCTTTTTTTTCCAGAGCAGAAGATGTTTAGCAGAACCAAGCAGTGGCCTTGGTTCTGCATACCATTCTCCAGCAGCAGCTACAAACATTAAGCATTACCAGTCCTAGAAGCAGATAGTGACTGAAAAACATGCTGTTGATTTCAGCAAGAGCAGTTACTTAGAAGAGACAACTGAAAAGTAAAATTACTAAAAGAAAATTGGTACTGTCCTGGTTCAAACCAGGACAAAACTGGTGAACACTAATGCTTCACATACACTCATCTGATGCATTAGGCTGCAAAAATTGGCTCAGAGTATACGCTTTATCTCCATTTGTTTCCAATGCAACTAGAGAAGTTGCCCACCCCACCTACCCTCCTGCATCTCAGTCACAACCTGCATTCCAGCTGCAACCATCAGTGTGTCACCCCTGGTTTATGTTCATTAATCACAACAGCAAATGCAGGTGAGCACAAATATGGGTTCCAGGCTGCAGTCTGGAAATAGGAGCAATCACAGCTGACTGGTGTTTGGAGTCAAACTAGGAGAATGTGGAAAAACAGGTGCTGGTTCAGAATAGAAAAAAGAAGTGAAAGGCCAAAGGGGTAGCGCTCTAATTGGCATAGCATAAAACCTAAAAAAAAAAACCCAAAACAGGTTGAAAAGCCTTTACATTTTTGAGAGAGGAGAAACCAATTATTCAGAAGTACATTTACAATGTTCCAGTTTTTTAGTGGTGGCTGTACCCAAGAGCCTATTAAGTAAATGTTACTGCAGGATTGCCAGAGTTCCCATTTTTTAAACTGAATTATTATTTAATTGTAACCACTGGCTGAAGTAAAGGCTTAAAAGACTCGGTATAGTTTCTATTTGTTACCATGGAAGCAAGGGAGAATGACATTCAACGTATTTCAGAAAAAAGGCCTTTAATGCTATTCATTAATGGTAATTATTAACTTTTACAGACTTAGATATCACAAACATTCTCTTTGGCTCGGTAAGATATCAAATACATGATCAAACAGGACGATAGAATTACCTTTGAGAAAAATGCTGACCACTCATGAATTTATTCATCTGAGAACACTAAAACACAAGCCAAAGTGTAAACTGCCTAGAAGCTCATCAATTTTGCTACCACCATCGAGAAAGAACCAGTTATATATTACCATCTTTTTCATATGCTCTGCGCTCCACTGCATACCTACTGTACACTTTTCTTTGAGGCACCCAGAGAATAGGATGACCTAGAATTTCATTGAAAATGGCAGAGTAATGTTAGGCAACCTCCATCAGTACTGCCACATTGCTCTTAATAACACAGTCAATAGCTTGTGTCAACACCCACTATAATATATGTTTGGAATCCTTAGTTTTAATCTGCATCTTGCCATCCTTTGGATATGTGGATGCAAATGATACAGGAATTAACATATTGCTGTATACAGCTGAATGCTAACATAAATGAATTATTTATAAGACAAGCTAATGGCTAAATGATACTGATTTGAGAAACAGTAAAAAGTCAGTTTTAGTTAAGTCTTTATGTCATTACATCTTACCAAGCAATCAGACTTGAAACACAATCAGATTTTTAAAGGGACAAAAAAAGACCAAAAAAAAAGACCAAAAAAGACCAAAAAAGGCAAAATAAGACAAAAAAAGACAAAAAAAAGACCAAAAAGGGGCAAAAAAAGGCAAAAAAAAAGGAAAAAAAAAAGAAAAAAAAAAGACAAAAAAAAAGACAACAAAAAAAGACAAAACTCTCCTACAGAATCTTGGTATTCAGTCATCCAGTAAGATATTTAGACATATCAATGTATTTATTTGTCTATCTTGCTTACTGTTCACCTGCAGTACATTACAATCACCAAACATCTGCCTTTTTAAGAAATATGATGCTGAATTGCATGCATTCCATTCCCACACCTGCCCATACATAGGAAAGTAGGGCCAACACAGACCTACAGAAACAGAAATTAAAAGCCTGAACTGAGTAGGTTTCGAAACAAGAAGAAAAAGACATTCAAATCTTTCTCTTTCTTCCTTCAGTAGGCAAAGATACAGATCATTTTAGAAACAAAAGTTTTACACTGTGCATTACTAAGCTCTGAGGATTCACAGGAGGAGAAGACCTGCATTACATAGTCTAGGCTTCCCAGGGGGCACGCAGAATATCACACATGCACATCTAACAGGATGTGTAGCAAAAGACAGAGCATGTTCAGGAGCACAGACTGATGAATTTCATCAAAAAGAAGGAAAAAACCACACCTATGAAATTGGTGTCTCTGTAGTTAGAGAAGCATACTTTCTTCTGCCTCCTACTATATCGACAAAGTCTCTATAGTGGATAATCATAGGTAGTAACTAACATTTTAGCGAGATTGTCACCATTTGTTGCACCTTCAATTTGTTTTATTGTAGGAACCTGAAAAACTGTACCCTTCCCCAAGCATTTTCCAATTTTGGCATCAGTGGAGACTTCCAAGCAAAACAATGTAAACAGGGAACTCTTTATAGAAACTACTCAGTTTCAAATTTGCATTTTCCAACTTCATAATCCCCAGGAGAGGGGAGGGGGTGGAAAATCAGGTCTGTTAAACTTAGCAAGCATGAGAACATTTTGCAAGAATTGCTTCCCTCCCACCACCTTAGTTGTTTTGAGGAAAAGGGGTGGGGAAGAAGGAGATAATTGAATGAAAAGAAAAAAAAAGTCTGCTGTATGCATTACACATTTTTCTTACTTTAAAAAATAAGCTGGAGGTGTTCTCCTGTGAGAACTCAACTGTTTCCTGTATGATGTAGCTTTGATTTTATATTTTATAATTATTTTTTCCCAAGACTTGTAAGCAACAATTACCATCACAACTATCTAAAACAATTAAACATGATAACCATCTATGCCAGTACAATCAATCCAGTTGGAGCCTGAGCCAGTCGTTCACCCACAGATTTCCCCTCCCCACCCGTAGTTCCTCATCAGCTGGGAAAGTCACTTTTTCAGAAAACCATTCCCAGGGTGGCCCCACTAGTACACCAAGGCCACCTACTTTGAACTATATCAGACCAGAACATATGGCACAGGTAACATGATATGCAAGTAATATATAGTTCCTTCTTGATACCTCATGATACCATCACTCTCACGGAGTAATCACTAACAACCAAATTACAGTGAAACAGCTAACTCCAGTTTCGGGGTTACTCGCTCTACCTGTGCTTCTCTGATTTGTATCAGAGGGAAGTGCTGGAGCCTCACTCAAGGCCGGCAGTGGTGGGATCAGCCTTGTGCTCTGCCAAGTTCAATGTCACCAGCAGCCCTTAAATACTGTCACAACTCAGTATTACCTGGGCTAATGAAAATGAAAAGAGGACATAAAACAAATGACTGACATGTTTTACAAAGTAACTTTCATTTACTTAAACCAGCTCATCTATAATACTAGAAACGTCTGACAACTGACCAACATCAGCCTTTTCCACTGTAAAAGCTAAGTAGGTTATTAATGTTTATTTTGTTAAGATGAGATTCTGTTCATCACATAAAAACCAGCCAATCACACCTTGTAAATGTTTCTAAGTAAAGAAAAATCTAAGGCAAAATTCTCTGTTATGTGGATCTTTTCTGAACAGTCAACTGAACACTCAAAACACTTTTTCCCCCTGTGCTCCATCTATTTAAAAAAAAAAAAGCTGCACAAAAACCACCCTCTGCAGGGGACCCTCCACCCTGAGAATTACAGCTCTGCTTTTCCACATGTGCTCTGAACTCCTGAGGGAGCAGACACTCTCCCAAACCCCTAGGAAGCAAAGGTGTGACACTGTCAGGCACAGCAGGTCCATCTGCAGTTTAGAGAACTTTGCTAGACTTTTCTGTCCACTGGAAAGCTGACAAAATAATCAGACAAAGGACTCCTGTGCAGCAGTCCTGAAAAGGCGAGGTGGCGGAGGAATAAGAAAAAAAGCACCTTTCATCTTTAGGTGCGATATTTAGCCATATTTCAACAAGGCCAAGTACAAGGTCCTGCACCTGGGCCAGGGCAACCCCCCATATTAATACAGGCTGGGGGGTGAAGGGATTGAGAACGGCCCTGCAGAGAAGGTCTTGGGGTAGTGGTGGATGAAAAAGTGGTTTTGAGCTGACAACGCGCACTCGCAGACCAGAAAGCCGACAGTATCCTGGGCTGCAGCAAAAGAACCATGACCACCAGGTCAGAGGAGATGATTCTGCCCCTCTACTCTGCTCTTGTGAGACCCCACCTGGAGTGTGTCCAGTTCCAGGGCCCCCAACACAGGAAAGACATGAACATTTTGGTCCAGAGGAGGGCCATAAAAATCATCACAGGGCTGGACAGGCTGAGAAAGTTTGGGTTGTTCAGCCTGAAGAAGAGAAAGCTCTGGGAAGACCTCACTGCAACCTTTCAGTACTTAAAGGGGGCCTGTAAGAAAGATGGGAACAGACTTCTTAGCAGGGCCTACAGTGACAGGGCAGGGACAATGTTTTTTTAAAAAAAGAGGGTAGATTCAGACTAGATAATAAGGAAGAATTGTTTCACCACTCTCATCATAAAACACTGGAACAGGTTGCCAAGAGAGGTGGTAGATGCCCCATCCCTGGAAACTTTCAAGGTCAGGTTGGACAGGGCACTGAGCAACCTGATCTAGTTGAAGATGTCCCTGCAGAGGGGTTGGACTAGATGACCTTTAAAGGTCTCTTCCAACCCAAACTATTCCACAATTTTATAACACACTAGAGCTGCATGTTTGTTTCCAGAGTGTGTAGACCCTCTGGCATACACATGTAAACATTTTCATAATGGAACCAACATTAACCAGAGGCCACTGATAAAAATAGCACTGATGAGAAAGTGAATAGCTTTAGGACTATTTATATATGTCGGGTTTGTACGGATCTGAAAAAAAAAAAAAAGAGTCAAAATGAAAAAGGAAAGCCAGAGTTCCTCATCTGTGTACAATTAATAAAAGACTGCATCACTCAAGCATGGGTTTTGGATGGATGCCCTAGCTCCATTTCAGTACTTCAGAGAAAAATAAAGCAGCTCTGCAGTCTCACTTCACAAGGAATAAGCACCACTTGCTGTAGAAATGAACATATTATAGTTCATTTCATCCTACAGTAATATTAATCACTACTACCAGTTTGTTTCATATTTGCAAAGGAAAATTTAATAATAATAAAAAAGGTTTAAATTTGTAGACATAGTTAGATCATTTTTGCTAAATTTCCACATTCAAAATGATGCATTTACGCACAACACATAAATTTACTATCTTTATTAATTTACAATATAAAAGATTTCCTTGAAATATGAAATGAAACAATTACCATTGACTGGTACACCACTGTGAGTGCCATACTTTCTCCATGGCCTGCTCCATTGTAATGGAAATTGCAAATCACTTTGAATATTCACATTCACACTTAGGAAATTTATCAACCTGAAACTTCTCCAGAACTGCCTTTGAAGTCTGGTAATCACATTTGCACTTTTGAACCCTATATAGGAACCTTCCCAATCCACTGACTTCAATTAAGTAAATTGCTTTCCTATCTGTCAAGGAACAAAAATATAGGTCCCTAATAAAATATGAAATATAAAGTCTGTTTGCCCATCTCAGCATAAGAGGTACCATATCATATCAATCCAAAAGCTGAGCCAAGTCAGCAACCACTGCTGAAAAGAGAACACTAACACATGCTTAATAAACAGAAAAAAATACAAAGCAGTGTTTCTGCTGGCACACCTTCTCACACTTCCAGCAGCTATCAGGAGATTGCAGAAAGATCAAGACATATGAAGTTTACACACCATTTCCTTCCACAGTGCAGGTGGTGACACTACATCTATAGCAGGATGTTTATGGGATAATATTTTGTTTAAGTGTTAAAATTGGAAATATCATTCTGAGGTTTTATGATTTACTACCTTTCTAAAATCTGAGAGGATAAAGGTAGTAAATTTCTGAGTTCTTAAAAACACATATTAAGTGCTCTGATTTCAATAGAATTTGTTTTAAGTTACCTATTTAAAGAGAATTTACATGCTTAACTTCTCCTCAAGGTTACTAAATTCTTCCTTGAGCAATTTGGCCTTAACCAGATGGCAGATAAACTTTAGAAGGAGAAGATGGGATTTGCTTTTCCAAATCCTTTCAGCACTTCTCTAAACTAGGCAGATCTTAAGGAAGTTCTATTATAACATGCAAATCCATTATATTTACTCAAAATGCATAACAAGAACAAATAAATTATTTTCCTCGTTCTGCTACTGAGTTAACATACATTCTGTAATTAAAACTGCTTAATTTCTAATAGAAAACTAAGTTCAACCTTATCAAACTTGTACCTGTTGTCTATTCACTGCTCTCCATCTCATCGACTTCTTTCCAAACAGAGCAATATTAGATTGCCCTCTAATGGATTACTTGCACAACTGCACAATCATGCTTTTGCTGTCAAGTGTTTAAGAAGTAAACAAGGTTGCACTAGAAATGGGAAAATTAAGGTTGTTTTGTTTCAGCTCTTGTTAAACTATGTCTTTAGATTGAAATTAAAATTTGCAAAATTTTAATTGTCAACCTATTCATTTTACTGTATTCAGTTGCAAAATGAAGTAATGTGTACTGTGTGTTCAGGTTTTAAAATAGGCTCAGATCGCAAACTGAAATTGAAATCTAGAGTCAGAAAGCTGCTTATAAAATACTACAGTAAAAGCTAAGTGAGCAAAGAATTTCACAAGAAGCTTTCATCGAGAGACTCCAACTTGATTTTTGCACTCAATTACTTACCCAGAACTGGACACTAAACTTGCCAACTCCACCACTGACCTCCTTTGTCAGCAAGATGACAGCCAGCATGACTGCCTGCCTTTCTGTCCTTTTCTTTTTACTCCCCTGAAATGAAAGTGTTTATCTCTTCCAGATGGGAAACAACTACTTTTTCCAAAAAAGACAACTTTCTATAAGAGATTGAAATGTATCTAAAAGTGACATCCAAAGTAAACAAAGGACATATGGTTTTACACTACATAGCTATTTGAAAATATTCTATTCTTAAAGCTTATAAAATAACTGAAGATTTCACTATTTCCAGCCTGAATTCCCAATTTAAAATACTGTAACGTGGCTCATAGAAAAAAAAATCTTCATGCATTTTAATAAAGAAATACACATGCACTCTAAACCAAAGTGCAGCCTTCTTGGTTAGAAGCAAGAAGGAACTGACCACCTTGGAGGCATCCCATCCTACAGAGCAGTAAGAGCCTTGTGTTACACAAAGATAAATCAAAGACTTCCTTCGCTACACACTTTCCTCACTCCATATTATCCACAGATCTTACAGTGGATGTAGACAGGGCTGCTGTCCTGAGCACGGAGGAGTGGCAGAGACCTTCACGCAGTTCAGGCAAGTGAAGACAGGCATTCTCTCCCCCTGGAGCTCTGCAGGTCCACATCTGTGTCAAGGATTGATTTGATACCTTTGGAGATACGGCCCATCCCTGCAGAAGTCTTTGGAGGCTACACAGCTGTGGCCACAAAAGGGGTATCCACGCTGACCTCTCTTGGCACACGCTGCTAGCACTCCTCTGCCAGCATCCATAATATACTTTGTACCTAATAAAATATACACATAGATGCTACAAACCCCCTCAACTCTTTATGCACCTTTACGTAAAAGGCGAAGGGTTTTTTTTGTTTGTTTTCCAGACATTTTAATGCTGCTCTAGTGATACTTTTTAATTATCTTCATTCTCAAAATGCTAAATATCCATTGTGTATGTCACCAATTAAAAGAAGTGAATAAATTTCAGTTTAATGCAATATTTAACATATTAAAAAAGCAAGAATGCACAAGTTTGAGCATAGCATCTATCATGCTGTAGTTGCCTAGCTCTATCCTAAAACCACCATAATCAACATTTGTAAATTAAAACCATCTATCTTTAAAGTATGAGGAATAAGATCTGGTGAACATAAAGAAAATGGAGACTTGTATCTCTAAACATTACTGTACAATCAAAGCTCTTTTTCCTAGGAATAGCAGGATAAAGGGGGTTCAAGGAAAAAAACAGAAGACATTTTTGGATTGCTAAATTCATTAAGTATAAGCAAAATACAGACAAGTGTCAGCATCCAACAGTGGAAGAACAAGAGACCGGCTTAGATCTACCTCATGAAGATAAAACAAGTTGCAGCAAAAACTATGGATTAAAGATGTTTGAGTAATCATGTTTCATTTGCTGCGTTATTTGATTTTGATGATATTGAAGAAAATTACATTTTCTTCTTTTGTTCTTATAATGTGGTGCAAGTTAATTAAGTCTGAAAACACATATATGTACAAATAAATGAAACAAGTAAGCCTTTCTGATAATATCCTACCAGTGTACTATGGAACAGAGTTTTCTAGCTAGAGCCCTAACCACTCACTTTGAGATTTGTTCTCTAAAGCTTACAGAGGTTAAACATCTCCAGAAAAGCTATGTAATTTCAAGTAACCACTCTTATCCTGTTCTGGTTGAACAGAGATTTGAGCTATTATATTTAAAACAAACTAAAATGAAAGACAAATCCTCTAAACTAGCTATGACATTTTTACCCATGAAACTGTGTCTAACCTATGCTCCTGAACATAATGACTTCTGGCACTTGTTCTCAGAAACAGAAGCAATTTTTACAGCCAGACCACCCAGAATCTTGCTATCTGATTAGGGCAGAAACAAAGACTGAAGTACTGAAGATGATATATATTTCCATATTCAAGTGCTCAAAAATATGCTTACCCAAAGAAGAGAGCATTTCGAGAGGGTTATTTTTTCCTTTGTATTCTTAAAGTTGTAACTTAGACTAAAGCTAAAGGAACAGTTTCTGAATGACTAAGGTTTAACTATATAAGCCAACTGACTAACACAAAACAAGTTACGGTGAAAAGTATTTTTAAAAAAAGAAAAAAGTAAAAAGCTAGCAAAACACCCTCACATAAATAAAAAAGAGGTAAAAAATACTATTCCCCTTAAGAAAAATGAGGAAGGTTGAAAATGAATTAATGAAGCAACAAAACTTTACTGGACAACAGTTATCTAGTTAGGAACATTCAAAGGCTGAGAGAAAATGTTGTCAAGCACAGAAGAACAATTTGTGTGAAGAAAAGATTATGAGCTGGAAGTCAGCATTTATAAAGTTATGTTCAAAGTATGTTTAAGACTGAGGACAGCAAAGTCATTAAAAAAGCAAGAACTCTAAAACACATAAAAGCACGACACTTGATCAGCTTTTAAGGAAAAATGTTTGAAATTCTGCCTCAAACCTCAAAAAAGACTACCAGCTATCAACTGGAAGTATAAAGAGAGAGACACCAATATCAAACAAAGGTATTATTTGGTACAAACTCCACAGAGGGTGGGGAAATGTAAAAAAAAGAGGCAGAAGGATAGCAATGCTAACCAATGTGACAATCCTGCGGCTGCACTACTGAAGTGCAAAACAAAGTAGGGAAGGTTCAATGACCTTTGAGAAAGGCTATAGAAAGGTCTCTGACAACAGCCACTATAAGGCAAAAGAGAAGTTTCAAAATAATTTAGAAAAATATATAGCACTGATTTTTTTATTTGTAATGCAAGTCTTACAATAAGTGTTATCTTTGTCTTAAAGGATTACTAATTAAGGAGGATTCTGCAGGGGCTTCTGTGTCAAGAGTGGCTTCAGATCTTTACATGATGCTTCTGACTCTGAGCCTTCCTGTTATTCTTAAAAAAAAAAAAAGAAATGAGAAAGAAAAAAAAAGAAGTGATTGCACAGGTCTTTTATAGATCAATAGGAAGCAGAAATGTTTATTCTGCAAACAGTAGAGGAAGTAGAGGAAGCTGCCTGATTCCAGAAGAAATGGTGAAACACGTGATATAAGAAGTACTGACAAATACACTAAATGGACCAAGAAAGCATTTTTTCCCCTGTGCTCTTCTGGCTACAGCACCTTTTGTCTTTATTTCTAAGCAGCAGACTATTCTTCTCCTAGTGATACTATAACTTTCTTTCAAACTGAAGGGAGAACTTTTGAAACCATTATGGATTACTGTGAAATCTGGTTCAGGTTTGCGATGACCCCAGCCCCTTGTGTGGGATGGTTCACCTGACCAGCTGGATCCAGCAGAACCAGAAAATCCCAAAAGGTTTCCAATTCACACTGAAGATGAAAAGTAGTACTTCATCTCCACATCTCTGTGGAGGCAATCAACACAATCAAACGACCTGTACCCTTAAAACAGCAGCTGCCACTTTCAGTGAGAGCCTACCACATCATCACATGTGTGTTTTATAGACCTCACATCTCTATACCTCTCCTCACGCAAACCCAGTTCTTAATGTGCTCAGTTAATCTAAAAGAACTAAGCTCACTGAAAGCTCTTACAATCATAGAATCAAGGTTGGAAGAGACCTTCAAGATCATCCAGTCCAATCACCTACCTACATCATCACTAAACAACATCACCCAGTGCCACATCCAGATGCCTCTTGAACACCTCCAGGGACAGTGACTCCACCACCTCCCTGGGCAACCTATTCCACTACCTAATTACCCTTACAGTGAAACAATTTTTCCTAATGTCCAATGTGAATCTCCCCTGCTGCAATTTAAAGCCATTTCCTCTCATCCTTTCACTATGGGCACAGCAGAAGAGACCAACCCTCGCCACACCAAAACCTCCTTTCAGGGAGTTGGAGAGAGCGATGAGGTCCCCCCTGAACCTTCTCTTCTCCAGACTGAACAACCCCAGATTCCTCAGTCATTCCTCATAAGGCATGCTCTTGTTGTACACCAGGTACTTACTCAAACTTACTGCATGTTTAATGTTTGCTGACACTAGTTAAAAAAAAATAAATAAAAAAATCCTGTAAGGTTATAGTTAATTTCAGTTTAAGGCAAGGCAAACAGATTTCCCAAGTACTAACAAGAAGAACAAGGAAGGACTGGATGTTTTATCACAAGCATTTTAATGCCTTAAGGATGGAAACTGTAACTCAGCAAAAACCCCAAAACCCTGAAGGTTAATTTGATCACATGACTAGCAATTCACCCTTCTCCTCACCAACCTCTATCAGAAAAAGCAATTACTCTGCAGAATAACTAGGTGCTCAAATAGACTACTAATTGTACTGTATGTGGGTGGAAGATACCATCTCTGAGATTTTGTTCAGGTTGCATTCCTTTTCTCCTGCTAGAAATGCATTCTTCCACTTCTTCCACCTCATTTCTAGATCCATATCTAATGGTGCTACAAAGAAAAAAAAAAGCAAACTCAACCAGCCTGACCTCATGGATTGCTTCAGCATCCCTGTATGTAAACCTGCCCATGACGTAGGAGGGTGCTGCAGAACAAACGCTTACTCTGGTTGGGAGCAAACCTCTGATTTGATTTCACCTCAGCCACCATCTTCTGACTGGAGAAGGGAAAGGGCTATTTGTTCAATCAGATGATGAGCCTGGAGAGTCTTTACAGGTTAGGTGAATGTTAGACATCACAAATTATATTTCAGTCATGTGATTCCAAGGAGCTAAAAGAAATCATTTAAACGGATCCAAACAGGAAGGAGCAACATTATTCTGGCAACGACTCTCACAAGTCTCAGACAAAGATGCAAGGCTACATCATCAGGTGATGAAAGATAAATGATAGGAAAAGAAAAGACAGCCAAGAGAAGTTATATACCTGTAAAGCATTGCCAGGTAATAATAAACCAAAATAAATAAAAAATTAAAATCTGTGCATATTTGTGAGGTGGGGAGAAGTGACAGAAGCTGTTGGCAATAATGTAGCTTTGAAGGAAGTAATTTCTAGGCAGATCTGTTTTTAAACTCTTGGTTCTGAAGCGGCAAAATTCTAAAATCTTATTCCACCTTCTGGACTTTAATATTTAGAAGTATAAACAAAAAGGTTTTGTTGCCTCAAAGTGAGTTTGCAAGAGCACAAGCTCTTACAACTCTAGAAGTATCTACAAGCATATGCCAAAACAAGTGCACTCTCCTCTGTGACCTCTGGGGGCTCAAGGCGCTCACTCATCTGCTTTCTTCCATGTACACCACATTCACATACAGTATTCCTGCCTTCTATTTACAGCACATATATACGAAGTGCCTTGACTCTTCCTCTATTTTTCCCGCATAACTTTTTTTTTCCAAATACTTGTATCAAATTCTGACCTACCTTCTTCATTCTTTATTTATCACATTCTCCTCCCTTCCCACCCCTCTGTCTTCTTTTTCTCTTTGATTCCCATTCCCATTTGGACTCTTTCAGCCCAAACCCACATCCAGTGTGCTCTCAAAGAAGGGAGAGGGGAAAAAAAAGACAACATAGCAGTAATTTCAACCTTTCCCTATTCAAGTCCACTAAGGCGGAACATAACTTTCCAAGTCTGTTCCTTTGGCTTTGTGAACTACTTTTTTTTGCAAGGACTTGTTTTCCATCAAACAAGGTGTTTCTGACTAACCATGTCATCATCTCATTTCCCTGTTTGCTATATTTCCAGACAAGTGATGTGCTTTCTCTCTTCTTTTTCCATCAGAAGAGTTTCTTCAACCCCACTGCAGTTGGATTTTTCTTTAAATCCCTCTTTAAAACTCTCCTTTGCAAGAGCAGAGCAGCTTTTTTAAAAAAACCCCAGAATTTAGATATCTAGTCACATTGATAGCCTATTTCATTGTGCTCCAACCTTTTTTCCCCTGTAATCTGGCTTATACCTGAATTGCAAGCTATAGTTGAAATCATCTTTTTGTTCTTCATTTGAACACTGCCCAGCCCAACAGAGCATTAACTATTACTCCAGTTCCAATAAATTACAATAATAAGTAGTAAGAGCTTTTCCTTTGTTTTATATTATGAAAGGCTATTTTTCCCCCACCAATTCAGTCTTAGCTAATGAAAATGAGATGCAACCTTAATAATTAAGAAAAATATTCCTAATTTCCTGAACTATCACAGCTTCTTCTTACAGATGGGCACAGACCGGTCTGAAGTTTAGCTACTGCTGCATAGAGAAAAACATATAAAGAACATGCAAATTCACTTCCAGTAAATTATGCTCTAACATGAAAAACCATGATAAACTTGCATTGAGACAACTCTCAGACATTTCAATACGTAACCCAAACATACACAGATGTCCTATATGGGAAACCTTGTTTCAGTAGATTGATTCACATGAAATGGGCATACATGACACAAACAGTGAAGAAGCTTTCAAAGTCTATTTTTAATACAGAGGAGGAGTTGGGGTTTTTTTAGTAACCTTAAGTTTCCCCAAATTTTTTGTAACATTTTTTGTCTTTATCCCAATGAAATATGAAGGAAGAAAGAGAAAGCAGACAGACACATTTGGTGGAAGTAATAGCAGCTACCCATGTAAGTCCCTCCACACTCGATAATACTTAATCCTCCAGTAAAGGTGCTCTAGGGCTCACAGGCTGTGATGTGCCTGAGCAGGTATGTTTTGTTATTGAGAATGAAGAAGTGTTAATATATTTATTATCTCTGAAGGTGCTAACATTATTCAAGGTCTGAATGCTCTAGTGTTCCCTACAGTAAAAACATCAGCTTTCTATTAATGTTTTCTTCTGATAAAAGTTAAAGTCGACGTGATAGATTTAGAGTGTGTCTTTTTGGGGAAGAGAAGGTGTCCAGTATTCTCGTGAGACAGAGATGCACAGGTTTGATGATTACATGACCAGCCATGAGCAAGGAGATAAATTTGTTGATGTGGACTGCTTTTTCTGAAGTGCTGCTGGAGGTATTGCAAAGAAGGGGAAAAAAAGGTAGCTGCAAGCAGGTTTTGACCCAGTGGTTCAAAGAGCTAATCAGATAGAGATTAGGGGAGTAGCCGTAAAATTTCTAGTCAAAACTCTTACACCTTTACTAAACAGGCTTTCAATTTCCCTCTGATGCTATTAACATTTTCTCAAGTTTTTTATTTAAGTTAAGTTTATAGAAAATATTCTTCACAACAGAGAAAGCATTACGTGGGTGACAGAAACCTGAATCTTTAGCAACTTTGTGCTATCTCAGGTTAACCTTCACAGCTGGTAGCCACAGCAGAAGATAAACTTCCCTGCAACCCTGAGGAACACACCTTCAACCTTCTCCAAAAGATCTGTCCACTAGCATTTTTCTCAGCATAGGTAGAAAACTTACAAGTTTCTGTGGACCTCTGAGTTTGAAAGCCAGTGGCAGTAACTCAAGAAAATCTGTTCTGCTTAACATTGAGGGATTCACTTGATAGACCAAGCTGGGTTTTTTCCAAGCTTGCAAGCATCAATGAGCATATGCTGATTAAATTAACACAGATAATTCTACAGGTGATGGTGTTCCTGACTACAGCAGAATTACAATAATTCTGACAATATTAATAAAAAATATTAATGAACAAAATTGATGCACTGGGAAAAAAAAGCCTGATAATACATGCCAACAAAAGCAACCCTACATCAAGTGTGTCCCACCGCTAAAGAGAAGCCAGAAGATCAGGTGGACTGTTGCTGGGTTCCAACACCACTGTACCATTACTCATTGCAGCTTCTTAATATAGGTTATCTCCTGTTTGCAGGACTTCAAATGACTTGGCTGTGAATTCCTATCATTAGCTTTTCCATGATGAAATGAGTTAGTGTAACAGCAGTAATTAGTCCCACCTTCAGACACTCTTGAAAATAACTCTTTCTGGACACACCCATCAAATGCAAATACTGAGACACAGCAGTCACTTTATCAT
Source organism: Aegotheles bennettii (assembly GCA_013398125.1). Lineage (NCBI taxonomy): Eukaryota > Metazoa > Chordata > Aves > Caprimulgiformes > Aegothelidae > Aegotheles > Aegotheles bennettii. The sequence goes on from VZRW01013121.1 coordinate 255,719, forward strand.
TTTGGTTTTGTCAGCGCTTTTAGTACACCTTCAAATTGCATATGAAAAGACTTGACCGTCTTGACTGTCTAGAGTACTACCATTCAACAACTTTGTTTTTCTTAGCAGCTTGCCCTGAGGATACAAATTCCCAATAATGTGTCAGTTCATCAAGATTATGTGGTACAAAGCAGAAAAGAGTCATTTATCACCCATGTCACCAGACTGCAAAATATTTCTTTCAAATGCTGTATTGACAAATACAGCAAATTATAGCAGCTTATCCTGGTTTGTGTTGCTGCTTCTTTACAAACTCTGTCAGCTTCAATTTCTGGTCATGAATATCAGCCCTTGTTCTGGCAACATATGCTATAAAGAGCAAGTGAGTTCAGATAGCAGATAAGACAACTGACAAAATGACTTATAGCCATGAGACTGAAGAGGCAGCATGTTTGTTTATGTGGGCCATGGCTTAACCCTCCAATCACTCCCAGAATTTCAGCCATGCTGTTATGCATATGTGGAATGACATGTTCGAAGTAAATTCAGAAGGGAAAAAAAAAAAAGAAAGAAGAAAAAAAGAAGAAATAAAGACTGATTCAGAAATTCCTGAGCACAAAACCATTAGTCCAGAGAGGAAGCTACACATGAATAAAAACAATGAAAGTGTATGTGGTCTATACAGATTTTTGAAACAGAAAAAAATATATTTCTGTGTATGATTATTTATTATATTTTTGAGATCAGTAACACTTCCTCAAATTGCTCATGTTGGATTTTACACCACTTGTAACTGTGAGAATCTTCTATAATATCTATGAGAGAACTGAAAACACATAAGGAATCTGTCATTTAAATTTAGCCTGACACCTAAGCCAGTTCCTGCATCCCAATCACAGGGCCATAAGGCTTACTGCCCAAGAGGGCATCTGCTTCTAGCTTCTTAAAGCACTTTGCCTGTATCTATGAAACCATAGCCATGAACATCTCAATAAAAATAAAAAAGACACATACCATAATTAAGGTTATAAAATAAAGTATAATTAATTCAATATGTTCTTGCAAGTTCTAATTCCAACAAGAGAAATCCCTTCTCTTATTTGTTTTCCCAATTTGGGGAACATAAGGGAAAGCTCATCTGCTGACCTTCACTGGCAGTGTGGTTACTGAATACTGGGGAAATATGCAATAGCTGTAAGAAACCCTATGCCTCTGAAATGACATAACCATGAATACTGATGGAAATCAAACACAGCAGATCTAACTCAGGGGTCTGAGATTTGATTAACTGCATTTTTCTTTGAACTTCAGAAAGATGAAACTATGGTGACAAACAAGGTCCACTGATGTGGGTAGAATGCCATAAGATAAAAAAGATGCAAGTGTGTTGTTATGTCTTTCATACAGTTGGTAAAAAATTGCTACCACAGGCTCTAATTGCTTCTAAGAATCTCATCTGAAAATGTGTAAAGAAAAAGAAGAAAAAAAACTAATCTAACCACATATTTCAGCCAATAAAGCATCTTGAAGAATTCAGACTGCTTAGCAATTCTGGACTAACAATACTGTTTAAATTGCTCATAACACATTTGGACCACAACATTTTTCCTGCTGTAAATGAATAAAATAAGTTAATAAAAATTAATGACTAATAAGGGGAAATTGTAAGCTAACAAAGCTTAATTTACTGCTGTCTTCATAGCATACTTCCATAGCGCTCATAAAAGAGAAAACTTATCATTATGGTTTCTGAGTTAAAGCCACACAGGATGCATTTTCTCAAGCTATTTAACAGGACATATCTATAACTAATCAACTGCCATTATTCTGAAAATACACAGTGTAGGTAAGAGCACTGATAATAAGCCAGGCTCTGGCAGCTGTCACCATGGTATGCACATCCTGACCTTGTGAAGCCTTGTATCTAGGGAAGCAAACTACATTCAGGAACAAAGGCCCAACAAAACCTAACTGGGGCACACAGCTACTGATCAGATAGACAACAGCTAAGTGAAGCCTTGCACCAGGAGCAAGCAGCATGTGAGGTTGTCTAGAAACGCAGTTCCTGAAGTCTGGGAGCACCAATAAAGCTGGTACAGAGTGTGGCCAGCTGTTGAAGGCACCATTTGCTAAATCCATCAAATTCATGCAGGTGGAGTAGCACATACCTTATTTACTTTGGATTAGTGAATCAAAAGGCATAAAACTTGCTACCTGCTTGACAGGAAATTACTTAGTTAGCCTTCCCATTTTGCAAATTAGTATTCTGAACTTCTGAATATATTTTAAATAGGAACTTTAACTTCTAACTTAGATCATTTCTCTCTTTTCTGTAAGAAAAAAAAAGGCAAACAAAATTTATATGAAACTTGTACAGCTATTTCAGCTTAAATGCTGCAACATGAGAGAATGTGAAAGGATCACACTGAAGACTCTGTCAGACCAGCAAACTCAGCAAATCTGTCAGCTAAAGCAATTGACATTTCTTTATAGGTTCCATGTGAGATAAAAGTTTTTATGGCCTTGTTCTCGCTACTAGTAGCTTTTCTCATTAGCAAACTATTGATGAACAAAGGTAAGATCTCCTTGTGTTCCATTCTAAATATGACAATGACAGAGATTCCAAGAACTCATCCAGTCTTCTGGAGCAGATCACTTCTACAGGTGTCAAGTGATCAAAGGAAGATTCACCATCTGAGATGAAAATGCAAAGCAGTAAAAAAACCTACAGCAAAACACAATTTTTGCTTCAACATGACTTAAAACAAATGTTTCAAAACACTCACAGAAAATGCATGAGTAAAACACATCTTTTGTATTTTAACTGTGACATGTAAACACTTTCTAACCATTACCCAATGAACACTGGTACGAAATCCAGGTTAGGGTTAACTCTGACATGATACATCACCTTGCAGAGGATCATTTTATGCTCTATTAATCATTTATACTACATTTTTCAAAATTATTTTACTGAATAGAGTCGCACACCTCCCTTGCAGAAACATGGTGGTCTCTGCTTTGTTTATGCTCTGCCTTTCTGTCAGAACACAGACTTTCTTCCATCTGTTAACTTCTTTGCTAATTATTGCTTATCAAGTATATTATAGCCCACTTCAGTCATCACAGAAGTGCACATTGCACTCATTAACACAACTTACCTCCACCCCCTCTAGGTACTTGACAGTATAAAATAACAAATAAGAGTGTCTAAAGTGGTAGTGATTAACTTAATATTGGATCTACCCTTGCTTAAGGCTATTTTAACACATTTTATATAAATTGCTGCATGTACAAATTGTATTTTCCCTGTTCCATCCTGAAGCATTTATACATACATCTGGAACAGTATTTTCAGAATTGGTAAAAGTTGTGTCAAGTCTAGTCAAAGACTAGTAGTAGCACCGTGCAACTTCCCCTACAACATGATGAGTACAACACAATATATGCAGATGCATCTCATCTCTGTCTCTGCAGAAAGGCTTCTGTATCATCAAAACATTATGACATCATCCAGTCTTTCCTAGCCAACTTAACGTTACACTTATGAGCACTTTCAAAGGGTTTTAGCAAGAATTCCGCTGAATCATATGCAAACACCAGATGTGATGATCTGCTAAACTTGAACGATACAAGGTTAACTTTCAGAAGGACATCCCTTCAGCCGGCCAGGAGAGGTGCAACTCACTCGCATCTTTCTTCATTAACTGCCTGCTCCATACAGGTCATTTCCTGCTTCACACTGGCTGCCTAAAACAACAGTCCTGCATAACTCACATCTGTAAAATCTTTCAGCCAATGGATCGGTGCCAGCCCCTCATGAGGCTGAAATATCCAGTGACTGTACAAGCTCTCTAGCCTCCTGAGCTGCAGCCTGCCTTCTGCCGTCAGTTGCAAAACCAGCACTTTCCCAGTGAGTTTCTACAAGCACAAGAGTCACTGTTTCTCCCTCTAAAGGATCCACACTTCTTTACAATTTCTTTACACTGGTTATGGCACTTTTCTCCTTCATTTAACCTTCACATATATAGAGGTCAATTGCAAGATTACTTTGGATTCAAAAAAACAACAGTACATTTTAATTACAGTAAGATTAACTCTCTGTGAGTTAATAATGTTGAAATTAGATTTTCAATGAGCAACACTCTCATTACACAAAAAAAAAAAAAAAAGGCCACAAGAGCCTCACCATACTGAAAATAATCCTTGATCCTTAAAGACTTCTGTTAAATAAAGCAGTAGCAAACATTACTTTATTCTTAATCAGGTCTTATTTGCATATCTATTCTTGTGAATTATCTCGGCAATGAGGGAAAGAAGCAGAACTTCACAAAACATCCAGATTTGAATACTTCAAAAGATACCCAGGCAGAAGATGTAGTGCCTCTAGCAAGCCAAGGGTGAGAGAGGACAGGATGGAGAAGACATGTTCCTGAAACTGCTGTTTTCCAAAGGCTTTCACCAGGGCCCAGAAAACTGCTGTCCTGGAGTTAGTACAGGGCTGTTCTAGAGTTACTGTGGGGAGCAGCATCGTACCACATACAGGATTCAGAACGTATGTAGAGGACCCAGGCACATTGCTCAATATACAATTACAAACACATCCAGTTGTAGTGGCAAGGATAATCATTTAAGCTCTAAGATGACTGTAGCAAAAGCCTCAAAGCCTCTACAAGGCCATTGATTCACGCTCACAGAGGAACATAAAGTTATTAAAATTGAACTAGAAATACTGGAACAGGGAATTAAGCTACAGATTTGGCCCGTAATGAAAGGAACAGAGATGGACAGCAATTAAAGCACAGGACTGAGCTGCAGAAAATTTGAACGCTCAGCTCAGCTGTTTACTTGCCAGATGACGTGACCCAGGTTACACAAAGCCCAACACGCACCCTTATTTGTTCCAAGTACACACAGGTTGAGCAGAGCAGTCCTTGCCTGCCTGACCCCTAAAAGCAGGGGCATTTTTGCTGTACGGTGCATCTTTTTGTCTCCTACCCCTTGTCCTGACCAGCAAGGCTTATGAAGCCGAACCAGCAGTATTTTGCAGGTGTAAAGAAAAGTTGATTGGAGACACACAACTCAATGTTTATGCTTCCCAGACACAGTATGGAGATGCAGCCCCTCCATGTCCCCAGCCTGAACCAGTAATACTCCTCAGAAGGCTGCCAGACAAGAATAAAACTTATGAGACAGCCTTTATTCTCGTGAGTAGCCCAGAAGCTGTATTTCACATTGCTGAAGAAAGAGAGCCCCTGCATCCTGTTTGCCTGCCTCCAGACTCTGCCAGCAGAAAAACACAGACCCTGTCATGCAGGGATGTTTTGTTATTTCGTTCAAGTACAATGAGATTACCGCCTGGTAGGTGCCACAGTCAGAGATTTATTGCTATATTGTTCTGAGGAACTATATTTGAGTGGTTCGGTAAGATTTGAGAAAAAGCAGGTTGCTGCAGGTAAAGAGAACTTCGTATGATCATCTCTATCATTGCAAAAGGCTTTAATTTTTTTTTTTTTAAAAAAGAGAAAGTCATGAGATGAAAACTGGATAAAATTATCAGAGTTTAAGAAATTCTTGTTTTTTCATTAATTCATTAAGCTGTTTGTGAGAGTGTGATAAGGAAGAAAGGTAGGGCATAGGGCTAGCACTAATCAGTGGGACAATAATGGGGGTGGGTGAGGAAACCCTGAGAAGATAGGGGACTAGTTCAAGATAAAATAACCTGAAAGGTCACAAAGGCCAAGTGAAAAATCAGAGATTTCCATGTAGTATTTCCTTCTAAAATATTCGAGCGGTCATCAGACCAAAGGACTAGTCTGAAAATCCCTACAGAGAACAGGCAGAAAGCAAGAGCAGAAGAGGTTCCAACACTCCACATCTCAAGCCACTGAATATATTTGATTACCCAAAGTGAAAATATGGGCAGACATCACCCAACAAGGAGCAGGGGTCAGATCCTGACTAAGCACTCCTGCCACATCCCAGTCTGGGCTGAGAGTGAGTGTTTCATCCCACAGCCATCAGCATCCAAAACTCAGCCGCAGACTCAAGCAGCACGTGAAGGAGAGAAAAAGTGTGACATGCTCCTGCAGCTATATGAATTATTTCATAAAGAAACGTTATTTACAAAACTATTTTGAATCCTGTGCTTTATGGAAGCAGCAAATATTATGTGCAGAATAGAAGGGAGCATGTTCCTTAGGGATGCACACACCCTGCAGCTCTCCTTGCTGCTCTCCCTCGTGTTGCTCTCAGACTGCCAAAGTGCCTCCATCACAAGAAGCCTGGCTCCAGTCCTTCCCAATCACCTGGCAGTGGTTCCATCGGCCATAGTCACAGGAGAGACCATACCCTCTATGGCATGATGCCTGCCTGACAGTCGCCTTGACCTCAGTCTCACCGGGAAGGGTGCTGTCACTAGGACAGGCTCTCGTGCACGCTACTGATACAGTGTCTACCCATGAAGGTAGACACTACCTACCTGTACAAAGGGTTTTATTAATCCCCCTTGAGGTTGCCCCTGCACACATAGGCAAATGTAGCTGAAAATGCCTGGAAAAAAACCAAGTCTACCACAGCTGACATACTATACACCAAGAGAGTCCTTCCTTTGCTGTGTCCCCCTCTGACACCAAAAATGCCTTACGTTGCCTGAAGCAATTGACATTAGCTGGGCATCTTCAAGTTAAAAAAACCCACACAAAAAACTAACAAAAAGCAGAAAACCCCAATAAGTGGCTGAAAGACAGGCATGTCCCAGCTCCCACAAACAGAAGAGAGAAGAAAAAACAGCTATTTTTGTGCCAGGAGGGGGGTACAATGAGCGGACACATCCCAGCTGGGATCAATTGCTGGGTTCTGCCAGCACATGGAGTCAAACTGCAGACCTTAAAGAGAGCAAGACAGTAAAACTGTTCCCACCGCTCCAGGAACTCTTCTTTTTTTGTCTACATCTTGGGGTCCTCTTTCATCACTCTCACACAACGGTCAGTAAAAGTTTAGCTGTTTAATCAGTGGGTGTTGAGAAAATGCCAGGAAGATCTTGTAATAATATAGAAAGAAAAAGGCTTCTTGCTGATGAACTGGGAGAAACACTGCTTTATGTACCTAGCCGTGGAATCCCCATCACATTGGAGGTGCTCCTGCATATCACAGTAGTAACTGAATCACAAAATCAACACAGAAGCATTACACAGACTGCAGATGCTCTACTGATTTTCAAATGTTAACTTCCAAAGTAAGAGTAGCAATTGTTCTTTTTAAAAGTCAAAATATACCTAAACTAATAGCAATAAGAATAATAAGGAGGACTGATGACAGGCTGCTTAAATAGGGAGGAATAGGAAAGAAGCCAGCACCTTTAGAAAAAGTGGTCAACAAGATGACAAAAGAGTGCGGAGAGAGTGTGAAGCAGCAGGGTTTAGCAATACCCTAAATTGCAGTAAGTTAGCAGCTGGCAGGGAATAATAATAACCAGAAGATTAATAGATTTTTCCAGTATGAGGTCAGAAAACTACATAAAATAACATTACAGTGCTGGCATTGTAGAAGAGAGAGTGAAGTAACAGGTATTAAAGGAAGGCACAGCACTGGGGGGTGGATGCAGGGCAGGGTCAAAGTCCTGGTGGACACTCTACTAAAGTTCCTGCTGCAGCAGGCTGTTCAAGCACCTACCAATAGCTCTTAATTTTCAAAAGTAATGGCAAGTCATGGATACCAACTTTTGTCCCAAGCTGGAAAGCACTTTCTGTGGCTGTAGAGGGACAACATGCTGCTGTCTTTACTCGGAAATTTTTACAGCACAGAAAAATTCAAAGCAAGGATGAAAAATGAGCAGGCTGCATTACACATTTAGCAAATGTCACTAGCAGGAGTAAGAAAAACTAAACAAGGAATTTCTGCAACAGGAACAGGGCAAACAGAAGAAAATGTACTCCCTGACCTTAAGACAGGCTTAGTACCAGAAACACACAAGTGCTATGTCACTGCTGACTACACGGATTCCTATACACTCTCTAGTACTTTTATTACTAATTCGTTTTGCATTAAACCTTTACTCCCCTGCACTGTGATATCTAAAAGCTGAGCTGTAAGCTCTTTTGACCACAGTGCAGAAACTGTTCACTTTTGACTGCTATGCTTCATGCCTAAGATTTTGACTTTCACCTTCTTTTTTTTGACCAGCAGCACAGCAAGAAATTTTATTTGTACCCCTAAAAACTCAACAAAAAATAAGACTGTCTTATTTTTAATAATGGTGAAAATACTTTTCAACTCATTACTTCAGGATTTGAAAATAAATTGATAGATTCACAATTGCATAATACTGACAGATACAAGCATGCATAAATTCCGTGTTGCAACTCATGTTGCATTATTGGTCCTGTTGGAGCACAGATATAGAAGCGCAAATTCTTGATACAGAAATCTTTTGCTTGCATCTGATCTTGTTCCTGAAAGCAGTATAGAAATACCATGGGAGGCTGTGGAGAACAGGATTGCTAAATCTACAATGCTAAAGTAAATATTGGTAGGTTAATTTTTTTTATGTTTACAATGCTACTAAAACCCCTCAAATTTTTAGACAGGTTTTGGTAATAACTGTGCTGCTATACTATCAATGTCTTTGCGTCGTGTACGGTATTTAGGCTGAATATGCACACTCAGAGTGCTGCAATAAGGTGGAGAGGCAGGATGTGTATTATTAGGAATTAATTGCTAGGATGCTTTTCATGACTAATAAAGATAGGCATACTTGCTGTTGCAAGTAAAGAACATAGGGTGTTATTAGAAATTGGCACAAGGATTGCCTAAAACATCCTCTGGCAACTCATTAAAGAACTGGATTAGTCCTAAAGAAAAAAAAGGGTCCGCGATCAACTCCAAAAGATATAAACTCAGCCTTTTCTATGGGTGTATCAGAAACTGATTACCCATACAAGCATAGCTGACGAGGAATTAGCCACTGAGTTATGGGAAAGTTGCAAAAGTAGCAAAATACTTTAAAAACACCCAGATATGAAGGAAATTTATGAAAAGAGCCAAGACATAGCAGGACATCTCACCCTCCCTTATGGCAAAGGGCACACAAATACAGTCAGCAATGAGAGAACAGGAAAAGGCAGCTCATTTTCAGGCTGAGATCCCAGGATCCTTCAAATCATTGCCACAGGCATAAATTTTCTAGTAGAAAATGGGGATAAGACCTATGAAGACTTTAGCACCTCATTAGAACATTGCTTCTATGTCAAATAACCTATACCCAAACTCCCTCGCTCCCCTTGAAATCAGAAATGTGTTTTCCCCAGCTCTTACTCCCACAGCAGTTTATTAGTGGTGCAGTTATGTAATGTTGTGCATGCCACAACAGTATCCAAGGGATTTGTCTGTTGGTTGCAGTCACAGTTTGTATGCACTGTCCAGATTAATGGAAGCTCCATGAAGGTGTCCTCTACACCACATTGCACCTAGGAAAGCTGCTCTCCCTTCCTGGGCACCTGCTACTCAGCATGCCTGTGACTATATTATACACACAAGGTTTCTGAATCAGCTACCCCCAAAAAAATGAAGGCTCTAGGGAGTAAAATTTTTGTGTCAGCAGGGAAAGTTGTTCTTGCAAGTCTCTGATAAATGAGAATGACAGATCCCTGTGAGATACCTGAGACAAAAAGGGATTTCATTTAACTTTTTCTGAGAGTTTCTCAGACACAGCTGCAGCACTAACTGACTTAAAGATCTGCGAATGCAACATTCAGGATTCCCTGACAGAGTAATCTTTATTACGACTACCTTCAGAAGAGGTAGTAGTGTTTCAGAAATTTAAATTCTCCTGACTTTTTCGTGCTGCTAAAGCTATTGAAGCTTTATGAGTCCAGGATGATTTTGTCTTCCCTCACAGTTACCAATGTGAAATAAATACATATTAGTAGGGACTGCAACACTACACTGTCTGAATGTTTTGCAAAGCACCCTCAGACACTACAAGACATTGAGCCTCTCTCCTCTTTGAGCGCAGATCTACAGCATTAATCCACATCAGGCTTTCAAAGGAGACTTCTTCCAACACTGGAAAGAATTCAAACGCAGGCTTGTAGGACCAGAATAACACTGATGTTTTTACCTGCATCTCAGAGTAGCTCCATTTGAGCTGCTCTGTTTAACAACAGAAGTCTGGCCTTCAAGATTATGAAGAAAGATAGTTGTAGAAGGTGCAAGTAAAATGGGGGGAGGGGAAGTGAGAGATTGCTATTACAATAGGCAATCAAACCTGCCAGGTAAGGAGTTGAACGTAAGCCTGCCCTGTTCCAAGCAAGCTAGAGGGCTCCAACAACAAGTTAAAGGGCTCTCTAATCACTCATTGCTTAGATTGATTAGACTCATGCCCTTCCTCTGATACAGTCAGGCAATTGTAAGCTATCACTAAAGAGTGGATGGTCTCCCCAGCTGAGATGCAAAAAACCATCTGCTGGGTTGAAAAGTTAGGTAGAATTAGTGAATTTGGACCATCTTTAGTCTTACTTTACAACATTTTGGCTGAGTAGAAGTTGTACCCAGCTCAGGTGGTGAGAAATGTATGGAGTTCAAATACCATCCATACCTTTAACCTAAACATGTCTTTGCATGCTTGCCCTATATCAGTGTATCCCTGTGTGAGTTATTAATTCTTTAAATTCAAAAGGTGTGAAAACCTGATCCTTGAAAGCCAGATAGCATATCGCATTTTCATAATAAACTCTTTTTTTTTTTAGTGGTTAACTATGATAAAATCCATTTAACAGAGATAAAGAAATGTTCTTGGAAGGGGCAATAGTTAACCATATACCAGACACCAGTAAATCACTTCAGAGGTACATTTCCTTTACTAGCACTTCTGGCTTTTTAAGGAGTTCAGCACAGTTATGTGTTATTTGATTGGTCTTAATATAATTTTCACTTTCCTGACATTTTGATTCTTTGAGAGATACATGAAATGGAAATTATATCATGAACTAGGTTAAGCAGATGCTGCTACTTATTTTTCAGTGTTGAAAAACTCTTATTTAAAACTGAAATAAGACGGATGTTGGAAATAAATTCTGCAGTGACACTGAACACCAAAAAGCAGTAAGTGGCTTATGGCATGGTAAGGATGGAGAAAAACTCATTAAAAGAGTTCAGTAGTGCTACTGCTGTCATGCATAAACACGTTGTTAACTTAAGCATTACTTGGCTCGATTTTTAGCATTTTGCAAAATGTTACTGTGGGTATAAAACCAAGAAATCTGCACAGAATTTAGAAGATACACTAGATATTTCTTAATAAATCTTCCAGTTCAAATAGTAATGAATTCAATAACCACGTCCTCACGTCACTGTTTTTCTGGCAGTCAAACCTTCTCACTGATTTAATTTTATTTTTATAAACCTATGATAATTCATGGTAGATTACATGGCAATAAATTTTTCTGCGAAATAACCGTATTCATAGAGACATACACAAAAAACAAGACAAAGTTTACATTTCCCTTCAGTTCCCTCTCTCAAAACAATAAATATAATGCATGACAACTGATCTTGTATTCTGCGCATTGTTTTCAATTACACTTCTCTTCTGCCAAAAAAATGCAAATTATTTTTTCAAGCACGAGTAATGAATAGTTAATTGCTTTTTGCTTTGTTTTTAACTTCCAGAATTGACCTGGGGCACTCTGTTTCTTTGACAAAGAAAGGAAGATAGATAATGGACATTTTTTTAGGGTCTCTCACATCTATCACTGTTATCAGGACAGAAACGGAGGGAGATCTTTCATACGGCTCTGCTGATAATTCAAGAAGTTCACTATGTGAAGTGGCCTTGAGTTCAATGTGTTAGTTTAGTACATGAGATTTCAAGTTCTACAAGAAAAATAAACACATTCTTTCAGGCTAACTTTAAAGGTTTAGGACTGACAGTTGAAAAGAAAAATAAAATCCTCAAGCCCTACCTTAAGGGGAAATATTTTTTTTAGCTCATCATGAGCAAAACAATCTATATGAAAGCCATGTAGATCAGTCGCGCCTTCTAGCTGATTTTTTCCCTTTCTTTTATAAACTAGCTCTTGAATCAGTAATCAATGTTAATTAAATGTGGAAGCTGTGATTTTAGGCAATGTTCATGTCCTGATCTAGTTACTGTTAGCAGCAGTCAAATAAGCACAAATGGGCAGTTGAAATACAGCTGCAGGACCAAGAGCCAGCCTGTCAGTTGAGCCTCGTTAGCACCTCTAGTCCTCAAACAAGGAGGGCAGAGGCCTGGGAGGGGACTCATTTTCCTAAACACATGCTTATACTGGGAAGGACAGAGCATGTGGACAGGGACAGCATACAGCCACTGCATATTTTTAACATGCCAGGATAGGGAGGGAAAAAGTCTTTCCCCCTTAGTGAGCATTTCCAGGTAGCCTAACCTCTCACCTGCTGCCAGAATCTTCTTCCTCATTCACCAGATCTCTTTAGGTAATTTGCATACTCCTGCTCTACAGACATAGCCATCTATTCACACAGCTCTTGTACACAAAGGCAGGCAAGCCAGCTAACTTGCTATAACGAAACAGGTACAGCCGACTCTGAAGCATGGCTCCAGGAGGCTCTCTGACACCTTCCGATGGTCTACACCACACTTGTAACCCAGCATTCCCACAGATACCCTGTGCTCCTCAAAGCAGCATTAAACCAATTGTCCCAACAGCAAAGTGAAGGTGATGCCTGGAAACTGACAAAAATACTGAGAAACTGGAAAGCCAGGTTACGATGCGATCCATGAAACACCAGCTTTGGTAATTTCATTAGGTAATGTCAACTACTCTCTTACGCTTCTCAAGATCTATTTCATGCCATCTCAAGATGTGGTACAAACTTGCAAGCAAATATTCAAAGGGACAAACATAGACCAACACTTCCTCAAAAAAAGAACTCCAATTCAGTAGTTCTCTAATACCATTTTTTTCAAAGGAAAACAAAATCTAGCACATTCTGTACAACTCTGGAAACCACTGCCATTTGAGAAGAGAGAAAAAAAGACACAACCCCTTTGATCCCAAATCCCACAGCTGTAGTCCTGTAACTGATGTCCAAGTTACACTGTAAGTTCATGCACAAAAATTAATTCTGACATCTTCTTAGCTCCTGGCCACGAGAGTTTTCAACTTCCACCACCCCACTCTTTGCTTAGTATAATTAATGTAAAAAATTCCTATATTAGAAGTTGAAAAAGAAACTGAAGCCCACTCAACTCCAAATTCCACCACCTGGTATCACATATTTCATGTGGATAATCAACAGTGATTTTTAGATTCATTACACTAATCTTTTGCACTAAGTCTAACTGAGGACAATTGGGGGTTCTTGAGCTCAAATGAATTATAGAATCGGTTAGGTTGGAAAAAGACCTTTAAGATCATCGACTCCAACCATTAACCTAACTCTGCTAACCTAGCTCTACCAAGCCCACTGCTAAACCATGATCCTAAGTAAGCTCCAATGAATCAGCAGGAGGGAAAGAGAAACACACTTTACCAGCAGGTTTCACAGATAGTTACTGACATCTATGTAATGGAAAGACTCGCAATCTTCTGTCTATTCCAAACACCAGTAAGGAGGGAGGTTGAGTAGATGATGCAAGAGCCTTCACTAACTACCCACAAGACAGTTCACACTACATCTCATTCAGATTGTTCCAGTTCCTGCTCTAATTCATCATTATTCTTCACCTTAGCCTAATTTGCTTGCTTAGACAGACTCAGACCCAATTCTTAGGTTTGCAAGAAAACCTAAAGAACTTGCCTTGCTTGATGTACCTAACAAAACAAAAGCTCTGAGGGTTAAAAAACAACAATAAACCACAGAAAGACAGGAGCCTAAGCTACAGGATAATACTGAAATAATGGCTATAAAATCACCCAGTCTGAATATTGAAACCATCTAAGACTACCACACAAACAAGGTTCTGAACAGCTTTGCAATGGAATATTATAGACTCGTTTTAAGCTCCACTTCCAGTAGTTAAAAGGATATTATAACCTGACAGCCTGAGTCCAGTCTTAACTGCGTCATGTTTCCAATAATGAGTAACATTTGGCATTTCAAAGATGCAGAACTTAATTATATATTTCATCAAGACTCCTTTTTCTAACCAACTTACTATACTTAATAACAGAAGACAGAGGAAACACTAAAAGTATATTGAAAACTCCAGGTCAAGCTGTAAAATACCTTCAGAAGTAAAGACAAATTCAGATCATCTAGTTCATCCACTGCAAGGAGCACATCTGCTCTGTCATCATGAAAAACGCATTGGATAAGTGTCCCTGAAAGGCTTATATAGAACTGTGCATTTATATAACCCCCTAACCTCTCTCAGCTTAGGCTGGAGAGGTCACTTACACAGACCAGTAGCTGGCTTCAAAGCTGATGGCTGAAAAAGGAGTGACAGCAATGGATCCTTCCTTACCCTCTCAGCATGCCCACTCCAATTACTCTCATATTTACTGACTTCTGTGCTCACTCACATTTCATTTTTCCTCTCTTTGATGATACAGACATCCTGGCTCCATCTGTCATAGGGTTAAATAACCATCTCTGATTTCAGTAGATTCTATGAACTGCAAAATAGAGGCCTGAACCAATAAAGATTTTCAAGAGTTGGGGTTTTTTTTTTTAAAAAAAGCACAAAAACAACAAAAAACTGGTCCCTTCCAAGCTGAAGGCAAGTACAGTTTAGCCTGAGTTTCAAATGGAGGTAGAAGCAGACTTATATTTATCTTCATGACAGTTCCATATATTAAGTGTTCTCTTCCACTTTTTAAAAAACATATAATCACTAAATTTTATTTTAAGAAAAGAAAGTCAAAGAATGCTTTAACTTATGTAGACTATTAATTATTACTACTTAGAATTCAGTGATATGTTTCTAACTTCAGGATAATGTGTTTGGCTACTGAGCCACTCTGAAAGCCTACAGAAGGCAATGACTTCTAACAGATGTTCACCATAACAGTCTGGTGAGCTAGAATATGCACCCATAAAACCATCCACTTGACTGTCTCTTCCTAATTATATTTTACTGTTTCTACTCGTTATGCACTTTCACATCAGTCCAACTTTCCACATATTAATTGACACAGCATTACAGCTCAGATATCCCAGTACAGGCCACGATGCTCTTAGTTACATTTCACTGAAGTATATAGATACCATTCTTAACCACGAACTGGGAGAATAATATATAATAAACACGATTTTTGGAATAGAGAAAGATGACATTTTCAATGAACCTGAGGGCATAATTTATAAACTGCTTTCCAAGATTTTTGAATGTAAAGATAAATTATACTCCTGCCCAAAACACTAAGTAACATCAGCTTCATTGCTAATCAGTGCCATTACTCTTCTGCTATCACACCCTGTAAGTGAGTCAAAGGAGGCTTCCTATGCAAGCAGAATGCATTTCTTGCGCAGATGCTGGCATTCACCAATTTTCCCAGTGCATCCTTCACAAGAGATACTGCTTCAGGACGGCAGCCCCTTTTGGCTTTTCTCCTTCTATAATTTTTGCCAATTTTTGCCAGCAAAACATCAGCCTTAATGCTGAAGTCAGCAAATGTGGAATGAAAACCACTGGGGTTCTTTCGAAGTTTGCTTCCAAACTCAACAAGTGTTACATATAAAAAAATCTTTGCCACTGCTTATCATTCTCCACTTATTACCAGGCAAAATTCCTTCACATATTGACTAAAGAGTCTACTTTAACACCAGTATCTGCAGCCAAGTTTTTAGGAGTAACTTAAAGAGAAATGACATTTTTAAATGTTCTGCACAGGTATATTGGGCTGAGCAGAATGTAAAGTATAATTTGTGTGTAGCCTTCCCAGCTGAAGGAAGTCACTGTGCCCACTTTCTCTGAAATCAGCTTTGGACACTGCTACAACATAACACGAAACAAACACAAAACAAAACAGGAACCTCACCCAGAAAAAAACCCAAAACAAAACCCTCAGAAGAGGATGGTATCTTCACTAGCAAGTCTTAAAAAGCAGTCTTTATCAAACATGCCAGATAAGGAAAGAACACAAAACGATTTTTTAATATTTTCAGTAACACTCCAATAGAGAAAATGGTTCATTTTTTTTATCCCAACTTAAAACAAAAAAACCCACCCACCTAGACATCCTGTGAGGTTAACTAGAAAAATTTAATTCTTTGGTACTGGAAACAGTGGTCTACAGAAAAACCATTTGTTTCAAGGTTATCATAGGGTTGCAAAATGAAAGCAGACATTTGGGGTTGAATATGCTCACGCAGTTGAGGCAGAGCTTGAGCAGGAAGCCCGGCTGTTACAGTAGGATGTCGGGCTTTTGTGCAGATACATCCTGGGCAGCAGTGGAACTTTGACTGCTAACGAGCACAATTTGACCAAAACCCCACCAAATGCAGAATGCTCCCACAAGAACTGCGCTGGCTGAAACAAAGGTCCATCAGGCTCAAGGTCCTTTCTGCAGCTGATGAGTATCCAGAGCCAAGGAAGGAATGTCAGAGCAGAACAAATGTGTACCTTCCCCAGTACGCTCTCCCAGCTTCTACTGGGAAGAGGCTCACAGTGGAGTTTGCAGCCTTTGAGGGTGTTTTACTTCATTAATGTGTTGATTTTCTTTTTTTTCATTTATATCAAGTGTAATGAAATGTACCAAGTAATTTATAATGATGATTTTGAAAAATGCTGGAATGAAATTTTGGCTATATTCTAGCCAAAGCCTTTGGAATTTGCAAGTTAACATTTTACAGTTTGGTGTAGAACTTCAAAGTCTTCATCACACAACAGATTAAATGTCTCAACACAGTGATGTAATGTGGGGCAATGGGGAAGAATTTGGCACCCTAGGAAAAAATGCAGACAAAAAAAGGATTTGGACAATATTGTGCTGTCCAAATTAGAATGTGGATCCAATTGTGACTAATCTTTATGAGTTATTTAGGTGTCATCTATAAAGTGTGATTTACAAGACTACACACACCCTTGAAGCACTAGTTTAATACTGAGTTTAAGAAAATGTATCTTTCTAGGCTACCAAAAAAATGCCCACTGATTAAAGGCAACGTGAAGTAACAGAGGAAATACTGCCACCATCTCCAACACGAGCTGACTCTGGCAGAGAGAAAAAGCATTTGACTTTTAGACAGATCATTTTAACACACTTTCTGTCCATTCAGGACAAAGTTATCGGGCCAGGCAGGAGTGCTCATAGCAGCTTCCTTTCTCCAGAAATGCTGTAGATGAAAAATAGGGAATAGAGAGTGACAAAGAGAGAGTCAGAGGTTCTGATTCTATACTTCAGGCCCAGAAAATGCCAGCTGTAACCTCCCAGGTAATGTTTGATCCTGCACACACAGCAAAAGAAAATCCAAACTCTCCACAGGTTTTCCTTACTAAAACCCAGTCATCCTGCTTCGTTTAAGTGCAGGATTACTGGGAAACATTTCATATTACTTACTACAGGCATATAATGTTTTTCCTCACAATACAGATGTGCACCACAGACAAAATTTTGCATTTCAAAACACAAATTCAATCACCATTGACATAAACAGGAGTAACCCACACCCTCCTTCCAGACTGGTTATAGTCACATCTGACAATTTAAATGTAATAGTCTGGAAATTGCTGAAAGTTGTTTTGTGGTTGTTTTTTTGTTTTGATTTCGTTTGTTTTGGTTTTTTCCTCAAACAAATTGCTTTTCAAATAATATTTCTAGTGTATCTTTAGATCCTTTGTCCACTCCAATATGAGAAAACAAACTGAGAAATCACCTCTAGAAGCAATTATTTCAGTCCGAAATACATCACTAACTACTCCAGAGGTTCAATGGATGCCCAGGAAAAGAGTATTTTCTTTGACTTGAGGCTGAGAAAAACTTTAATAGAAGCAAAGTTTTTAGGCTTCCCTGCTGACTACAAGAGCTTATCCTTACAAATAAGTCATGAAATGGAAACTTTCATGTAACAGATAAAGCCAGCCTGCACACATATTCGGATGAAAGCAAAGATATTTCAGGGGGAAAAACAAGTAACTTCTTTTTCGTGTTAATTAGGAACTTAACTCAAACCACAATCCTACGTGCAGGCACCTACAAGATGTCACTTCACATAAAAGATCCCAGCATATTCCCTTTGTTGCATTATCAGAAAATTTATCAAACTATTCAGATAATGCCTTTCTGATATTTTTGTGTTATCTTAGGTTTTCAAAATGTTTATAAAAAAAGCATGCAGTCAGTTAGTCAAACTTTTGACCCAACAATCTGGCACAGTTAATTAAAGTTAACCCAAAAGCAAAAGCATCAAACTATGAATTTCCTTACTGTATTGCAAGATCATTATTGTGACAAGTAAGCAGCAAGATCCTGATGAATGGCTGCCACTGTTCAATAGATTGAAGAGAGCTTGAAAATGCCTTATCTGTGCTCTCTGGTACAGGAAGATTAAAGAAAGGGTGGATAATAACCTTTCGTATTACCCTCAAACACAGGATTCAGTCTGTCTGGCTCCATGCTGTATTATTGCTACAGTCCAGGCAATTGTCTATTCTCATGACATTTATAAAAAAAGAAAACAAATTTCAGGCGTATGATTTTTGGCTCATTTTTCAAGACAAAAGTGCCATTAATAGCCATCTGAATGGTTCACAACATTATAAATCATTTAACTAAGTTGCAATCATAAAAGTCAACAAGCATGTTAGGAATGGTACCTACACATAAAAAGTTGATACCAACTTGTTTTTTCAAGAATTTTAATATAAATTGATTTTCTCACTATGATGGTTAATATAGAGACATAGGGCTTAATCACAATAAGCAGAAGCTTAGCAAGATTAATCACAATTGAAACTTGTAAAAATCACATTAAAAATAAAGAATTGCATCTATTTTTCTTTATTTCTGATCTGCAAAGATGATCTGAAGAGATTTTTCTATCTACTGTTATTTTCTAGGTTTCTTTACCAATCCAAACCATTCTATGATTCTATGAAACATACCAGCTCTTTTCTGCCCTGTTTTGCTTGATGACTTTTAGAAACAACTACGAAGATACAATGTATTCAGATTTAGTTATTGAAGAGGCGGTTTCGTTTGTGGATTTTTTTGAACTTCCAGAAATCTTTACTATTTTTATTAATATCCACTTAGTTCAAGTTCTGTATAAGCTGACCAAGAAGAAAAGGTACAGGTTATAAAAACATATACTTCAAGTGAAAACTAAGGAAAGTGTACAACACTTCCAGTCTTCCAATACACAAGAGAAAGGATTAGATATTGCTGTTTCCAAATGAAAAGAACAGACATACATGCTTGCCAGTGAATGGAGGCTTTTACTTCATTATAAATCTACTAAAAGCAACAGGAAGATCAATCCTTCTTAACCTTCACCTTTAAGGTAGAAACGGTAACATTACAAGATCATTTGTAATAATGCTTGGGGCCCCAATTTTGCAAAAAAAACCCCCAAAACAACAAAAAACCCCCTTATGGAAATATTTACCCAGGCCTAAACAGGTTTTCTTTACATGCGTGAGCTGTTAAAGCTGGGAAGCATATCTGTTAAGGGTACCTAAGTTTTAAAGTCGGTATTGACATAAATATGATAGCTATATTGCAAAGCATACAGGCAACACACCTGTACCCATTATAGCTAGGATAAGCAAGTCAATCTGGATGCACCCTACAGCACTCTTGCTGTATTTTGCAGCACTAGTAGTGAAAACACAGATGGACTCCAGGAAGCTTTTGGATTGCTTTTTAAACGTGGAAAAAGAAACAAAAAATCATTCAAGACATCTTGTGTTTGTGGCTACTGAGGTAGATCTTGGGAATTACTACAGCATTTGTCCAAGTCCAAAACCACAGGCAAGGCTAAGGGCAGCAGGCAGAAGCTGACTGCACAGCCTTGGAGATGAGCACTCTAGGGCCTCTGAAAAATTACAGCAACTATTTAAAGGTGGGATAAATTTCATAGTCCCAACACCCGACAGCCCTTTCCACCAGCAACAGATAAACCCACCAGCCAGTGGGACTCCTATATGTTGCACAACAAGCTGTAAAAGAAGAGCAAACCATATAGGTTAGATGCTGTAGGTACTGCTCCAGGAGACCCAATAAAGAGTTCGGACATGGCAAGCTAGTGGAGCAGGAGGGGAGGCAGTTAAGGTCAACAGGGAATTGGCCTTGTCTCATCAGCATTAGTTCTCTCACCCCGCTCTCCAAAAAATTCTTCTTGATAAAACACATTCATTAACCCATTTCTTATCAATGGATACATCTGATTCACTGAGTGACTAAACAGCATAGCTTTGCCTCCCAGATTTTTGGATGTTCACACCCAGAGAAGTCAATTGTTCCATAATTTTCAAAGGACCCCTAAAACCTGAAACTAACTCTTGCCATTGTCAGTCAATGCTGGCCTACATTAGCTTTTCAGGTAATATGTGTAAATGAAAACACTCAGCTTGATTAAGCATCAAAACTACTATTAAGTATTATTATCTGGATTTTCCATGCTCTTTCAAAATTCTGATCAGCCATGAGCCAGTATTAAACTGATTAGGAGTGTCTGCACCAGCCCAAGGAAACTTCCTGACAGGATCAACAAACAGTAATTAAACATCATTAAACATCACTGGCAGCTAGCATTATTGAATAAACTGAATTGAGAAAGATGAAGTAGGGAAGCATGTCTGAAGTATGAGCAAGTCATGATCTTGATGAATTAGAGTCATGCACCATGGCCTGTAAATCTTGTTGCTGAAAACTGTCTGTATTTTTTTAAGGACAAAATACATGGAGAAAAAGCTCTGATCTGACACAAAAATCAGCAATACTTAATAAGTGGCACAATCATAGGACAGCATAAGTTTTATCACTGCTCCCGAGCAGTTTCAGCATTTCTATGAGTAGATTTAGCAGGTGAGCTGTACTTCACGCCTGGGCATGGGAGGCTAGAGGAAAGAGCTGTCATCATTTGGTTCTCATACCTGCTACACAGCACATGAAACCAGAGGACACTATTCATGAAGTCACTACAATTTAAACAGTATTTCATTGTGCATTAACCAAGTTTCTCCATTTTTACATCCTTTTATCAATCTCACATCTGCTTTCAGACTAGTTTCATCATGCTGTTCCTCACCCTTCCTTTTGTTGTTATCATCACATATGTAAAGCCATGGTTCCGTACACTTTGATTTTCTCTCTCCATACACGAGTCCCTTGGGAGCAAACACAGAGAGACTCTAATGGCATTGTTGCTGATGGCACTGGGTGCTGCCCTGGTGCACGGCAGCAGCTGTTCCTGGAAGCTTTTCATACCACCACAACCAGTATATGGGATATTTCACACCTACAGGTCAGTCACCTTCAATGCCCAGCACTAAGTGTGAAACCAGAGACCTCAGCAGACTTCCCACTGAGTGGTCTAGTCTATGTGAAAGTCAGGTATGAAAGACTAAGGTCCATGATCTGGCTTGCATGTGTATATAAATAAATGCATTCAAATAATTACACCCACTGTTTTTCTGAAGGAGAAAGTAGTTATTTGGTTTTTCCCCCATTTGTCATTTTCAAAACAACTCTCTGAATTCAACAAAGCTTCTGCAAGAAAAAAATACATATACTTACAACTCTCACATTTCATATTTTATTTCTAAAAAAAATACAAATCAACAGCAATGTCTGCAGAAATATCTCCTTTTCTAATGGCAATAAAATTATTCATAGTATAAATACCCTCTACTGAAAGGGCAAACTCGTTCATCAATAGAGCATTTAATCATTCAGAGGGAGGAAACAGAATGAATAAAATGTACTATGGCAATTTAGTGTTTTGCTGCAAGCCGACTAATGCTTCATGTAATTGTCACTCTAGAGTGAAGCATCTTTTTGATTAGAAGGACAGTATTTTTTATTTTTAAAAATAATTATTACAAGTCTTCTAGTGTAGCAAAAAGTTTATATAAAATACCCTTACTCACTGTACAAGGTTGCAGTATGAAGGCACTAAACTGCAAAATTATTCAGAAGCACTCTTACCCTCCATAAAATGTATTATCTGCATATTTAAATTTATTTCCTACCCCTGGACTTTTAAGTTATGCACTACTTGTTCCAGACCATGTTCTTCCAACTCTCTGCTGTAAGACCCTTTTTAATCTCCATATTGCAGAGCAGTTTCTCTGGGACTACAAGGAAGAAGACAAAATTACGCATTAGCCTTGTATTTCTCAAGAAGAATCAGTCCCACCCAACACTCTCAAGCCTGCTCCAGCAAAAGCACTATTGGGAGCTCAAATGTAGAAGCCTGCAACTAACCAAGAACAATTTTTCTAGAATAATCTCCACCAATATTGCAAATATTTGTATAAATATAAGCCGTAGCCTCTCAGCATATAATATACTGTTGCTTTAAGCAGCAGTACGTAACATAGCATTAAGGAAAAATGAGGAAGAGCGTACACCTAACCAATAGTCCTTATCTTGTTGATGTCCTCTTTCTTAATGCATCTGTTCAGGTATAACAAGGTTGTGTGACTATTTTCAACTAGTATTCTGTGATAGAATCCCTAATAATATACCCAGCTTCTCGATGGGGAGTAGATGTATCTATTCTCTGCTCGGGAGTGTTATTTATTATCCATTGATTCCAGCCCAGTAAGAAAATCAAAGGAAGTCTTGCTGTAAGGCAAGGGTCCTACTCAGGCAGCCAGTGCAGACTACTTGGCTGTGGTTTGAGTTGGTCTCTACAACTGTGATAGTTATTCCTGGCTAACAGACAAACCTAGCACAGTAGCAAACCCCCTCTCCTTGTATTAGAGCACACAATAGTACATAACTTAAAACTAACAAACCTCCCAACAGCTGACAGAGACCATACTAAAACCTCTACTGTGAGACTCTGACATCCAAGAGGTCTCAAGGGGGGCAGGATGTTCAGTCACACATACAAGGTGAACCGCAGTTTCAACATGCAGGAGCTGGGAAATGTGGATACCCTTCATCTCAGCTCTAGTTTATTGCATTTCCACATTTCCCAGCTTTATAAACTGGGAGAAAGCACCTCTTGCATTTGCAATGGATGTGATGACCCACAGGCACTGTTAAGTGCCTTTGGCTTAATTCCATCTTCACTGTTTTGCATAGGACTTTACAGAGAGAGCACGATACCAGTTTAAACCATAATACTTTGGTCCTTTTAATGTGTTTTAAATTATGATTCTAATTAGCAAGATCTTATGGACTGTCATTGCGAAGATACAGATGTTTGCAATGTTAATAAATATTCCTTAGATTTATTTTCCTGGATAAGGTGGACATTTACTATTTCAAAATCAGCATGAAAACCCCCACAGCCTTTCAGCTCCAACTGTTTGGGCAGAGAACCCTGTCAGCTGGGTTTCCTTCAGAGAAATCACCTCAGAATTAGTTTACAGGACACTGACTCCAACAGTTGCTCTCCAACCTGCCTTTATTCTAACAGTGTGACTCAAAAGTTACCAGGGGCTAACCACAGCTCCTTCACCTGGCATTGCTGCGAAGTCTTTTCACTTCTTATGCTTCGACTTAGCTCATGAGACTGAGCAGAAGACAATCATTTAAAACATTAATAAATGTCATGTTTTTAATGCAAAACCCTGACGGCAGTTAATCCACAGTAAAACGAAGTCTTTGCCAAGCAATTAAGCTCATGGAAGATAAGCAGATGACAAGAATTAAACTCATTAATTAACTACATAAAAGCTGCAGATAACCGAAGTGGAGAGTGCCCAACTCTTCCCCAACCTGCGCAGCACAGTCCCTCCTGCCATCTCCTTCCCTGCTCTTCACACAGGAGCACAACCACCTTCCTCTTCCTACTGACAGTAGCTCCTGGCTTCAGTCACCTGGCCCATGAGTTTTAATATCCTCTCATTCAGCGTTATCAAATGGCAGCAAAAAATACATAAAAAAGAACAGAGAAGACTGATTGCTTTCAGATGATTGCAGCCACCAACTCGAGAGCTGAAGGCTTCTGCACCAAGAACATGAAAAAACATGCAAGACGCGTGAGCAGGGTAGTGGAGAAATAGTTAATTTTCAGGGGATAAAGCAAGATACAATAAAAGCATCACTGTTTCTTTAGTTCAACTAAGTGCCATTAACTTGCAGCGATCTGAGCATTATGTGGAAAAACAGAAGTGATAGCAAATGTACAAGAAGGAAACAAAGATTTCAGAATATTTTCAGAAGGATTTTACTGGAAAATACTGAAACTGTTTTCTCTATTCTCAAAATCAAGTAAAATGTATTTCCTAAAGTAAAATTTCAGATAAAAGTATGAAATAAGAAGGGAAAATGTTCTGTCCAGAGTTTTAGCCTATTCACTTCAGGTCTCACTGACTTCGCCAACCATTGTCCCAAGATTCTGACGAGACCCACAGAGCCAAAGTGAATACAACCAGTTGTTTCTTTTTAGTACAACTGTAGGCAATGAACTGAGTTCCTGACGCACATTTGTTTAAAAGTTACATTTCACAGAACTTACTCTTTACACAGTATACTGTGCTTGAGAGTTTTTACAAAGCTTTGAGTCACTTCCCTGAAACGGAAGTTGTTGATTTATCTCATGTGTGAGATAACTTGCACCTTATGATGACAAATTAAAACAACTAAGCAAGCACATTTTTACTGGGTTAAAATACAGACAGACAAGAAAGAAAACACACGTACATTTCTACAACTTTTTTATATTGCAATAGCCAAAAGATCTTCTAAATCTGATCTCTTCAACATTATCTTCCTTGTCTTACAAACAGAAAAGCCTACATCTTTTTTCCACCTGCAAATTGTGAGCATGTGAAAAGAGACAAAAATATGCAGCATGCTTCTCTGCAAAGCCAGCCAAATGCAAACCTTCTGATGGATCATTCTATTGTTAAGGACAAAAAGTAGTAAAATACTTCCCGGCAAAAACATGTTTATTTAACAAAAAACTACAACTTAAGAATATCAAGCAATGTGCCTTTAACTCAGGCATTAACTGTCTAACTTATGGTTGTGAAAGATAGAAATTCACCAGTATACAGAAAGTCATGAAACATATTTGAAAGTGAACCTCAAAAATACGCTTAATATGCTAAAAATACGCTTTTAAAAAAAAAAGTCATCAAAAGCCATTTCAATTCCCCAAGTTCTTCTGCCCCAGTTTTTCCCACTCATCCTGCATTCTAAAGTTCATCCTAAAATCCATCCCCTCCAAAATACCCCAGCTTCTCCCATTTCAAAACCCTACTTCTCCCATCGCTTCTGCTCCTTTCCACACCTACCGCAATTTTTCAGCACATCAAGTTCATCCTGCTTGCATTTAAAAGTAAGTGCAAAGATTTACACTAGACTGAACTTCATCAGTTCAAAGTGATTTTGGAGAGCTTCATGTACACTCACACTTGTTTTATATTCAGAGATCATGATGAATACACCAAATGCAATATTTAAAAACATGATAAAGTGTGTCTGATTTACCTCAGGATACACACTTGCAGCTGACTTTGCTGTCATTTGCTCCTCTACACAAGTCCCAACATCAAAATTTACACAGACACATCAGTGAAACTTTTCAAAGATCAATACTGACCTATAACCTTAGAAAAATACATGTGCTGTCCGTAAATGGGCTTGGCACAGCCCTGAAATCAACTGGCTTCTTTGTGTGCAGCTCCCAGTTGAGTAGTCGGGCACAGATTTTCAGGGATTCAATTCTTTCTTTCAACAAGGCATATTAAGAACAGCTTTGGTTTAGATTGCTCAAGCATATAATTAAGGTTTGTCTGTACTATTACTGAGACTAATCAACAGCAACTTCTTCAGAGAGGCCAGTTATGAATACAGAACACATCTCATAGATTCACACATCACCTGTGCACGCTGATAAGCACGGTATTTACATTTAATATCAAATTTGTATGCCCAGTTGATGACTTCTGAAGGCCAGAGGTCTTTTTGTTTCACTATGGACATAAAACCACACTGCAACTTACCAAGTCACAGGTGGCAGAGTACCATAAGATGCTGGTGCTGTGATCTGCTACACTGGCACACATCATGGATGCTACCCTCTCCTTCACCAGACAAATTGGAGGAGAGGGGAGATGGGAAACCAGGACAGAGACAGACACCATTCACTCCTGGAAGATCTGGGAGCTGGCAGAATAGCCACAGTGACATGGCTATATTCACTTTATCAAGCTGAGTCCTGACTGCCACAGCACACCCCAGAATTAACAAAAGCAGCAGACAACCTCAGAACCTAGGTACAGTGCTAATATTGCTATCATGTATCATCAAATTTAATACCATCGACTTTTACTGTTAGCAACTCTTCTAAATGATGGCTGAGTCAGCTGCAAAAAAAATAAATAAAAAAGAGAAACCCTCTGTGCTCACTGTTCAGTCTTCATGTGGACAATAATGACTGCCCTTTCAGAGCCAGACCCTTGGTTACCCAAGGAAAGAATCAACCATCACACTACTATCTCAGTTTTGAGCAATAAAATTTTGATTTACCAGAATTTTACAAATCAGTTTTAAAAGCTCACAACTTCTTGAAGCACTGCTGCAGGAAGGAGTGAGTATATGCATGTAAATCTGTCTTCCCTTTTACCCCCCATCATTCCTTAACAGTATCGCTCTGAACTGCATGACACAGAAGGGAGGAAAAAGGAATCATCATTCATTTTCTTCACCTTGATGAATGATCTTTCTTACTGCAAACATACTTTACAGTGCCTTGGTTGGAGACTGAAAGCTGTATTGTACTATTCATAGAAACAATTTGCATTTGAAAACAATTCCCTCTGAAATGATTACAGTTTCAGACCATGAGAAAAGAGGCTCTAGTTTGTTACTCACAGCAGCTTTTATAGCTTAATCACTTCCAAATCTTCACATGTAAAAGCAGTAGTTTTAGAAACTATGGTAGTTGCCTTCTGAACACAGGAAAACACAGCTCACAAATTATAAAAAGACATTTTAAATCTCATCCCAAAAGCACAGCTTTATGGTCATATAATAGCTAAATCTGGAAAACTGTTGCAAGGGAAAGTTAAATGATATTCAGAATGCATAGTTCAAAAACCACATTAAGAAAAAAAAAGAAAAACCAAAACAAAAACAAACCAAAACCCAGACTGGAAAAAATCTGTTTAATAGATAAAACTTCAGATGTTCCTTTTATACTATTCCTTTGCACCTTAACTCCTAGCCCATTAGTTTCTTCACTATATCAAATAAAATGTTAAAATACTCTTTAGTGGAAATGTTTGGTAAGAAATCCAGGATTTTAAAGGGCTTTTGAAAACCACCATGCTGAACAGCTAATGTTTGACACTTTCTTTTAGTCTGACTCATTTATTTAGATTGTTAATACATGATGCAAGGCTTATACTTTACACTGGTGTTTGTGCATCTGCTGCAATAGTGTTTCCTGTAGCCTCTCAATGCCAGTGCACTACTACCAGCAAGAATAACTGATACACTACAGTCCTACATAGCAGGGATACAGGACCATTCCATTTTACTTTTTAAAAATTCTGTATTTTTATTTTCATATACAGACAATATATATACATAGAGTACACCTGGACAGGAGTGAAGTTTTTAGGTTTCGGGTGGAGTTTGGGGGTTTTTTGACCACTTTTGGTGGTCAGAAAAAAGAAGCAGCACTCTTCTACACTCACCTGTTGTAGGAAAAAGTACAGCAGCTTTCTAAGAGCTAGCCAACTACTTAGATTCACAACTCTGAAAAAGTCCCCCTGTTAGCATTTGAACAACACCTCGTCTTCCAAATTTCACCAAATTCAGAACCAGACACAAGTGTGCTATAGACCAATAAACACCAAATGGAGACTCAAAAGGAAATCTAAAAAATCCCTAAACTTTCAAGGTATTTCAACAGCAAACATATCCTTCCAAGGGTAGCTTTTAATGCCTCCCCACAGAGGCATCCTCAGAATGAATGCATCTCACACATGTGCATCCTGAAACCTGATATGCTCATCCACTTGTACAAATATGCTTGTTGAAATTGAGTGGGAACACCCAACCACGAAGCACCAGAATAAACTCATAAACATATCAATAAAGATTACTAAGAACTAAGAGAGTTAGGGTTGTTCAGCCTGGAGAAGAGAAGGTTCTGGAGACACCTTATAGCAGCCTTCCAGTATCCGAAGGGGGCCTACAGGAAAGCTGAAGAGGGACTTTTTACAAGGACACGTAGTGATAGGACAAGGGGTAATGGGTTCAAAATGAAGGAGGGTAGAATTAGATTGATTAGGAAGAAATTCTTTCCTGTGAGGGTGGCAAGACATTGGAACAGGTTTCTCAGAGAGGTTGTGGCTGCCCTCTCTCTGGAAGTGTTCAGGGACAGGTTGGATGGGGCTTGGAGCAACCTGCTCTAGTGGGAGGTATCCCTGCCCATGGCAGGGCGCTTGGAACTGGATGATCTTTAAGGTCCCTTCCAACGCAAACCATTCTATGATTCTATAAAGAATGGGAGAAAAAACATTTTGCAGGCAACAACTCCCACATCTCTTAATTTAGCAGTCCTGGTTAAAAAATAAAACAAAAAAACCCAACAAAAACAACACAAACAAAAAACCCCACAAAACAAAACAAACCCAAAACCTTATATTAAAGATATACATAATAAATCCTTCTATGCCACATTTAATGAAAGCACCTTTTGTCCAAAAGCCTGCCCATCTTTTACAGCTGTCTTAGCCTGATAAAAGACACTGCCTTCCTTCTCTTGTGTACCTTAGATCTCCATACAAAACACTAAACCCAAAAGCAACAAAAGTGCAGATTAAAATTTCTTACTTTGAGCAATGAGATAATTCATATTGTTCTCTTGCCAAGAGAACGTCACCAGTCTTTCAATCTTTGTATAGTCTGCTTCTCTGAACAAACTCTATCTCTCTGAAGACTGCCGAAAAATGAAACATCACTCCGCTGCTTGGATGGCTGGTGCTCTGTACCATTTCAAACACACATCTGCATCTTCACTCGCTAAAACCCATCACCAAGGTTCCAAGAACAGCTACTCAGATTCCTCCCAAAACTGCCAAAATCAGAGTTTGCTGGCTTCTAAAAAGGCATAGAGAACAGTCAAAGCTGAGATCTAGGAACTGCTCAGCTGACACAGATGTTCATATAATTTCTTCCACTACAGCCGAGTCAGCTAAACCAGTGGCACACTGACCACCATCTCAGAGGATACAGATTGCCTTCTAACACTGGGATTTACTTTGTTCCAATCCCAAAAATATAGAGATTAATGAGACTGGATATGACATGAAACTATATGTTAAATGATTTCAAAGCTAGTCTCTAAAGAGGCAGGGCTTACTGAAGCATTTCAAGTTGCACCTTTTCTCATGCTAATTCCTGCCAGATTTTGAGGAACAATGTTCAAAATTTAGCAATGAAAATATCTGGAACATGGAATAAGGCCTGATCTTCTTGTTGTTTGCCTATTTTGTTTTGTTTGTTTAACAAAAAATGTAACATTAAGACAGACAGTAAGACTACAGAGTTGGAGCAGACTATCTCAAATAAGAGTACCACAGCACAGTAGGTGGATTCCAAGCCCAGTTTTGTACCCAAATTTCTCTTTTTGTACTTAGGCTGGCATTTTACATATAATGAACATGAAAACTGATTCCTTATACATTCAAGCTCCCATTTAGTGAAATATGTAATTCCAGAAGAATGGAATACCAGGCCTATGTGAAATGTAACGTAAGAAGGTGAATGAAACAAGTTACATTCTTTCCTCTTAAATTTTATTCATTCTTGGATGACACAAGATTCAGTAAGCTTTGTTATGGCTTTACAGTGAAGAACTCTGTACAAAGAGGCCTTTTATTCCAACAATATAACCTCAAAAGCACTAAAAAACAGTAAAAAGAAGCTGGTTCATATGAAACTTACAAAGAGTTTGAGATGTATCACTACCACTTTCTTCTTTGACGGGTGAGATGAATCTCATCCTAACTAAGATGTCACTAAGTTGAATATTTCAGGTTGAACTAATCACCTTTGTTAAAAATAGGTGCCTAATTCATCTTCAGTACTTATTAAAGAGAAAATATTAAGACATTTTGCATTAGGCAAGATGAATCTCATATTAAGTGTCCTGTGTGCTCTCAATTCTCTGACACTATTTTTAGATTGGCATTTAATTTCTCAGGGCTTTGTCCATTGTTGAACATATGATCAGTACTCAAAAACATAAACATCAGGCATATGGCTTGGCACAGGCTGGTTAACATCACTTGTTATTGTTCTCCTACTTAATAACATGGATTCATCATGGTTCGGACAGTCACTTATTGATAAAATGCACAAAACGTGAACTTGGGGAAACCTCAGCTCACTTAAAATCAGAAACAGTAACATCAATAATAGTGCATGCAATTTATAATTGGATTCCACTATTTTGTGATAGTCTAGCAAACATTTCTCTATCCACTCCATTAGCCTCTAAGGTCTCATTTCATCTCTAAGTGGCTGAATCAAAGGAAAAACTTAGCAACTGGGTATAGAGTTTAGGCTTCTCCTCCCAGAACACATCTTTAATAACTCGAGGTAGCATATCCAGACAAGTACTTTGAGATGACAGAGCAGTACGAAGCTGGTACAAGTACACTAAGCAGTGATTCTGGTTAAGGAAGCTGGGGGGGGGGAGAGATATTTTTTTGTTTTCAAAGTGTATAAATGAAAATGGACAGGAGACTTCAGATGAAAAGGCAACTTGTACATAGTGGCTAAAATAATTCAAAGTACCCTCTGCCTGTGCTTCTGTTCCCAGTGATTAAGAGACTAGGATAACCAGATGAAGCATAGCCATTTGACATTTGTATTTGTCTATGTTTAGAAAACAAGGAATTGAACTTTCTTTTATTCTGACAAGATTTAATTTACAGGAATTTCCAACATTGTCAATTTTTTTTTCTTCTGTTTCTTTAATTACCAAAGTAATTGGAAATCTCTACTGCAAGAAAACCTGAAAGCTGCCATTCTAACAACCTCATTGGAAAGGAACACAACTCCACTGAAAAGCCAGTTAATAAGAAATAGTGGCCCAAGGGGTCCAGGTGGAACTGAGGTCATCTGAGCTGAGACCAACAAGTTTTCCCTAAATTTTTAAACTAAAAAGGAAACTGATAACTATGGCCGAGCAGATTCGAGAATTCAAAGCAGAGAATTCAGAGCAGTTAAACTAACCATACTAACAAGTAACATGCTGACTTTCAAATTAATACTTCAATGGCTAGTATAAACTGTTTCCTATATGATACATTCTTCAAAGTATACACAGAGGTAGCTCCTTGAACTACAGAAGTTAAAAACCATAGCAAACACAACACAAAAGAGAAAGAGACAAATGAAAAGCAATACACATAGAAAGAAATCACTAATGTACACACACAATTCTTCATTGGAACTCCCAAATACTCCCTTCAATGGAACTCCCCAAAATAGTTGTAAATGGCATCAACAGAATGGCTGTAACGGACTGCAGGACTCCGACTCACGGCCTGACAGCGTTCAAGACCAGGTTGGATGGGGCTTGGAGCAACCTGCTCTAGTGGGAGGTGTCTCTGCCCATGGCAGAGGGGTTGGAACAAGATGATCTTTAAGGTTCCTTCCAACCCAAACCATTCTGTGATTCTATGACTAACATAAAACACAAACTTCAGCAATCAGATTAAAACTTTGTTCTTGAGTTGCTCTGCTAAATTAAGGCATTAACATCACTTTCTGAACAGTTCACTCTCTGAATTGTGTTCTGAAATATCAAGGAGTTCTTTAATCTTTATAACATTGTCTATGGTTTGTGTTAATTAAAAGATAAACCCTCTGGAATAAGAGATGAATACAGATTCTTTAGTTTTCCATTATCTCATAGCAGGGAGGAGGGGAAAAATGCAAAAAACTCACACTCTTTGTACAAGGGTACAATAGTAAAGTGACTCAGAAAAGTAAGCTGAGAACAGCCGTCCACATTTATTTAATGAAAAATTCTAGTAATAATATGAGTTCTTTAGAGAAAATTGTATGAACCATTTTTGTCTCTTACAGGTTCTTTGTATATTGAAAAAATAAGTGTTCTTCCTAGTCACTCATGCTCTTCCTACTCTTTTTTTTTAAATAAAAATGAAAAATAGGGAAGTTGTCAAAAATATTAGACACGTATTAAAAAATATAAATTTCTAAGTATTTTGGATATTTGAAAACAAGAAAGAATCCCTATGTTTCTAGAAAATATCATACTTACTCTCATAAGGAAAGATTCCTGCTGACCACTCAAAAAAATATTAAAATATATGCTAGCAAGTGCATTATGATACCATTCTTTTGGTCACTAGAAAGTAAATTTCTGTTAAGAAACTTCTCAGAACAGTCAGTTTTCCATTTAACCACATGGCTAACACATGCTAAAAACCAGTTGTGCTGTGCACTTGAGATTTCATGGGGACATTCAGAAAGCAAGATGCAAGGGAGCACAAAGCTCAAGTCCATGAGTGCTGCTACACATCTGGCACTAGTACAAGGTGCCCAGTTTGCATCAAGGCCCTGAGCACTCCAGGAAAAGTGAAGGATTCAGCTTTCTGCTCCAGATTGCTGAATGCTGTGCCACTCAAAAATGCAATTAATCCATTCAAGAAGGGCACAAGAGCCTGAAAGCTCCTGGAACATTTATCTTTCAGACTGCAGTAGCAGCTACCATTCAGAGAGGGCTGGGGGGTAGGCAAAGGTATGTGCTGAAAAGGCTTGCTGACAGCATGAAGACCATATGGTTCCGTACTTGCCATGTGCCAAAGACTAGCCCAGCTCAATCAGACTGTAACAGAGAACTGTAGCGATCCAGATGTTTTAATTCATGCAAGACAGCAAATCCCTTCTGTTTAAAATAGCATGCCTTCTTCCTGCGAGCTGCTGGAAGGACTTCAGATATTAACCCACTTGATCAGCACGCTTAAAGAAACAAATGCAAGATTGAAAGACTGTACTCAGAAACAGATGGGCAAGAGCTGAGCCACTGGGTCCCTTGAATGTTTGATGCTCCAAATGGTCAGGAAAAGATAGATGAAGGGAAAAAACCCTCATGTTCTACATCAACCTATTTCAGACCTTTTCCTACATTAGATGACCACTTTTAGAGATACAGATTCATAATTTATCCAACTTTAAAGAAGCTATTTGATAGGTGTGTGGAATCCAGTGATGTACAAATACATTTTTCATACTTAAAAAACAAGTAGAAAACAGCAGGATATCAACAGTTATGAATTAATTTTTTCCAGTTTCCCCTTTCCCCATTCCTCCTACTCTACTTCACAGTCTTGTTACTTGAAAAAACAAACTAATTTCTCAAAGAAAATATTATGTAAATCATATCCTGTAAATAACATATGTAAACTTACTATGTAAACAAACATTGCAGGCATTGCTTATTTTGTTAACAATATTTCATAAAGAAAATGCCTTCCAAAACCATTTGAATGAAGAAACAGTGTTGAGTCATCCTGTGCTCCTTTCCTGCAGCAGTAGGACTTCAATCAAGTTGGGTCTACATACAAAGTTGTTTGGAATTGCAAATTTAGTGTAATTTTACAAGACATTTACATTTACATTTACTAAAATGTCTGTGTATTAGTAACAAATGTACTTACCTTAGTATATTAGATTTTACTTATAGGCTTTGATGGTGATTTGAAGAGACCACATCTGCTCTTGCCAATTTGAAAATTAGTTTTTCCATTACTGTATGGTTTTAAATGCTGCAGAATTTTGCATTTTGGAGAGAAGACGTTTCCAAACAACAACCTTTGTTACATTATCACTTCAATTTTTCAAAGCATTTGGAAAGCACAATGCTTACATGCTTCTGACAACTCCTATGCACAAGTTCTAAGGAGTTCAACACACTGCTGGCGTTTCACAGCTCCTTAAAAAATAGGTTAATTTTTTAAGTGAAGCTATGAATAATGACTTCATTTTGAGCATTTCTGCACTGGCAGACACTAATGGCTTTTTTCACTCAGCCTCCAATTATAGAGAACAGTGATTAGCTACTCCTTACAAATATAATTAGCTGATTAAGAAAAAGGGCAGAAGAGATCAAAGCTCTTGGAGCATATACTCTTGGATTGCAACAACCAATTCAGTGACTTAAGAGGATAAAACACTGCATTCACACAACATATGTAAGCTGTCAACTCCTCTTAACTGTGAAGTTGTTTCAACCACAATAAAGAATAACCTTCATGAAAGGCTGAAGAAGGCTCTTTTCACTTTCTGAAAATGCCAAGAGCTTCTGGGGTGCCAGCAGCGTGTGCTGTGGGAGGCACAGCTTCCTCACACATCCTTCAGTTCTAAGCAAAAAACTCAGCATGGTCTCAGACTTTGTACCGGAGTTTTTCATAGCTGGATTATCAGTTATTCCCACTAGTCGTCATCATATAAGTCTCAAAGGGTTAGAGCTCTCTGATCCATCTGACATGCTCTCTGGAGCTTCTGACTTTTGCTATTCACTATGTAGTTAACAAGGTTAAGGAAAGTTATCAGAAAATGCTTCTCCTCCTCTCAAAACTTCAGGAGTTCACCAGGTTAGGGTATTTCAGCTCCATGCCAACCATCAAGTCCAGCATACCTATAAGATGGACTTGGTCCTAGACCAACGTAATGGTCCATAATCACACCTACAGCCCATCTGTCATGGAGATTCAGCTTCCCAATGGAAGAGAAAGCACTTTCTTCAGGGCTGCTCCAAGATCATGCCCAGAGCAAAGACCAAAGAGCAAGGGCCTTCATCACAAAACCTTGCCACCTTCAGTAACAAATATAAAGATACATTTCTATGACCTCGTCTTCCCTAACATAAACAGACATCAACATGTAAATATAAGTGTATGCAATTATTTGAAAAATTCGTAAACAAAACACTCCCCTGCACGTGCCCTTCTCTTCCTGGGAAGGGGATGAAAGCAGCAGCATTTGATAGATGTTAGTCAAGTAGCTTAATGCATTCCTGAAAGTGCTCATGACACCTCCAAAACCTCATATAAACAAAAATTTCCTCCAAACCTACTACTTCAGCTGCATATAAAACTGCATTGCTCCTGCTGCTGGGTGAGATGAAGGGGTGTTAAAGTTCTATTGTTTTGCAAGGTTTACATTAAAGATTAAAAAAAATCCTCAAAAAAACACATGGGAAGGAAGAGAAAGATGACATTCAGCAAAGACAAGCTCAAACTGGGCATCTAGGAAAATGCTGAGTTTCAACTTGCCAAGTTTCTGACACATTATCCCTCAGGGGTGAGATTAGATACTTTATGAAGAAGATGGGTGTGATCAGGCCTTCACACTGTGCCTAGGGATCTATGGTGCATGGTAGCAACACCGTTTATGGGATCTTGCAGGTTCTTATGTTAGTCAGCTCTTCCACAGGTTAATCAGAATCCTTCCTACTTAACAGCACCACTGACTTGCCAATTTGGCTACTTGCCCCACTCTGCAGACACTGTACAGTTACCACAGTTCTGCTCCAGTTTTCTTCCATCTTATTTCCCTATCAGAGTTCATGGTAGTGTGTATATATGATCCCATTTCACAATTCAGTTGCCCTTATTCCTACATCCCCTCCATTTCTCCCACACTGCTTATTTACGGGCAAGCACTGGAAAACACTCCTGTGGAAACAAGGTTGGTGCTTTGTGCCCTCCCACTATAAAACTCAGTTTCCCCTGTTTTTCTTCTTCCTTGCGTACTCTCCTTTATTCTTCCCTTTCTGTGCCTACGCTGCTTCAGCTGCTGTAGAGATCCACCAGAGACAGATCAAAACAGAAATATCTTGCTGGAGAGAGTGGGTTATGCACGCTCATGTGCATGCAAGATCCCTAAAGCCTCTTCTATCATTCCTAACCTAGGCCACCTAGATAATGACTCAACATGGTAGGAGTAGCATAAAAATCCATTTTAAGAGATGATTTTCACCACTTCCACTTAGTTTGCTCTCTTGGCTCCTGCATGAAGCTAGGTCACATTTGAGAAAGACTCCCACATTGCTCCTTCTGCCACATTTGCCTTGTGTCCTGCTCCAGCCACCCTAGTATCTCCTTTGCTTTGCTTCTTGGGAGCCCCTTGCAGAGAAGATTCCAAGCACATACAAAGGTGCATTACACCAGCTAGCTGCATCTCAATAGAGCTATGACTTGCAAGCTGAAGAGACTTGCTGAAAAGGATGATACTGCCTTATCTCTTGAATATACCAGTTCTGCAAATAAACTAGTTAGAGAGTTCATCTGGTGGTTATATTCCAACCACATGTCTGGCATTTCCACTTTTTTGAGATAAAAGCACTGTGAGCACACATATTTCGACAAAAAACAACGTGGCATTATACTTGTACACATGCCTGATCTGCCTGTGAGAACAAACCCAAACGAACATGGCAGGGACACCCTCCTACAGGCTTGTGCCTCTTTAGAGCTGGGTCCGCAACAAGTTCCCAACAGACAGAAACTTCCCAGTTTACACCTCAGATAAAAAATAAAAATAATAAAAAAAATCACCTCTTAAAATCCAAGGCATTTTAGAATTTTTCATGATGCTGCTTTAGAGAGGCATAAAAATATTTTGCCTTATTATGAACATGACTCCATTCAGTCAACTAAGGCATCAAATACTGAATTTCTGATCACAAAACCTTAACTTATTATTCACTATTACCCTATTAACACCAATTTCTCCACTTCTTAAATATCATTGTGTTTTACTTCTCCCTTTTCCTCAGGATACAAAGTATTTTTTGAAGTCTATTATAGGATTTTCAAGAAAATATTATATATGGAAGTGCAATTATTTCACTAGTCCATATTGTAACACATTTCACCACAAAAAATACAGAAATTTTAGGTCACATATAAAGAAAAGTCTCACATTCTCTTTTTATTAAAACACAGACAACAAATTGCTGGAGTTTTAAGCTCTTTTCAGAAGGAACATAACCCATTTTCCTAAACACAACATTTGCGGTTTATTTCAGTGAATAGAGAGGAACACAGGCACTTCTAAAGACCTATAGTGAGTCCAATCAAATTTAGACTACTGATACTTGGGAACTCCAGCAACAAAGTACAAAATTCAGTCATTCCAAGACATCCACAGTGGGACATCAGCTTTTAGCATAGACAGCACATTGAACACTAAGTTCCTCCACCTACGTGAGATCCACAGCCTTCTGAGAGTGGGCATCAGCAGCAGCAACTGTCTTTTAGATAACACGGTGGCTAGAGCAAAGACCAGGAGGAGGAAAAAAACAGCTACTGGCATTTATTTGGTCAGGGAACTCCATCTTTCATAATCTAGGAAAGCGCCCTAGCTAGAGGATATCTTCCCCTCTCAAAATCAAGACACTATGAAGTCAGAAACGCAAGTGTCATCCAAGAAAGTGTCATACAAGATGCAAAACTGCAAGAAAGGGGGACTCTCATGTATTGGCACAAGCACTTATCTAGAAAAGTGCAGGACCAATATTCCAGATACAGCTCCCTGGAACCAGCATCCATTTCACAGCAGATTATCTCTGGATAATCCTGATGCTCAAACGCCTGCTGGCACCTAGCTCCGTCTGCAGAGGATGGGTGGAGGCTGGTCTCTCACAGGATAGCCTCTGCTCCAGTAATGAGGGCAATTATCTGGGTAGGTAAACTCGATCTTCTGCAGGCAGGTTAGAAACTGCAACCCAGATCTCTCACTTCTTGGAGAAGCACTCTAAGACTTTCTGTTCAGTTAAAATGCCAGTGGTGGCAGTAGCTCCTATTCAAATGAAATTGTGTACAGACCTGGTCACACCTGACTTTAAAAAAGTTCCTTCAGACAGACCGAAGAATTCAAGTGTCCAAAAACCTGTATCTCAACAGGTGAGAGAGAGAAGTAAAAAGAGGCTACAGACATTTCTAAGCCTATGGTATAACTAATTTATTATGACAGGGATCTTTCAGACTAATTAGGACTA
Source organism: Aegotheles bennettii (assembly GCA_013398125.1). Lineage (NCBI taxonomy): Eukaryota > Metazoa > Chordata > Aves > Caprimulgiformes > Aegothelidae > Aegotheles > Aegotheles bennettii. The sequence continues at coordinate 293,822 of VZRW01013121.1, forward strand.
TCTATTGAATCCAGGTGCTAGACCTGGTTACCTGCAACATAGCATTATGAATTTGTTAAGGATTTAAAAGAACTTCATATACATAAGGCTACTTTAGGCATATTTAGACACACTGAAATCCACACCACTAAAATTAGCTATATAAAAGTTTCCTCAGCTACCACCCAGATCTTACTGGCCACATCATGTGCAGCTTTGGTTCAAAGCCATCCCAAATCTTCTTGCTCTGATCCCAGCAAGACAGTTTTTAAGCTCACTGCTTCTACAGACATAAACTGACAGTGGAGATTCTTAGCCAAATAAACATGACTAGTATCAAAGATTTTTCTTGAGCAACATAGTGAGTGTAATGACGGAAACATGCAGAAGATAAAACATCACAAGGCTGACACACAGCACAGTCAGCAGTCTGGCAATAGTTAAAAAAGTTTCTGTGTAGGCGCTTTGCAGATGTAAGTTACTTCTGCCAGGATAAGCCTCAAGACTTCATCTTTATTGAAATTGGCTTCACTGACATGTGCTTGAAAGCCATTGTGTGTGTACTCTCCAAAAAAGTGAAAAGAACAAAGGGAAACATGGAATAAGGGATGAAGTCTTATTTATTATATACTTATGGAGCTCAGGCTGCATAAACAAAATACATAGTCATGATACATATGCATCCATCTCATTTTTCAAAAGACTTAAAGATCCCAGACTAAAAATGTTTTTCTTTCCCCTCTTCTACACCATGCACGCTCTTAGCCATCAAATTAATGAGAATCAACTGACTAAAATGCAAAAGAGCCAATACACTCATTTCACTTGAGAGTAAAAGAACAGAAGCCTTTGCCTTGTAATGCAAGAAACAGAAAAACACTTGAGCCCTCCAGATGACAATGTGCTTACAGTTTCTCATATGAATATTTTGGTCTTCGGCCTAAACACCTTTTACTTGCACACAAGGTTTTTCACTGCTTTTTTGTTATTTGGCAAACCTGCTACAGACAGTTCAGCCATGATTAAAGGGCTTTGTGTCCTAGGCAATGTGAATTAACAGTAGCTCTTTTTCCTCAAATTGGTGAAATATCGCTCTTTTTAAGAAAAAATAAATCAGGAATTCCATCTGGATTGCAAATGCTGTCCTGGTCATCTGTTTTATATACAACACTGAATTGAAAAGGTAAAATCAGCATACCCCACTTTAGTAGTACAATGGTATTTTGCATGACACTGTGATTTACAGAATGAAAGAGGACTTTAGAAAATCAGTCAGACTTTTTTTCTGAAGTTGGGCTCAAAACCAGAGGAGATGACATACCGATTTGTGTAAAATTCAATATTATACAAAGAAAAAATAAACCAAACCAAATATAAAGAACTTGTTCCAAATGGCTTGTTAACTAGGCATTAGCTAGTGTACTTGGAGCTCTGGCCAGTGTGGTGCCATTCTTACTTGAAGTTGAACTGACTGCAAACTGAGAGAGTAAAATTTTCCTCCATACAGAAAGAGTTACTTCCAGTGTTAGTGCTCAGAACTATAAATATGTATTTAAAAAGCAGTAGGTAAAACACTTCTGCATATCAGCAACATTGCCAAGGATCATAGCTATTTTATGCTGCCTTGAGGAGGCTATTAGCATTAGCAAAGATGAGCAGTGAACTTATTCAAAAGGAAAGATTTGCATGAAGTGAGGGGGAGATGAAATGATGCATAGCTATATAAATGTGAACCATTCTAAACATACTTTGTATTTTCTCCCAGCAGCAACCAGAATTCTTTGAACCAGCACAGACCAATAGACAGTCCTGTGCATGGCTTGCTGCTTGTCTCCTCCTCTCAGGATTCACAGGCAGGGTGGAAAGGAAGAAGATGGAGATCTGAAGTTAGACGTGTGGTGGCTTTATACCACTGCTCATATCCAAGTCTTTCATGTTGGGAGTCACAGATATCAGTGCTGTACCTAGTTCACAAAATCATAGAATGGTTTGGGTTGGAAGGGACCTTAAAGATCATCTCATTCCAACACTCCTGCCATGGGCAAGGACACTTCCCACTAGACCAGGTTGCTCAAACCTCCATCCAACATGGTCTTGAACACTTCCAGGGAGGCCGCAGGCACTTCTCTGGGCAACCTGTTCCAGTGTCTCACCACCCACACAGGAAAGAATTTCTTCCTAATATCCAATCTAAATCCACCCTCTTTCAGTTTGAACCCATTTCCCCTTGTCCTATCACTACATGCCCTCTTAAAAAGTACCTCTCCAGCTATCCTGTAGGCCCTCTTCAGGTACTGGAAGGCTGCTAGAAGGTCTCCCTGGAGCCTTCTCTTCTCCAGACCGAACAACCCCAAATCTCTCAGCCTGTCTTCATAGCAGAGGTGCTCCAGTCTCCTGATCGTCTTTGTGGCCCTCTTCTGGACTTGCTCTAAGAGCTCCATGTCCTTCTTATGTGGGGTACTCCAGAACTGGACACAGTACTCCAGGTGGGGTCTCACTAGAGCAGAGTAGAGGGGGAGAATCACCTCCCTTGCTGGTCACACTTCTTTTGATACTGCCCAGGATACCGTTGGCTTTGAGCTACAAGCGCACATTGCCAGCTCATGTTGATCTTATCATCAACCAACACCTCCAAGTCCTTCTCCTCAGGGCTGTTCTCAATCCACTCTCCACCCAGCCTATATTTGTGCTTGGGATTTCTCTGACCCATGTGCAGGATCTTGTACTTGGCCTTGTTGAACTTCATGTGGTTAGTTCTCTAAGACGCTTTTTATAGCATGCTATTAGTGTTTAGTCCTGGAACACATGTCACACTGTTAATTTAGGGAGCTGGATTTTTGCATAAGAGCTTTTGAAAGCAGCAGACCATGACATCTGGAGGAACCTGCTACACAGAAATAATTCATGAGGAAGAGTTTCTTTTTGATGAACAACTAATGATCATATTTGGGTCATAATAAGATTCCTGAAAGTACACTTTGCCAAAATGCTGCCTGTGCATATCACTGTCCCAGGCCTGCTTCACACTGCATAAACAAGTATTTTCTCACAGAGAAGTTAACCTTAAATAAAGAGGATAAAGCTGTGCCTGAAATCTTCTGTTCCTCAGCAGAACCATGAAAATGATCAGAGGGTCCTGTGACCATACCCTGCAGCCCCTTGACACAAGGTACTTGGGGCTGTCACCCTTCACCTCCCCTTGCCACCCTCAGCCACCACCACCCTTCCAGTCCACAAACATGTTTCAGCTTTCAGGTCCTCAAGCATAAAATACGCTCACCTGAGGGTAAAGTCCAAATAAACACCAACATTTTTCAGATGAAAGTGTCAAAAAGGCTCTATGGCCCATATTCTGGGCACATCAATCTCAAAACCCTCCAGGAATTCAAGTAATTTGTGTGGCATTTTTACACTTAGAATAAATAACTTAAGAAAGAAATCTGATTTCTCCCCTTGGCACGCTTTCAAATACCGTAACAATTATTTGGCAAAGTTGCTGCCATAGATAACGATGTATATAAAGCAAAAGGCAGTACTACTTATGTCTGCCAGGCTCAGCTCACAATTCCAGCTGCCAATGCCACAAGGCTGTGAAATCCATTTGCTGCACTAGGTTACCCACAAGATGGTCATCTGAAATGTGCAGTGTAGTCAACCACGTGCAGTTAACATTTGTTAAACATCTGATAAAGCACTGAAACAAATTACCTCCTTTATTTAGCAACACGCCTTGAGAACAGATTTTCTCCTGATTTAAGAGGATAGTTCTGCCCATTATCCCATTAGCTACGCATTGCTAGAAACACCCTGGGCATCACATTGCCAAACAACTGACTGAAGCTATTAAAGGCTCTTTGAACAACATTGGTTACTTCTGCTCTTGGTTATTGAAAAATGGCCTCATAAAATATTACCCATTACATAGGATCAGCAAGTGAGTGAAGAGCAAGCAATAGTAAGAAGTCCTACTTCCTATCACCTTTCCACCAAAGCTGATATTCTGTGTATTTGCCAACATTTTTGAAACAGTTACGCCATCCAACTTACTCCCTTGCAGCAGAAGCTTTCATACTGATCCTTCACAATAAACCACAGCACTGCTGGCAGGGGATCCGGGTGCAAGAAGCCCTCGATAGCTATATATGGGCAAGGAAAAATTCAACCTTTTGAGTCCAGTTGCTTCCTTTATCTAGCAGGGAGGAATAATTACTTATTTGCATTTCATTTAGAAAGTCTTAATGTTATCATTTCTCCTCCTGTTTTTAATTTAGTCTAACAAATTTTGAAACACAAACATTTAGTAGAGTATTTGGCCTAACCCTGAACATTCTTCAATGCTCACCTAAATACAAAAAATTCTATACAAAGCTATTGTAGATTAATATGATGAAAATGATGCTCCATTCAGAGCTGTATGAATACTTACACTAGACTGGATCTAGAGTTTCACATAGAACTGAAATCTGCATGTTCTCAGTAGCAATTTAAATATCGATATGATTTTATGCAGCCAGAATTCTTCAACAAATAAAACTCAAGCATCAATTATGGTGGCATTTTGAGAAGTGACCTCATATTTAATAAAAGTTGGTTTGTGACTTTATTCTTCCTTCCTCCAAAACCACTCAATTTTGTCTTAAAAAATCAAGGCACTATAAAGGAACAATAAAAGAAAACAGGAAGTGTTGAGCAAATGCATAAAGCTATATAGCTGGTCAGTCTGTAGAAAATATGTGGTAAGTGAAATAGTAATGTCAGAAGAAATTAGATTTTTTTTTAGCATAGGGCTGCTGTTACAAAAAAATTAGATGCGAAAGCTTTTTGTATATCTAGGGGAGGTAAGAGTTATGTTCCAAGTTCAGTTCTGCTCAGACAACTCCAGTTCTACTAGAGATGCATGCATCTGCCAGCTAAGAGCATGAGCTTTATTTTTGCAAGAAAGTATATTAATTTGGTTCCACACACTGCTCTAGGCTCCCAGCATTAAGAGCAATGCTAGCATTCAAACACTCTTGGCTTACATTTCTAGTCCTTAACATGGATATAATGCAAGAAGCCAGCATCAGGACTCTGCACTTGTCTTCCAATCCACTTGTTTCATGTCTCTGCTCAAAGCCCCACCCAACTGGCAAGTTCACACCATGCTTCTAAGCCTCCACTAAACCCAAGGCTGGAGTGAGCTATTGGTACATGCTGTCATCCAGAGAGTTGTATTAGAGCTGAGAATGTGAAATGCCATTTTGACAGCACCCTAAGGAGTCTATTTCAGTGACTGTTTGAAATTGTTCTTTCGAGACCTCTTAGAGGGCTAATTCCAATTACACATGTAGGCTAGGCAGCAACCTATTCTTCAGACAGAATTAATGATGTGGATTTTTTTAAATTATACTTATTTTATAGGAAAAACCGTGCATGCAACACAGGAAAAAACTTTTAAATTTTCATGCTAGCATATTACATGACTGGGAAAGAGCTCCTTTGGTCCTAGTAAGAACAGCAAATGATTTATTTCTTATCATATAGCAGAAAGTACTTTCTCTAATTGCTGAAGAAGTTTCACAGCACTGCTTACCAGCACAGCTTCTCTGCAGTGTCCCAGAGTCACAACAGTAATAACCCCTACACAGGGCAAAATCAACTTCACTAAACCTGTGAATTTCCAGAGAGTCTTGTGCCTTCTTTCTCAAGGTATTGAAAAGAAATACAAAATGCCTCTCTTCCCATTTCAGTGTCTACACATTTGCCTCGCTTAAAACAGCTTAATCCTGAGACCAATACATTTATTAGCTGTTGGAAAAATACATCGTGTGTCTTAATATCCAAGAACTGTTCGAGCAGTTTACTGTGCTGGAATCATGTTTAGACACAGCGAAAGAGGAAAATTAAAATGCACTTAGTGTAAAAACCATCAAATCCTTGATTAATCTGATAATGTCACAGGCTAATCCACTAGTGTTGGTTTCTTCTCTTACCTCAATAATCTTGTCATGAATTTGAAGGCCTTCTGCTTTGTCTGCAGGTCCATTTTCCAAAATCTTTGACACATAAATTCCCTCAGCAGATTCCTCCTGATTGTTCTGTACCAGGCGACAGGGAAGTTGCAAAAAGGCCACATTAGTACAAGAGATGAAATGGTACTAAAATCAGCAGCACTGAAAAATGCAAATCCACCTGAAATATGAGGCTCGCTTTTCCACCTAAGAATTAAGCTCCTTGGGATTTTATTTTTTGTTTGAAACTTGCTTAACACAAACTAGTCATTAATCAAAAGGACAGAATTAATGAAGTATTCCAGCATTTTTTATAAGATTATACATTTACTTCTGGTTATTTTAGTCTAAATGAGACACAGAGTGCAATAGTAATCAGATCTCAGCTAAATTATTTAAAGCAGACTTCAAACTCCAGAGCAGACAGTGACTAGTACATAAATGCACAGAGGAAAGCACTCATAAAAATGGATGCACAAGTGTTTCTCTCAGGAGAGAAACGGCTCCTGTAGCACTGCTCCTTGTAAACTTTTTTCCTGAATTTGAAAATAAAGCTCTAAGGAACAAAGTGACATTAGTTAGCTGGCATGTAACAGCGACAGGATTTGGTTGGAATTGGTTAACCTCATAAATCCTATTCACATGGGAGATTGAGAACTTGCTCAACTGTGAAATCCATACAGATCAGCTGTGGACAAAACCAGAACCCACTTCCAGTTGATCTCTACATATTGCTAAGTACAACTCACATGAAGGTCAAATTTAAAGCAGATTAAGTTTTCTACCACAGCTGGAGCGATATACCTGGTGTTGTTACATGTGCTAAAATTATTTCATCACATGATAGTTTAAAATAGTTTTAAATCATTATTGATGAAGAATAATGCCAAGCAGACACTGCCTAAAGTATTTTTAAGTGTCCATACAAATAATAACCTAGATAGCAATAAATGAAGGAATCTTTTTCCAGATTATTTGTGCTTTGGATAGCAGTTTATATGATGCTTATTTTCCTTCTGTGATCAGTGAATCCCTGACCAACAGCACAATCCATATGTATATAGATTTTTAGGTCTAGGTCCTATACAAACATGGGGAAAACATTTTCTATTTTTTTTCTATTAAGAAATGATAAAGGCATAACAAAAAATGGAGCCACTGTAAAACATGCTATACAGTATGTGGCAACTGTCCTATGGAGACTCAATCCAGATACGTTTCAGGTTAAAAAATATTTGTTCAACACAATGTTAGTCAGACTATGATTTCATAAACTCCTTTTTTTTACCTTTGTCCCAGAGACTCATAGGTGTCAGGTAAAAAGCAAAAGGAAAATTTATTAACAGTTCCAGCAATATTCTGAAATTACGAACAAACAGACCTCCACTGAGATCCCATCCAAGTAGTGAGAAATGAAACTCTGATAAAAGAAGGATAATAACCATTAATGAAAATGCAGAAGGGATACTTTGTTTTTCCTTAAAAAAAGGAAAGGCTAGGTTACAGTACCTTCACCCACATAACACTGTATGTTTTTTTCCATAAGAAATTTCACTGGCTTTTTCAAGAGAAATGTATGACCCAGTAAGAGGTAGGGTATTTCAGTCTGGCCTGTGGGCCCATTGGTAGCACATGCTGGTATCCACCAGTCTTGACAGGCAGATGCAGCATGTGGCATTCCGAAGTCTGGCACCTTGTCACACAGGCCACAGGCTGAGCAGCAGGGGATGGAGGGGAGTTGTGGAGATGATGGGTTTACTCCACCTTTAGCCAAGTCTGTGGGTGGCTGCAGGAGCCGCAAGCCAGGCCTGCACCACACACCTCCCTCCAGCCTGGCTTTGTCCTCGGAGGGGACAGCCTCTGCAGCCTGCTCTATGGGACAGTCCTTTCAGCCAGCCAAAGCTGGGGCCCAGGACAAAAGCAAGGATCAAAGCAGCCTTGTTCCATCAGAATAATGAATCACCTCCCAGAAACACACACTTATGTGAAATAAGTCCTTTCCTGACAAAATAAAAGACAAGCTTGTGGTGAGTCTTTCCTTTCCTCTCCTCCACCTCCAGGTAGAAGCTGAACAGTGGGGAAGCCTATTATGGACTAAAGTGAAACTCAGCCAACGGAAAGTATGCATGTACATTCCCCAAGTCACCAAGAGTCACCTGCTTTCCAGCGGGAAAAAAATGCATTGTACGTATGAAACACAAATTATGTGATAAAGGAACACATTCCCACGTAGGTGACTAATACAATGACACCACTGTTCTGCTCTTCTGCTGCAAAAGCCAACGCTTCACCCAAGGGCACTTCTTCCCTCAACAACCTGAATGTACAGATTGCCTTCCTGAACTCTTTTTGTCTTGTTACCAAACAATTCCTGTTCCAGTATTTAAGTTTTTGAGCAGTTTTTTATTTTCACCATTTGAGTCAACTCAATCCTTTTTCCCATTATATCCTTTGGCTCCAGATTTGTTGAGAAAGACCTTATAATGACACCTGGGAGCTGCCAATCAAACATCTGTGGTAATCACATTTATCACAATGAGAAAAAAATAGAACAGAATTTCTGAATTGAACTTCAAAGACCCAAAACCCCCTTGAGACCCAGCTCTGCCTCACAGCTCCATCAACTTCTCCATTTCCAACTATCAGTGTTATTGGAAGACCATGACCATTTCCTTCTCTCCAGTCAGCAGTTCTCTCTACGAACAGTGCTATGAACCTTCATGTATTTATAATTTACTACTTAAACGTCAAGAATATTCATTCAAAAAGCCTGACAGTTTGTAATATAAAACACTGGTCCAGCATGCACTGTCAGCATGTAAGTACTTCAAAGAAGCTCAGCTGCCCTTCCAAGAAAGCTGAACACTATGCTCCCCTTTCCCTGCAATTTCCCTTAAACTGTAAATAACAGAAGTCACATTGCAATCCAAACTAAAGATTGTCTGGACTTTGTTACTGGTATACCCAAAATATGGATATAATCAAAGAATGTGTATTTTATCTTATAGCCACCTGTTGTCTCATATTTCCACTAGGAAAATCTAAGAAACTCTTGCTTTGAATTTACAGCACCAACATTTGATAATTGCTGGTGTTCATACTCACCCACAGGGAACAGTAATTCTACAGCACAGAACAGTGAGCTTAGGCTAATGGGAACAGACTCTTGGGCACCGCTAAATATAGCTTTAGAGCAGAAGACTGCCAAACTAACACACAGGGTCCCATTCCCCTCCTCAGTAATAGCAGGAGGTTACAATTCTCCAACTTAACAAGAACCTGATCACTGCATAATTACCACCAAACACTTTTAATCAACTATTAATTTTCCAGTTTAACAGGTTTCTTTAGCCTTCATATGTAATGACAGTACTGATTAATGCTTTTGGAAGTATGAAGTAAAAAAAAAACCACAACAAAAAAAGCACATTCTTATGCATATTCTAGGGGAGGGTAGTGATCCTTACGCATACTCTAGGGTTTCCAATGAACTTTCTAAACATAGACTGATGAGACTAGATACAAGATGGACAAAAACTCTTTCAGTTCAAATAGAAAGAAAAATCGAAAGCAGGCATGTGAGAGCAGGACATGTGCTTAAACTATCTGAGCTACAGAAGCAAATTTTCATGTCTCTCTTAAATGAAAAAAAGAATGCAAGCTGTTTCAAAAAATTCCAATGGCTTAATCCTGCAACACTGACTCTCAAAAGTAGTCCCAGAGATTTCCATTGAACAGTTTGCATAGATACTTATTACTCACATGGGATCTGAGTGCAGATCAGCCTAAAGTTTCAAAACAAAAACAAACCTTTCCCAAAAATGAAAATAATCCAATTCTCAGAAGATTACATCTTCAAAACAATGACTCTAATTACACCTGATAATATACAGTTCTTCCATCCATGGAGACGATTCCATACTTGCTGTCATCAAAAGTTAACTATGACTAACAGTGTATATAGTAACAGAAACTATGGTCAAACTAACCTACAATTACTGTTCTCATTACCTGATTGGGTCGTCCTCCTATAATATTAAATCCCAAAGTATCATTCTCTCGGTGTAGCATGATCGTTAATGGTTTGGGTTCTCCTCCCTAAGAAACAAGAGATGAAATATTGTTAAAGAATATAGTCTCAAAAAGATCGTAAGTGAAAGCACTAATGTACAAAATATTTTTAGCTGGCAAATACACAAGATAAGGCTTAAAGGAAAATTGGCTGAAAAGATAACAAAAAACTTTGCACTGGAAAAACAAACAAACAAACAAGCAAAGGACAAGTCATGCATCACTGAAAAGCAGCAGGTAACACCTGATTAGCTTCAGTGCTAAACAGAAAAAAGTGAAGGCTTCTGGTGGGAGGAATGCTCAGCACCACTGAATCAGAGTTCCAAATGTCTGGAAGTCTCTAAAAAAATAAATCCCTTATGTGTATCAATGTTTCAGACATTTAAGTTATAGGTTAAAATACACAGTATTATAATTTTCAGACCCCAGAGTCGTATCAGTACAGAGTTCATAGTGACTCACAGGGAAGACACAGAATATGAAACCAAACTCTTCATCCCAGCCTTTCACTTCTCTTCCAAAAAGAAAACCCAAAACTGTACTGGGAAAAAAGTAGACTTTTCTAAACAAAGTTTAAAATATAAAGCAAACATTCAAACCCAGTGATGAAATCAAACTTAAAAATGGAAAAGATAAAAAAAAAACCTTTTCTTTCAGTGGAACAGGCAAACAATTTTCTAAAAAAAAAAAATAAACTAACAAGCAAAAAAATACTTGAAGGTTTTAGCACAGCAAGTTAGCTTATTTTACTTTGTTCATGTATGACAATAGTTACATTAAAGGAAATAAAATAAAGTAAAATAAAAATGTATTCATCCAGCACTGATAGGTGTTTGTGTTTGCCATTCTCTATAAATTAGGTGATTAAGATAAATTTGACACCTAAATAAAGTATACATCTCTAAACATTCAAAATATAACACTTGACACTGAAGCCCATATTTTATTAACTGTGACAGTGAAATGTTTTATTGCCGCATGATACATTTGATTTTAACGCAGAACATTTTTACTTTATTGATAGTTTTTCTTCCCAATGCCTGTTTTATTCATTACCCTGTTCTCATCTGTGAAAGAGATTTCATGCAGCAACACCTACTGGCAGCGCTCAGGAACGGCAGATGCTCCGCTGCTGCCCAGGAGCGATGCCTCCACGCCTATCTCCACACCTCCTGCCAGATCGTTGCTGAAAATCCAAACCTCTCTGCTCCTTTCTACAGCCACTGCTTTTCTAGCACATCCCACACTCCTTAACAGCCACTGGTACCCCCTTTCATATGACCTGAGGTCATCTGCCAAGAGATGAAGCAGATGTATGAACACACCTCCCAGCGCCAGCAACCTGAACCTCATGGATTAGCTAACTAAAGGAAATAAAATAAAGTAAAATAAAATAAAATAAAATAAAATAAAATAAAATAAAATAAAAACATTCAAGTCCCCAAACTGAAAGTTTCTCCATGCCATGGAGAGCCATGTTTCCAGGCATGCAGGTGTCCTGCGAATGGCATCCCGTTTCCCATGCAGCAGCAGTTAGATGCCCAGCACACTTCAGGAGTGAGTTTGGCTGCTCAGACCTTTACCACTTAGGATTTTGCTTCCCAGAGGAAGAGCTGGGTCGAAAGAAATACCCTTTGCATTGAAACACTCTTCACCGCGCTGCAGCCAGCGGTGCCAGAGCCCGCACAGCGATCTTCCAGCCCTCAGGAAAGCAGCCCCTGACAGCGAGCCGAGCCCGCCCAGCGCCACTCTTGGCTGGGTCATTCAGCCCCGATGAAGTGAGTCGCTCTCTGAGCAAAGTCACCAGCCCTGAGAAGGGAGCGAAGCACTGACAAGTGTCAGCTCTCACTCCAGCCTACCAAACGAGAGACTTTGCTGTCCTTTCACCATCGTTTTCAAAGTTTACAATCGTTTTATGCGTCAGTTTTTTAAGACGACTTCTCGACTGCTCAAACAAAAAGTTAAACGCCAGCTCCGTGCCCCTGAGCCTGTCCCAGCCGGAGCAAGCTGAGCAGCAGCCAGTCCCTGCCAGGCGGGGAGGCCTGGTGCAGACACCCTGCCCGGAGGAACCGGGACCCGGCCGCCCGCCGAAGAACGGAACCCGCTCCCCTCCCGCCGCTCCGCATCCCCTCCGGCCGCCGCTCCCAGGCACTGCTGGTCCCGCCACCGCCCCGGTGCCGAAACAGGGACCGACAAGAAGAGTGTCCCCGGCCCGGGCCGGCGGCTCCATCTCCCCGGGGACGGCGAGGGACGGGCAGAAGCGGCTCGCACCGCCAGGGGGGATGCGCGGGGAGGACCGGGCAGGGTCCCGGCGCGGACTCGGGGGTGACTGGCGGCCCCGGGAAAACCGCTCGCACTGGCACCTCGGCCGGTCGCCCACAAGTCGGGCGGGCCCGGGGAGAGCATCGCTGGAGGGGGACAGGCTGCCCCGTACTCACCTTGCCGGGCTGGCTGCCCGCCAGGTCCCGGGTGATGCTGCTGATGTGGCTCATGTACTGCCCGAACTTCGCCTGGTACCGCCGCGCCGTCAGCTGCACCTCGCTCTGCAGCGCCGAGAGCTGCGCCAGCAGCGACTTCTCCCTCCTGCCCCAGCGCAGGGCCTGCCTCTTC